>VDFB02379711.1:36026278-36127860 GCA_007258455.2 Sequoia sempervirens | reverse complement strand
GATGGGGGAATTTATGTCAAGGACACGCTCGTGGCGTGCAGACGTTTATGCAGTGTGTTGCCATCCTTGACAGATTCTTGCCTCTGGAATCCGTATGGATGTTACATTTTCCATTGCGGATAAAGCATAATGCCTCTATGTTGATCAGCCGACCCAAGAATGACTCTTTCCCTCCCATTTTGATCTTCAAATGCATCTATTCCATATTCATTCCATCTTCGACAATATCTTGAACAATTCTACACACCAGCTAGATTTTTTTAGCACTTCTTGAGCAATTCAACACTTCTTGACATCTTGCTGCACCTTTTTCCACCATTGGAGTTGTGAATTGGTGTCCCGAGGGACTACTTCTTCATTGTTGTAGCAACGCAAACCTTAACAAGTTTGCATCCTCCTCTACATGTTTGAGGGCACCTCAATTGAGAAGGTGATATTGCTTCTTGATTTACGTAGTGCATAATGTTGTTTAGATTGTTCGGTACTCTTTCCTACTATTTCCTTTATCGTATTTTCTATCTCGTGGCTTTCTTGGTTGTCCGTGGAGGTGGAAACACCAAAGCGAGGGTTTGATTGAAGCAAACCCCTATACAGCCCCAACATTTTTCCTCTTGGTTGTATGTAGGTGTTTGTATGCATGGAGCTTGTCGGCGAATTGGACTCTTAGTGAGTTGATCCTCGTCACCTTCGTTTCCATCATCTCATTTATCATCTTTATCATCTTTATAGTCATTTCTTGTACTTTGTTATTCTGTTTAATTCGTTAAACTCCATTAGCTAGATTGTAAGTAGGTTTTTTGGCATTTCATACTGTGTTTTTACACTTTCTAGCCATACAGACGCTAGCGCCCCAAGAGATGTCAGTGTGCCATGTTGTCATCCTTGACCCTCGCTACCATCCTCAAGTAGAGAGTTGTCTAAGGTACAGTTCAGATTTCAGAAATCGGCTCCTTTAGCCCCATCCAAACAGTCATATCAATAGAGTGACAAAATCACTTGAGAGTGCTCTTCATTCTCTATCTTTGACCTAAAACATCCTCTTAGCTTGAAGTAAGTTAGGGTAACCCTCTGCTCTCAACTCTCTGTGACCTGGAGCCTTAGAGTGGTTGGTCCCCCTATCTTACTGTTTCATTTTGTTGGGTTGTTTTGTGTGTCCCATTTCTTATGGTATTTATTACATTGGCACATTGACTACTTCATTGTCTTTCAAAACCCTTTTTTATCAATATCAAAAAATAATGGCAACACATTAAAGTAAAAAAGAAATTGTTAACTAGAAGTGGAGAGAAAGATTCTAGCGTTGGGCTCAATTATTTATAGTGTTTTGTTACAACATTAACAACATTCAAGATAGATAACATGAACTATATTTAGCATCATAGAAGCAAGCACCTCTACAAAATGTGGTCAATTGTAAATTAAGATTTAAAATGTTTTATCAAACTATATTTAGCATCATAGAAGTAAGCATCTATACAAATTGTGGTTAATTGTAAATTAAGATTAAAAATGGTTTATCAATTTGGAGTTAGAACTTGATAGAGTGCTACTAATCAATGTTAAATGTATTTAAATGTATGAAAACTCTAACATATATTGATATTAGACTAGGAATCAACCTGATAAAATATATTCAAATACATAGAATAGTATGTCCATGCAAGCTACCTAGGTTTACTAGGAAGCATGACAATTAAAGGAATTCACCCTTGTGCTTATAATTGCTCTAAGGATTGAGGACTTAGTAGACATAGAAAGAAGGGCCTCTATCAATCACATCAACCATGGATATGCTACTTATGAATGAGGATGATAGGAATGGTAGCTAGTGTGATGTGATTATAATTAGTCGCTTGTCTTATGGAATAGTTAACTATTTCCTTTGACATTGTTGACAATCATTCAATATCCTTTCATATCTCTCCATACTTTATATTATACACTTAATGTTGACTATGTATCATTTAAATAACTCTTAGCACATTTTGCTTTAGAAATTCCCATATATATCATCATTATAATCTTGCATTAATGGCTTCCATTTCGTAATTTCACCAAGAAATTATGGAAAATCAATAGCAAAGGAAGATTTCAACTATTAACATCAAAAAAATATGATGCATTCATCAACCACCCAAGGCTTTGACATCAAAGAAATCCTTCACAAATAAATTTGTCATCATCTTAAGGATGGAGAGTGTTGAACCATCTAGATATGGAAATTGGGTATTCTATTTTTCATGCCATTAATAGTTCTATATAATTACCTATGATTTAGATAGATATGTAATGTTTCAATGGTATTTATGCAAGATCATTCACATCAACGAGATTATAAAGGGTTTCTCTTCATTCTTGTATTCCATGATGTTGAGACTTCCAACCTTTTCTTGTATTCCATGATGTTGAGACTTCCAACCTTTATTGAAAAGAAGGAAATTTGTGCTTCTAGAACGATGGCTAAAAATGAAACTAATTATATTTTTTATGGAAGAAAGTTTATTTCCTGATTTCTAGTTGTGCTAATGCTATCAATTGCAATTATCATGGAAGCTCTACCTAGCAAATAGAATGTGTTGTAACACACTACATAATGGATTGTTCTAAAACCTCCTTTTAGAAAAATAAAAAATAAAAAATCATAAATCTGAATTGTCTAATCAGTAAATGGTTAATTTTCAGGGAATTCAAGGTACAAGACGGTGACAAAAGTCCATCCTATGGAATAAAAGAAAAGTGAAGTCAAATGAAGTGCAACTAATCAAAGCTTAGAATATGTGGCTTAAATTCTTTTTGAAAATGGCCTATAAGAGATGAATTAGGAAAACAAAGTCAACTTCTAATGCAAAATCCAACTAGACAAGCCAAAAACATCTTTAGGGAGTCGATAGGCCTCAATAAACAAGATTCATAAAATAAAAACTAATCTGAGCATGACATATATCTAGAACGAATGAAGGCTAACCTTGTTGCTTCAAATAATCAAGTCTCACTCTATCATATTTAGTGAAATCCTCTCTTCTTTCTCTGTGTTAGTAAATAGATAAACAACAACATTTACCTATATTGATTTTGGCTAAAAGCATAAACATATTCATGACGTTAAATAGACCAATAAAACAAAACAAAAAATTTGGTATACTTAGATACACTCTTATATTAGATTTAGGAAGTTGGTAATGAAACATTTGTTAATATACATCACAAACACCTGGGGAGTTGCAGAGAAGGGGGGAAGCAAGGGGAGTGGATGTTATAAGTTTTCATAAATGTTTGGGATTTTGTGATTACTAGTATATCTTGTAGTTTTGAAAAGCTTGTTATGTCTATTTAAAACTGATGCCTTAATTTGTTACGTGAGTCTTAATTTAAGTCACATTGTGGACCCATAACCTACAGGAATCAAGATCATTTTCACATTTTAGAATTGGTAAGATACTATACCATTCAAATGCATTACTCAAAATAATGTTATTTATAAGATATTCAACAGTTTTTAATAGGCAAGAGACGTCAAATGTTTTACGAGGGACACACAACCTATAAACTTTTTAAACCAGAACTAGTTATTACGGTAAACATGCTCAAATATCTGATTTTAGTATCAAAACTAAAGAAAAATAAAAAATATTTTCATTTATTAAAAATAATATACCATCTTTTGTACTTGAAAGAAACGGTATCAAAGGACATTCCTAAGCATCGGTCTGTTTACAATTACCAGCATCCTCAATATGTGATCGGGACAAATCGATGAACATGCTCGAATAATATCTGATTTTAGCATCAAAACTATTACGGAGGATAATTTGTCCATCAAGCTTGTTATTTTGCAAGTTCAAGGTTGCAAAAACGAATTCCAAGAATTATATTATTCATTACAACAATGGTCAGCAAAAGACTTACATATAAGACAATATTGTCTTCCCCAGCAGTTACAAGAAGCAGAAAAGCAGTGGCACGGGGCACGACATCCACTCCTGAGATATTGAATATACATTCACATGACCAGATGGCAAGATACCACAAAACACAATTATGTATGTTTTCATAAATAACTTGGCTTTTATAGGAACATCCACAAACAATTACAGCGTACAAGAGGACTGGATGATTGCCCTGTTATATCCAGCATTGATAAATGACAAGCACAGATTTGATCTTCTACACCATAATGTACAGCAGTAACAGATGTCACAGAGATATTTCATTGCCTATTGATTTGGAACCAAACTTGGAATGAAAAGATCATTATATTAATCATAACGACCAGAAATTTTTCCATCCCTGCAGATTTCAAACAACTCACAGATCAATAATTAATATGATAAAGGATAACTAATTCACTGGACTAGTTAGAGTATAGAAAACTATATCCTGGTGATTTCTCCAACTGTCCTGCTTTTAATGCTAAAAATAATCTGTACTTTCAAAAACTTCTAACAGTTGCTCACTGTGCCTCAATGAACCAGAAGACAAAAGAATAAATGATGACAGGTGAAAACAAACCTTGCCCTCACCAATGCCACCAGAAACCCTACTGAGGTGGATATACTCCTGGATAATAGCCTGTGAGATTCCAAGATTATAAATTTAAGACTCGTAGATTAAATGCTTCCCCTTTTTATTCCTAGCTCATTTTAAAATTTGTACAAATTTTTCCTCATGAGCAATACAGGGTACAGTGCACAAATGAAAATTACCTTGGTAAGGCTGTGCTGGATAGCCTCCTTGTGGATTTGGTGGAGGATATGCAACCGGAGGAGGAGGGTATGGTGAAGGTGAGGCAGTCGTACCAAAAGGAGATGGTGGGTATGCAGCAGGTGTGGGAGGGTAATAAGCTGAAGGAGGAGGATACACATTGCTTGGAGGTGGAGGATATGCATTGCTTGGAGGTGGAGGATATTCAGTGCTTTGAGGATATCCAGCTGGTTCTGATTTATATGTAGATACAGGTGGATATCCAGCTGGTTCTGATTTATATGTAGATACAGGTGGATATCCAGGATAATATGAAGATGGCTGCTGGAATGTTGGGTATCCAGGTGGTGGTGCAGTTGGTGGTGCATATGGAGCACTGGTTGGAAACTGCCCTGTGTATGGAGGAGCTGAAACGGCTGATTGTGCTTTATTTTTCTGTTCAAAAGAAATTGTATCACTTTATGTGCATATGCTCAAAACTTTGAAGGATAACAGAAAAAGTGACAGCAGGTAACAGTTATTGCTTGACTTACACCAACATTTGCATAGTGAAGGATAATTCTTACTTCCCCAGCATTTCTATTAATAAAGACGACAAATTTCAGATCAAAAGTTAGTAGACTGCTGAACAAATCAGAATAGGTGTAATTGATGCCTAAGAGTACATATCTTTTGTACATAATAAATTAAGCGTCAGACAGCCAATTAGATTGGGCAATAAAATGAATCAATGCCTTGGAGTTCAAATAACACAAACATCTCCCTGGAAAGCACTGGAAAGGTTCTAACAGTTACTACTCACTTTCCACTTTTGGAAGTCAATGACCATGTTGAATCATCATACCCACTTGAGAGTACCCTCGTCAGCAGAATTCTAGATAATGAAGAAAATGTGTGAGAAATTTTGGTTCATATGCATCTCGTTCCTTTGTTCTTCCAGCTCAGTATTGAACTTGATAATTTGTTAACTACGAAACGGTGAAACCAAAAAATAAAGCTGGCTATATGTTAAGACAGACTGAACATACTTGCCAGAGCCAATGAAGTCATCAAATGTTAATGTATTGCTGTTCCACACTGAAACATTTAATTCACGGAGCCCTTCAATCAAAGGACAAACAAACTTCTCATTGAAAGTTGGATTTTTTCCACCATCTGCAAAAGAAAAGAATTGTATGATTGTATCAAACATAAGCATAGATAAAATATAAATATCCGTCTAAATGACCTTCTTACAGGACAGGCAGTAACAAAAATAAGATTATCTACAAATGTATTTTGCAGCAACTCAAGAACTGTTTTGTATGTGAGGAAATTCTCAAACAAAAAATATTTGCATGTAGCAAAAGTAAGCAGTGTGGAAGATTTTGTAAAAGTGCTGAGCTAAATGTATTCCCTTTTAGAGGAAAGATAAGGAAAAAAATGTAAGATTTTGTGTATCAATGTTTAGGATCGTACTCAGTGATAAATCATCAGTTTTGTAACAGTGCTGAGCTGAAAAGTTTGCAAGGATACACAAGGATGTGTACCCTACCCTTTTGGACACATATCTATACTGGAGACATTTTGGGGATGTGGGTACACCTCAAGGCCTCAGAAACATCCATCATCCCTCATATTTTGAAAAGAAAGCATTTGGAAATAATTGAGGAAGATTTTGTATATCAATATTTCAAAACAAACTCCATGATTCATCATGATGGTGGGTGGATTACTCCATGATCCATCATCAAAGTACAGAGTATGATCCAAAACATTAATACACAAAATTTCCCACAATTTTTTCAAAAAGCATTCCACTCAATTTCGTGGACTCTGAAAACCTTATATTCTTAATGAATGACCTTTAAAAATGGCTCTCTTTTTCTAGTATTAGAGGATGGGGACATTGTTAAAAAAATCAAACCAAAGAACCATGACACATCAAGAAATCTAAACCCTTTTTTGTAGATGTTCTAGCCATTGTCCAAGGCCACCCTTTTGCCTTGAATAGGAAACAGCGAAGACTAATATTTCACCTGAGCAAAATCCTCCCAAGTCTTACTTTGAAGGGAATATCCCCCATCTCAAAAATAGTGAGTCTATTGTTTCCTCATCATTGTTATCAACCATCCATGAGTTTGACATTAGAACAAATTTTAAATTCTTTGTCCCTATCTGCAAGGCCAATCCTAGTTATGTTGAACCCCATAAGTACCCTCGACATATTTAGACTGCAAACAAGTCAAATGCTGGTGTCTTGATTTAGTAGGAGTTACTCAGATTAGGGAGGGCCTAGAGCTATATAAGGCAGGTCACTGTTCATTTTGGATATGTTATTAAGGATTTGGAAAATTTGCTTTTTTATGTATACTCTTTTTAATTGATATAGTGTAGATAGTTCTTGATTCTGTTAATGAAATTTTGCATGTTCCTGATATGGATTGAAATGCCTATCATGTTAATTTCCTCATATATCTATAAACAATGTTGTTAGCATGTTGGTATCTTGACGGATGTCAGTGAATATTAAAAGAATTTGTCAGTTTTCCCGAGTTAATTCATGTCTACAGTCTTACATGAGATTCATGCCTAAATGACAAACTATTGTAGTCTGAATCTAGACTACAATAACCATTGGCCACTGGGTTGCATGCAAAGCCTTAAAAAACAGGCAACAGTTTTGCTTCCTACGAATGGATCCAATGTCAAAAGCATTAGAATCTGTAGAAACATATATTGGGCATACTAAAAAGGACAATGTAAACAGGTGTTCAAACAGCAGTACTCAAATTTTGTTGTAAGTGCATGTTAAATGCCATCTATGTCCTAGAAAGTGGTTATAGTCTTATATCTATTAACTGTCTAATGTCCTTTTTGCAGAGTATTCCTGAGTCACTAGAAGCATTGTATAGGAAGCATTAATGATGATAACTGTAACAAGCGACCTGGACCATTGTTGCAAGAAACACAATGATAATGTATCATTGAGTGTTTTTAACAGCCAACATGCCATTGCAATGAGAACAGCCGTGTTTCCCAGCTCCCATGGCATTGTCTAGCCCAGCAAAAGCTACTGCAATGTTGTCTTTTATCATGGTTTGAGGGTTGCTTCTTCCCTGTCCGCAAGGATTTTACAAACTTCATGAAGAACATCAATTGATGAAGGTTTTGCAAATGGGATAGCACGTAGGCTTAAATGTGGAGTAAACTCCATGGTTAAGCATGCTTGAGCCAGAGTAGTACTGGTATGGCTGACCTTGTAAGAAGTTCCCACGCTCCACCCCTATAAGCATGCTAACATGCAATAAGTGCAAAGTGGGCCATTCATGGTCATGAGAGATGGGTTCTTGTGACCACTACTCCTGAAATATGTGTTCAACTATTGATTCAAAACTATGCAATTGAATCCCAATAAATTGTCACATAATTTGATATATTGCAAAAACAACACTTATGAATGAGCTGGTGAGATCTATAATGAATGGTTCATAAGACAACACTTACTGAAGGTTTTGTCAATGGGGTAGCAAGTTAAGCAGGCTTGATTGTAGAGAAACTCCAAGCTTTAAAGATTTGCTAGGATGGGTGACCTCCTGAGGAGTTGTGGTGCTTCACTCCTGTGAGCATCACCTAGATAAAATGATTGCTGTGGATCATTCATAATAATGAAAGATGAGTTCTTGTGAACCAGTACTCGAGATATATGGGTTGATGAAGCTTGACTCAAAACTATGAAGTTGAATCCTAATAAATCATCACAGAATTTGATATACTGTGAAAACACCACCATTGTGTAATAATAAGGGAACTGCTTCATCAAAGATTTTTCAAACTCTAAACTCTAACAACATCAAAAAAGATCTACAAATAGGTATAAATGTCATTTTGGAGGGACATTTTTTAGCATCTTTTGGGACAGTTTTATGGATGACAATCGGCTATTGTAGTTGTTCAGAATCACTGGGACGAAAACCCCTGTGATCATTGGCAAGTATACAAAAAACCTATCTGTTTGTGTGAGCAAATTCCATCCCTTTCAAGAGTTTGCATGAGTTTAACTAAGAAATTATGTTTCAGGTGTGGCAAATGTGATTGATATAGCAAGACAAATCTCTTGAGCAACATTGTATTTGGGAAGCGTTGAAGCTCAAAGGCAAATCAATCAAGTGCAGACCGGGCGCCTGCAACTAAGCCTCTAGAGTTTACCATCAGCAAATTGTGATTCAGATCCGACTTTACCTTATTAATTCAGATTCCAGAAACCCCTTCATGGCGTCAAGTATCCAGAATTGAAGTAGTGGCTGTGAATTAACTATTACAGAAGTAGCTGCCACTGGAATATCAATTGAATTTGAGATATGTAGGTTTGCACTTGCACTGAAGCAATCTGAAAGACCAGAGCTATATGCAGATCCAACTTATCACATACAGTAAGCTGTACAAATAGTGGGACAGACATTCTTCCTACAGCAGTGACGCCTCTCCTTGAAATCAATTCACTAGCACCAGGGCTTAGGGCAATCAATAGCCGTCACCTAATGGTTTCACGGCTCAGATCTACAGATGCACTCACCTGAGGACTTCATTGCGTCGTATATTGTAAACGCTGTCCTAAGAAAGGCACATCACAATTAAAATACCCATTATCAATGTAGATAGTTTCCTCAATTTAAACCCCCCAGGAGATTTGGTACTTTATTTCAATTTGTGTTAAGCGCAAAATGTTTGTCTATAGGTTCATCTAAAAGCAAGTACGTGAAATGGCACTTAATAATTTGAATGTATTTGCATTAGTAACCCACCCCAATAGCTCAATGAATAAACCCTTAGAAAGTAAAGTTTATGGCACTTTATAAATTAGTGAATTTACAATATTGTTGTTTTCCATATGACTTAGAATTTCAAGAGAACGAGGAAAAGTTGAATGTACAATCTTAAAGCAAAACCAAATCAAATAATTGGAATCACTATTAGTACTCCAAAAATCCCACCTTCCAAAAAAATGGATCATTGATCAGAATTCACTTGAGAAAGATATAGGCATTTGAAATTGCAAAAAGAAAAACGTAAGCTAAAATTGAGAAACTATATTTTTTAGACAAACTAGGCATCATGAGTAAAAACCAATCACACCATTGCAAAGTACACAAAATATTAGACCATTTCAAAAAAAAAAATTGCTCAAAAAAATAACTCCCCATGAGCAAGTTATGGGCCTACAAAGTTGATCTCCCAAATTAAAAATTGTAGCAAAGAGGGGAAATTACTATTGGTGGTAAGGTAGTGACCCGTGGGAGGCACACCATCAATGCATCAATAAAGGTGGTGGACTGATGGAGAAACACAAGGGTGGAAAAACAATCGTGTGTTGGCAAAGATACGATGATGCAAAGCTAAAGCAATAGTGGCCACTAGGTGGGGGAGGGGGCGAATTTGGCTATCAAGGCAACTAAATAGAGCAAGGGGTGGCACAAATTGGGCAGCCAAATTGTTTGAACTAGTAACTAATGTTTGTAATGGGGGAGCAATGAGTCCTAACAAACCTTGGAGAATATACGGTACAAGGGCACATTTGTGCTATATCAAAAAAATTGCATTTGTTTTATCTTTTTTAAATTTAAAACTAAAAACAAAGAATTTAAAAAACAAATTAAAAATAATAGTTGCCAACTTGCATAGTAAAAGTCCTATGACTTAGCTAAAAAAACTTGCCTCTAATTATCATACTCCAAACTTACAGTTGATTATAAATTTTAGAACACTCCACACATAATGGTGAGGTACCTTTTCTGCTAAAGTGCTCAAAAAACTCAATGGTACACCAAAGAGAAAATCCCACCCTATAGGAAAATATTCCAAATAACAATAAATTGCATTTGTGGTGTTTGATGAGGACGAAACGAAAGCCAAACCTACCTAATTTGACCCTTCTAAATGCAATCATATAGTCAATTTCTTTGCCTAAGGTCTCCTACAATGGGTCATTTCAAATCACTCAATTTGCAAGTAAACAAACCCTTGGTAAAAGAAGGTAAAACACATTGTTTCTCTCAAATTCCAGGATGATGCAGGGATATGGGGGTGGCTTTCTAGGGGTGGATTTCTAGGGATGGCTATTAAAATATACTTATATATAAAAAAAATACTTAAAATCTTGTGTTAGAATCTTGGATATTGAAGCTTGCTATCACCAAAGTTCATTTGAGATTCCAACCCATTGGATAATAACATAATCTATTATATCTATATAATCTAACTCTAGAATAATTTAATATTAAATTAATATAAATTTTACAATCTTTAAAAAAATGCTAATATAATTTTGCTTGTGTAAATGGAATCACAATAGCCTCATTTTCTCAAACCATGCTGCCCCCTATAATGCACTCCATGGCAATACCTCAAACTTATAGTTGGTGAACAACCTTTCATTCTCCTTTAATAGGCGATAAAATCATGCAAGAAAGAAAAATGAGGATTAATGGCCATCATTCTCCTCAGCAATATGCTCTACAAATTCTTTCACCTATATGTTGTTCTTTGCATTTTGAACATTAACCTATCTAGAGGTAGCAAAACAATTGAACAAAGCAAAATCTATTGACAATTAAAAATAAATCATTTTAAACAAGGACTATGCAGGGCACATCAAGATGTTTCAAGGACAACTTGTTGCTCCCCTAGCATAACCAAATAAGCAACATGCCCAAGGGGCATTCTCCTTGCAAAGGGGGCATCCCTCATTTTTTTTTAAGTTTCTAGAACTAGGGGGTGAGTGGGTTTTATTTATCAAGCTTGAGAATTTAATGCAAGAAAAAATTGACAAATGAATGAGACTCTTGGATGATCAAAAAAAATATTCAATGAAAGCTACTCCATTCAATCAAAATGTACATAATTTAACTATATGAAAATGACTGTTCAATTCATCTTCTAGATGACTGTTCAACTTCTAATGTAGCTAACAAATACAAAATATAAAATATTGTCCTACGACTTCTAGGATTATGTACATTACTGTTACATCCCCCTTGATCTATAGGGTAGTGATAGAACCACTATTTGTGTCGCACATTGGGCAACTTGTTTATAGGGCCTCTTTTTCTTGATATGAAGCTCTGATGTTTTGCAAAAAGTTTTGCCCTAGCAATTCCCCTTTGCAATTTTTCAAGAACCAAGATATGGACTTGGTACTTAGACCTAAGTTTGTTTTCTCAAGTTGGGGGAGCTTTCCACCATGCAATATCCCATTTTGAGAGAATACACCACCCCCATTTGTGGTGAAATTTTTCACCATCATTTTCTTTTGTGATGAAATTTGCAAAATAAAGTTGTTTAACTTCTACCTTTGTCACTTCTATGAGTGAACACTAGAGAATCCCAGTTGATGATGCCCATGAGTAGTCCAAAAGCGTGTTAGCTACACTGTGTGACTGGAAGATTGCGTAACCCAAGCTAATTTTGCTCATGAGTAACACAAAATTGTGTTGAAGCATGCACTAAATGATCTGAATTTATATCAAGATAAAAATGTGGACCCCTTGTCGTCAACACTGTCAACACAAAAAACTACTCCTATGGCAAGAAAAACTATGTTTAAAATGCAAGTATATGATGATCTTGTTGAAGAGCACAGGCTTATACTAAGAGGGGGGTGAATCAGTATAAGAATAATTTTAAAATTTCTAAAAATCGAATAATCTTAACTTGATATTGCAATATGAACCATAAGCAAAATGAACACTAGTTATACGTGGAAAATCTTTTCAAGAAAAACCCAAAACAAAATATTTGCTTTTATTATTAAGTAGGCACCAACCGTCACACTGACAGGTATAATATCTTTTTAATGGAAGAAGAATAACAGCATACCCCTTCATTTCAAAAACTATGCATCAATTCCTTTCAAATCTGCTTCTTTTCTCTTATGAATCTGCCATGAAAACTGCTTCACACAACTGATCTTTTTTTGTCTAACTTTTTACACAAAGAAAAAAAACATAGACTATTTCATGCAAATTCGTACCATATCCATTTTCCTTTTTTCACATGAGATGTAATGTCCCCATTTTGGCCATACGCTCTTCTTTGACTGATAGCCTATTTCTGGAAATCCGTAGGTTGATCAGAAGTGAAATTAGGGTTTCCTTGCTTGGAGATTTGTGGCATTTCTAGGTATTTACTATTTTTAGTAAATACTAATTTTGGCAGTGGTTCGGTTGTCAGCTTTCATTAAGTCATTTTCAGTTGGAGCAGTTGTTATTATGGCTTGGTCTTCAAAGAGCTTTATTTGGTGAAAAAATATTTAATTAAAGGCATTATGTTTTAATTCTCTGTTGGCACCCCCTTGGCCTAAGGAGATAACTTAAGTTGTTTTTAAAGTGGGGCCATGAAGGGTACGCCTTCATAAAGAGCTTTATTAATTTTATTAAGAACTTTATTCCTTGAGCAAAAGTGGACGCCACTTTTATATTATTTGAATAAAGTGAAATATTTGGAGGCTTTTGGGACGCCACTTGAGAAGTTGACTGGTCTTGGGAATTGGAAAGGTCTCTTGTGTCTTTTGAGCTGCTTCTCAGGCAATTGAAGAGTTTTGTTGAGCTCTTATTTATTGAAGGCTTTTGCTCCAGCATTTCATCCATCAATTACCTTACTGTTATGCTGTCAAAATGACTATGGACATTTTACTATTGCTTCGAGGATGCTACCTCCTAGCCCTTTTCCAATTTCGTGTTTGAAATACAACACCTAGTTGGAACATTGCTGCTTCTCACATCAGACTAGCAGATTGAGCAACAAAGGTTGAAGAATTTTGGTGAATTCTACAGTTTTGAATTTCCTGGTTTTGCTACAGCTGAAGCTGTTTTCTGTTCATATCTTGTGGAGTGATTTTTATTTCGTTCTGGGTATTTGAGTAATCAAATTGTTGACTTGAGGCGCCATCTTCCTCCAAAAAGCAGAATTTAATTTGAAGTTGCTGATTTTATATTGAAAAATCGATTTTTATCAAGGGGCCGTACCATTTGGTGATGCCTTGGGATTCGTGCCAAATAAATTAGAGACTTTGGTGGCTGTTTCTGGATTCTATCTTGGGCGCCAGACTTATAAGGAGCTTTTGCAACTTATTTCACGTCATTCGGAGAAGAATTGAGTGAGTTATGATAATTTCATTGATTCTCACAGTTGCAGATTGAAATTTCCAGTTTACTGTTTTTATATCAGATTGTTGAAGTTCTGATTTCTGATTCATTAGCAGCTGTTAGAGAGTTAAAATATCATTGAAAAACATCTATTAATCTTGTGTATGAAGATTACTATATTTCCTATGTAATTTGCAGCTTAATTCACATTGTACAAACTGTAAACAGTAGTACTGTTCCAGTTTAATTTGCTGCAATTTTCTTTCTGTTTCTTCTCACATAAGTCCCCTGGATGGTTTACCGCCAGTGAGGTTAAATTGATTGTAATATCTTATACCCACTCATAGTGGTGAATCCCCACAGCATTGTGGATGCCCGCCGTAGCGGATGAATTGCTTTTATTTGTAATCTTTTCCCCCCACTGTTTGGTGGTAGCGTGGAATTGTTTCTCATGGCTGGTTATCCGCCTAACAGTTTATAATTTCAATTTCTTAGACTCCGTCATATGTTAGCACCTCGCCCTCAGTGGGATCTTGAGTGCACATTCTTGACGTTGAGTAGTTCTTCCATTCAAGTTCAGTTTCTTCAGTTCAAGTTCAGTATCTCCATTCAAGTTCAGATTTTAATTTGAGGCTAACGCTAATCCAATCATCTATTGCTGGTTATTTTGTGTTACTTCCTCGAAAAAATTGGTTAGCATATTTCAGTGGTATCAGAGCAGAAGACCCTGCCATCCTGTGGCAATTTTGCAGTTGTGTATCAGATGAGTGACAGAGATCTCCGGTACTACACCGATAGTCAGAGCAGATTTTAGTTCAGCTCCTTGTGGTATCCAGAAGTTGGCAGTTAGGCATGGCTAATGAAGAAGAGGTGAAGTTGGCAGAGACTCTCTTTATGGTTGGAAAGAGACTTGGTAAAGAATTTCAGTCAAGAGAAGATGAACAAAACATTCTTCATTTGTTAGAACAATGTTTGAGACAAGTGAAGCAATCACCTTCAGAGAAAATGGAGTTGGCACTAGCTCCTACAGTGAATTATTTGAACCAGCCCTATTGGTTGGGGCATCCTGATGAAGAAACCAAGCTACTGATTTCTTCCTGTTTCATGGAGATAATAAGAATTGTAATTCCCCAATTGCCCTATGAGGTTGAAACTATGAAGACCATATTAAATATGATAGTGGAAAGTTTTCAAGACCTTGATGAAATTGATAGCAATCAGTACTCCAGAAGAGCTACTATATTGAAGATGTTTTCTGAACTCAAAACAAGTATTTTGCTGGTTGAATTGGGTATGCAAGATCAAATATATTATTTGATCCATTACCTCTTTATTTCAACTTGGAGTGAACAAGAAGAGGATGTAGTTGCAGCAATGAGAAACATTTTAATTTTAACTATCAATGAGATGGATGACATTCCAAAATCCGTCTTAACTTTTCTGTTAAACATTCATGAACAAGAAGGAAAGGATTCCTCTACTGCTGGTATGTTGATAAGAGATTTGTTCATTCAGTGTGATAGAAAATTGAAGCCACACATGAGGAAGATAGAGCAGAAAAATGAGGTAGTCATTAATGCAGAAGTCAGAAATAAAATGTTGTTTCTCAATGATTGTAAGGCTGTTTCTCAAGAAGTACCTATTGATATGCAGTTGTCCGCACATGCTAAGGGTGAGTGCAAGGAGGCAACATCAATTTTGAATACATATGAAGCATCTATGACAAGTGACCAAGAAGATTTCCTTGGTATGTATGTGGATACGAATGATAAAATCAGCAACACATCTACTCATGATAATTCCATTGAAAAAAAGAATGATAAAATATTCAAAGCAACCAGCTTTGATGATTCTTTAATCCAATACAATGCTAGTGACTTGGGTAATAATGGGTTTGATTATCAAACTACATTTGTGGAGAAAGTTATAGATGAAGATTTCAGTTCAAGAGGATTGAAGAGTGACTCATTCAAAGAGTCAATAGTTCAAGAGGAGCATGATGATCTCTTTCCTATTGATCATTGCAATCAAACCTTTCACATTTGGGATCCGGGTGCGATGTCACCAAGGTATGATAAAGAACTTGAGTGGGATAAATTTCCCTTTGATCCTGATAAAGTTCAAAATTCATTTTGTATTTCAAGCTATGAAGTCATTGGAGAAGATGTTGTCGTTGATGAAGAAGCTTGTTTGGCAAAGCTCCATAAAGATTCCTTTGAGGTAGTAGTAGCCACTAAAGCAGAGTATGTTGCTACCAAGACTTTAAGAGAATCAATCAATAATGATTCATTGTTTGAAAATATTGCTGTTAGGAAGGAAGCTGATTTTGAGAATCAAGTCAAAGAAAATAAATCAGAAAAGTTGATGTTTGATGAGCAAAGCTTCTTTGCTGATTTTGATCATGGGCCTAAAGAGCTGCAAGTTTTGAAGGATAACTTAATGGTTTCAGAAGAGAAAATTGTTAAAGCATTATCAAGATTTGATAGCACACACAATTTTGTTGAAGAACTCTACTGGAAGTCACAGTTTGAAGAGAGACAGAATGGAGTTAAAGGAGTCACTCTTTCCAAGTTGCAAACTATCAAAGAAGCATTGGAATCATTAAAGATAGATTATTTGCATTTGCTCTCAGATAGGGATAATGCCATTAAATTTGCAGAAGAGACCTATGATGCCTACCAAGAGAAGGAGAAAGAGGTTGATTGTCTTTACCTTGATCTTTCCTTAGCTCATCACTCTTTATGCAAGGGAGAAAATCAAACTCCTATTGCAGCCACATTTGAAGGACAAGAAGCTGATACAAGGATTATGGAGATCAAGCAAATAGTTGAAGGTATTAATGAACTCCATAATGATGAAACCTTGCTTAATTTTAAGGAGATTCATGATGATGATGGTAATTGGAAGGTAAATCAAGAGTGTGAACTCTTGAGTTGGGAAGAGAACTTGCCTCAAGAAGGGATAGCTTGCAGCCATGAGCTTGAATCAACAAAGTGCATGTTAGCGAATGTTCAGTTGGGTGTAATGGAGGTAGGAGACCAGCAAGTTGATTTCAAACTTCTCAGAGAATGTAGGGACGAGAAATATTCTGTGATTGATAATCCTCCAAGCTTGCTTGTAAGTGAATGCATAAGAGGTTTAGAGAATTCAGTCTCCATATGGGAAGTGTTGATTCATGACAACTTCCCCATCTTTGACACCAAGGTGTTAAAACATGTTTTGGTAAGACATATTGTTTACATGCCTGACAGTTTATCCTTTGGATTGAGTAATGCTCACACTATCTTGTCTTGGGAGAAGGATTTGAAGACGATGTTTGTTTCAGGCTCCCTTGTTTTTGAAGCTTTCTTGGATAGACTTCAACGGTTTACCAAAAAAGTTAATAATTTTCTGGGTGTGCAATTGGAGTTGATTGGTACTCAGAAATTTGTTGTGAAAAATCTTTTGGGGTATGGTAGGAAGGTTCATTGGAGGGATAAGGATCAAACTTTCAAAATTAATGGTGTTTTCTCCTTTCTTATCAGCCACTTGATGATTCCATTTGTTTATCAACAAATGGATTGGAGAGAAATTTTGAGCAAAGAATGGTTCTTGGCTGTAATGGAACTCTTAGAGTGGGTGTTTCCACCCTTGTGTTCGAGCAATTTGGTCAAGATGAATGTGGATTTTCAATATTGCAGCAGTGGTTCCTACTCTTGTTTGCAGATTTCTTTGAACTCTAATGTTGAGTCTTTCATTCTTGATTTGGTGGTAGCTGCTGGTCACTCCATTGCAACAGCAACAAGCGAAGATTCTAGACTTATTACTCATGAAGTTTGGGAGAAAGTTGAACCTAAACAAATTATTTACTTTCTTAACAATCTATCTCTTGAGTTGAGTGATGTTTTGGCCCATCCTAGTCCTTTGAGGGAATGGGAATTGAGGACAACTTTTGTTTTGCGCTCCATTAATGTTGATGTTTTCATGAGTGGGCTACATGGGTTTATCAAAGAAGACTCTAAATTCTTGAGTTTGCATTTTGCCTTGATTAGTACTTGGAGAAGTGTTGTGTACTATTTCAGATGCATTGGAGAACATTTTCAGTTGAGTATCCATGTTTGGAATCCTCAATATGGCTTGAAGGAAATTGTTACTAGTAGAAAGAGGAATCTTTGGAGAGATAAGAATTTAATTTTCAGATCCTCTGATGATGTCCCCATGTTCGCCAATCATTTGAAGGTTCTTTTTGCTCATCAACTGGTGAATTGGAGAGATATTTCGAACAAAGGATGGTTTAATGTTGGTTTGGAGTTTCTTGAGAAGATGTTTTCAGCCTTGGTCATGAGCAATTGTTCTATTATGGACGTTGATTTTCAGTATTGCAGCAACTGTTCAGTTCATTGCATGATGATTTTCCTAAAATCAGATTTTGAGAGGTTCATTTCAGTTTTCATGGGCAGCTGGTCCATTCATTCTTCCTCTTCTCAATCTTTTTTCAGTAGTGGTTTATGCCCTCAAAAGTGGGAAATGATGCTTCATAGTGATTTGGACCAGATTTGGATAGTGTTTAAGTTCCTTTCCAGTGATTTATTCTATACAAATTCTTGCACTAGTGTTTGGGGCAGCGAACCCTTGCTTGTTTGGGTTCAACCTTTTGAGACTTTTGAGATTTTAGTGGGAGTTTTCATAAATTTCCTTGCATATATCAGAATTATTCAGAAGAGGCATTATACATCCTTGAGGAGCTTTGATGATGCGGCTGTTATGTACATGCAAAGGGCTGTTTATTCTTTTACAAATAGCTATGATGGAGTTACATTTGTTGTTGTGATTTGGTTTGATGCTTTGAGGAGTGATGTTGATGAGAATATCTTTGAGTTGTTTAGAGTAATCTTCTTTATTCTCAGGATGGTGATTGACATTAACATTGCAGATGTTAATTCCTCAGAGATTATTGGGCATGAGATGCTGCTAGATTTTGATTCCATTCCTTCCATGTTTTTCAGTTTGAATTTTAGGCATGTTATCTCCTTGAGGTGGCAGGGATGGTTTATGCAGTTCTGGTGCAGTGATTTCATTCGTGTGTTCAGAGTAGAGCAGCATCAGCATGATGGAACATTTCCGAGATGGACTTGGGACCCTGGGATCTTACATATTTGGTGGGATCAGTTTGGAGTGTTGTGGCATTGCTTGAGGACAAGCAATTTTGGGAAGGACAGACTGTAATGTCCCCATTTTGGCCATACGCTCTTCTTTGACTGATAGCCTATTTCTGGAAATCCGTAGGTTGATCAGAAGTGAAATTAGGGTTTCCTTGCTTGGAGATTTGTGGCATTTCTAGGTATTTACTATTTTTAGTAAATACTAATTTTGGCAGTGGTTCAGTTGTCAGCTTTCATTAAGTCATTTTCAGTTGGAGCAGTTGTTATTATGGCTTGGTCTTCAGAGAGCTTTATTTGGTGAAAAATATTTAATTAAAGGCATTATGTTTTAATTCTCTGTTGGCACCCCCTTGGCCTAAGGAGATAACTTAAGTTGTTTTTAAAGTGGGGCCATGAAGGGTACGCCTTCATAAAGAGCTTTATTAATTTTATTAAGAACTTTATTCCTTGAGCAAAAGTGGACGCCACTTTTATATTATTTGAATAAAGTGAAATATTTGGAGGCTTTTGGGACGCCACTTGAGAAGTTGACTGGTCTTGGGAATTGGAAAGGTCTCTTGTGTCTTTTGAGCTGCTTCTCAGGCAATTGAAGAGTTTTGTTGAGCTCTTATTTATTGAAGGCTTTTGCTCCAGCATTTCATCCATCAATTACCTTACTGTTATGCTGTCAAAATGACTATGGACATTTTGCTATTGCTTCGAGGATGCTACCTCCTAGCCCTTTTCCAATTTCGTGTTTGAAATACAACACCTAGTTGGAACATTGCTGCTTCTCACATCAGACTAGCAGATTGAGCAACAAAGGTTGAAGAATTTTGGTGAATTCTACAGTTTTGAATTTCCTGGTTTTGCTACAGCTGAAGCTGTTTTCTGTTCATATCTTGTGGAGTGATTTTTATTTCGTTCTGGGTATTTGAGTAATCAAATTGTTGACTTGAGGCGCCATCTTCCTCCAAAAAGCAGAATTTAATTTGAAGTTGCTGATTTTATATTGAAAAATCGATTTTTATCAAGGGGCCGTACCATTTGGTGATGCCTTGGGATTCGTGCCAAATAAATTAGAGACTTTGGTGGCTGTTTCTGGATTCTATCTTGGGCGCCAGACTTATAAGGAGCTTTTGCAACTTATTTCACGTCATTCGGAGAAGAATTGAGTGAGTTATGATAATTTCATTGATTCTCACAGTTGCAGATTGAAATTTCCAGTTTACTGTTTTTATATCAGATTGTTGAAGTTCTGATTTCTGATTCATTAGCAGCTGTTAGAGAGTTAAAATATCATTGAAAAACATCTATTAATCTTGTGTATGAAGATTACTATATTTCCTATGTAATTTGCAGCTTAATTCACATTGTACAAACTGTAAACAGTAGTACTGTTCCAGTTTAATTTGCTGCAATTTTCTTTCTGTTTCTTCTCACATAAGTCCCCTGGATGGTTTACCGCCAGTGAGGTTAAATTGATTGTAATATCTTATACCCACTCATAGTGGTGAATCCCCACAGCATTGTGGATGCCCGCCGTAGCGGATGAATTGCTTTTATTTGTAATCTTTTCCCCCCACTGTTTGGTGGTAGCGTGGAATTGTTTCTCATGGCTGGTTATCCGCCTAACAGTTTATAATTTCAATTTCTTAGACTCCGTCATATGTTAGCACCTCGCCCTCAGTGGGATCTTGAGTGCACATTCTTGACGTTGAGTAGTTCTTCCATTCAAGTTCAGTTTCTTCAGTTCAAGTTCAGTATCTCCATTCAAGTTCAGATTTTAATTTGAGGCTAACGCTAATCCAATCATCTATTGCTGGTTATTTTGTGTTACTTCCTCGAAAAAATTGGTTAGCATATTCATGAGACCATAAGGAAAATGTAATGTCCCACATTTGAAATAACCTCTGGGCCAACTTGAGGACAATAGTGTTTTTGAACACTGATAAAATATTAATAAAATAAGTAATAGTGTGGCGGACTCATTTGAGGCGCCAATCCAAATTTGAATTTAATTTCTTTTGTTTTTTTGTTTAGTCTGGCCGACATCCTCTAGTTGGCGGATTGAAGCAATATTTATAGAAGGTTTGATCTCTTGTTTTATCATCACAAAAAACTGAACTAAGTCTGTGTGGAGTTTGAGGGCGTAGCTTCTCAGGCTCACTCGCTCAGGTGCGTAGCTCTCTGAGCAGTTTTCGTGCCAAGATATTTCACCCAGCGAACTCTCATTTTAAATTGTTCCTTCCTACAGGTTGTGATAGCGATCAAGTGAAGGTAGCGACTACATTTCACTGGCCAGGTAGAGCCTCCGACTCTGGCCGGCTCTTCTGGCAAGCCATTCATAAGCACCTTTATCAGGTGGTCAGAGTTTACATCGGGTTAGCGTCCAGACCTTTCATTGAATTCAAGATAAGTCCGTGTTGTTGGCATTCCAGTAGGGTCAGAGTCTCCGCGATTTCTCACATTCGATTCAGATCGGGGTAGCAAAGATTACGCAAGGCATGAGTTCAACGGGCTTGACGCCACTGTAAGGGCGACAAGCCAAAATCTACAATCATTCGCCATAGTTCGAGTTAGCCAATGCCAGGAAGGCTGTTCTTCACCAGGCCTGAAGTTGTATAAATCGAATCTTCAGATTTCTAATAACAGACACTACAATTTTTATATTTTGGATCCTATTGTGGTACGATTACTGTGATGCAAATATTCAATTATCAGTATTCTATTTCATGTGTATGCTACATCTCCAGATTTTGAATATTGTATTGGAGTCTTTAGTTCTCTTTCGCATTGAATTCCACCCTAGTTTATCACAGAAAAAGGATGAATGCGGACCCCAATATGTTGGTATTATTCCAGATTTCTGCAAATTATTGTCTTTGACTATGAGATTATTAATGGGCTATAGATATATGTTATGTCTAGAAGCCATGAATGCAAAAATAATGTTCATAGAAACTGAAGATGAAAAGATGAGGATTGAAGCAGATCAATATATGCAAAAACAAGGATGCTTTAATGAAGAGGAAATCTGAATTTAACACTTGTTGGACCTTAAACCTGACCAGACTTTTGCTTGGTGCGAATTGAAAATATTAACTTGCACTTATATGGCTTGATAAAATTAGAAATAGCACATTGAATTCCTCACAAAAAGAATGAACATTCAAAATTAGAATAAATGTGTTAAAATTTAACAATATAAACCTGCACTCCTTCATCCTTCTTCAATCTTGCTCTGAGGCACAAGAATGAAATGCAAGAAAAGATTGACAAATAAACAAGACTTGGACAACCAGAAAAAATATTCAATGAAAGCTACTTCATTCAATCACAATGTATACATTTAACAATATAAAAATGACTATCTAATCCATCTTCTAGTTGACTTTTCAACTTCTACTGTAGCTAGGAAATATAAAATTTTAAATATTATCCTACTACTCCTGGGATTATGTACACTATAGCTACATTGTCCTTATCCCCGAGGCATCCTATTTTAAGGAAATTCCTAAAAAACGATGAGGGTGCATCCCCAGCACTTCTGAAACTATTACTTAAATGAATCAAATGACAGCTAAATTGACCTACTCTAGTACCATGTTAGATTTAATAATGAGTTTACAATAATAAATCTACCCTAAGAAAAGAAAACAATAATAACATAAATTTAAATGTAACCAAAAGGAGAATAACAACATTCCGATAGCTATATTTATGATTCATGATTGAGATCAAAGGAAACGTATTTAAATATATATTGTAAGATGCATATGTAAAGTTAATGAGTGTTTTCGAGGAGTTGAGTTAGTCATAGTGATGTGGTGGCCTGACTCAACATGTAAGAGAAGCGGTGTGAAGAGAACTCATTTTGATGAGGGAATGATGGCACCTAGCTACCTTTAATCAAAGAGTGAATGAGGTAAAGGTGGCACAAGGATTCCATCAATCAAGGAGTTGACATGTCCTCTTTCTTCGAGGAGTTGAGTTAGGCATAACAATATGGTGGACTGACTCAACATGTAAGAGAAATGGCGTGAAGGGAACTCATCTTGATTAAGGAATTATAGCACCTAACTACCTTTAATCAAAGAGTGAATGAGGTAAAGGTGGCACAAGAATCCCATCAATCAAGGAGTTGACATGTCTTCTTATTTCCTAATTTAAAAAAACATTACCTAAGTAAACTTGAAATAAGGTGCAATTATATAATTACACCAACAGAAAAGCAATACTTAGACTAGCTGTATTACTGTAGCAAGTTGTTATATTCCATTGTAGTATATAAATCCTAACTTAGCTACATGCAATCAGGGATTAGAGCAACAAATAGTGCAGATCGGGTCTAAAACTGTAATCACATCCTTCATTACACGCCTAGCTGTCAAATCATTATGAGAAAAAGGTCACGCACAGCTGAATAGCCACACAAACCTTTCAGCTTACAGCCTCCAACAATTATATGGAATACCACAGGTTGTGTTGTGAGGACCTGCATGCAGTAAATTGCATTGAATCTTGCCATTGACTATCCAACATATACAATCCTAAACTGCTCCAAGTCTAACTGTAATCAAGGAAGTATGGTATAGTTTAGCAGGTGACCAGCCTTTGGCATAGAGGATTTTGATAGAGTGGTACTAAAGCTAGTGGAAAGTCTATTTAAAGTTCAAACCATCTTATTTCTTCTACACCTTAGGAAAAGATGACCTATTGAACCAGGGAAATAAAAAAAGAAATAGTATCAGTTTCATGTGTGGATGCACTGAAGAGATTGTTTATGAACTATGCACGAGGTTGAGAGTGATTGCCCAAGACTGACCCAGATGCAATATGCAGAGACGGTAGAAAAAGGTTGTGCACTAATACCAGAAGAGCTGTGTGGGTCATTGCAATTTTGTACAAAACAACAAGTTTTTGCCAAAACTTCTAGATTATGGAACCCAAATATGTTGAGCATATTTTGTAACAGCCCTAGAGGGCCTATATATATATTGAAGGGGCACCCCAGTTACTTTCCATTTTGAGGAAATTGCTACCAAAATATGACAGTCCCCAAATTTATGAATATAATGCAGATACTTTGCCATATATGTTGATGAATGATAGGTTAGGTCAGATATAAACGATGATTGCTATAAGCATCATCATCATTTATATAAGATCAATTGCTCTTCATATTTAATATTTCTAAAATAAGTAAAATCGAATTTTATAATGCATGTATAAAATCGAATTTAAATAAATGATGTTCAAAATACACATTGAATAAAATTTGGAATTCATATAATATATATCCGCCATGTGTGAGGGGGTATATGTGTTAAGTATGTTTAACTGAATGATAATCGGTTGTAAAGGAAACCCGCACGCCCAAAGGGACACGTCCCTTGAGCAGACATGTCTCCACGTGTGGAGACACGTCCTCTCAAGAGACGTATCCCTTGGGGGCGGGTCTCCTTACTTACAAAAAGGAGTTCCACTCTTGATATGCAAACATAGAAATTTATTAATGTTCTGCAATCAGTACATTCAGCATTAAGAGAAGAAATCTGAAAATCGTCTTTGACTTAGAATTTCTCACACAGAATTTCAGACCTTAGTTTATTCTTAGATTTCCAGGATCCTATTTGATAAAGATTTGATTACTTTACATGGTATCAGAGCCACGTTGTGTGAATCCAAATCAAATCTAAATATCAAATTGCTCAAGAAAATTCGTATTTTCTAGAATCGAATTCACATCACATTCTTCATAATGTCAAGTGTGATCAGATTTGAAGATCATCTTGCAGGAGCAGACAATTTCACATCATGGAAATTTAGAATCATGATGATCCTTAAAGAGAATAAGCTAGACTCACTTGTGAGAGAAAATATGAAGGAACCAGAGTCTGTAATGAGCCTTGCCCAAACTGACTCAAAAACTCTTTTTTTGCTGCCCTTGAAATTTTGTCAAACACTTCATAAACCAGCTCTGATACCACTGTAATGACCCTGCTCAAATCTGATTGAAAACTTCTGATTGAAGGCCTTGGGAATTTTGTCAAACACTTTGCATACAAGGTATATTTGACTGTTATAAAATTTCAAAATGCTTCTATGACTCTTATCTCCACTCAACACCAATAAAAATGCTTGCAAATGACTCTAAATTGTCTAAACAATGTCCTAGCACGAATGTGCTTGCTAATTTCTGAGTACAAAATCAGACTTCAAACATATACAAATATGACATGTAAATGAGCTCCAAACAATGCAAAGAAACCTGGAATGAAGTCGCCTTGGATTGGAGATGAAGTAGCAAACAAGAACAAAGGAGAGTGCACCTTATGAGTGATGGAAGATGTCTTAGCCCTAGCCGCCCCTGCTGGATATTTCAGACTTCAAAAATAAAATAATAGCAGCTGCAACCTCTAATTTTAATCACCAAACATCATTGTCCATCCTCTAGAAATTGATTGCTCCAATACCCATAAGCCAAAAACAAGTGTATGAAATTTAATGAATTTATTTGTGCTTCCCAGCCAAATTTGCCCCTGTTCTAGCAGACCTCAGAAAATAAATATAAATCAGCCTCTAAAGATCTCCTCCAGCTCCAATAATGATCTCCATCTCTTTAGAAGTCAAGCACTACTAATCAAGACCAAGATCAATGTATGTTATGGCTGCAATAAGCAAAATCGTGGCTCCCTCAAGCTGATATATATGACTGTAATTTATTCCAGAATTGATAAAGATGCAGATTGAACCTTGAATAACAATCTTGATGAAGTCTCAATACACCAAAATGACTCCAACAATGCACCAATTGATCTTTCAATCGATACCACCAAAATTTGGCCAAAGGCCATAAAATTTTGCTTTGAAGTACAAGTAGAAAGTCTGAAGCAACTTCCTCAACTTTGCAATAATTCAAGTGATATTTCACACCCTCAAAATTGCGTACCAATTGAGAGTTTCCGTTCTCAATGGCCAAAGACAACTGCAGAAACCCTAGGCTCCACAACCATCAACAACAAACAACAACAACAACAAATCTGGATGCCAGGAAATGAGCCCTCAATGCCTATTTATTCTTTTTCCTCAATAGGTCGGCCTCCTTCTAGAACTTTCCCAAGTCACCTTCTAGAAGGAATATTATTTTATTTTATTTTATTATTTTATTATTTTGCACTTTATAATAATACAAAATATTAATCAACTCCTAAAGTGCAATATAACTTTATAATATAAAATAAAGGTTTCCAAAAATAGAAACATCCATGGTGATAATAGGAAAACCTTCATATGACCAAGAAATGAGCCAACCAAGCAACTGGGTAACTGCCACATGATCCTCTTATCAAGTCCCATTAGCCTACAAGGATCAAGAATAGGCTAATTCCGCCAAAATCCATTGCTCATGAAAAAGGGGACATTACAGAGTCTGAACCTGAGAAAACTCAATGGATGGAAAACAATGAAAAGGCCATGAAAATCCTAGTAGATGCAGTTAGGGATCATATAGTGCCCATCCTAGCAAAACATGAAACTGCATACCATATGTACAAATCTCTTGAGAGTACTTATGAGATCAACAACACCTGTAGGACTCTTGCATTAAAAAGGCAAATCATCAATGCTCAAATAAACGAAGGAGAGTCCATTAATGCATACTTCATGAGGATTATTGAACTAAGGGATCAATTATCCACAATTGGATATCAGATTGAAAGCAAAGAATTAACCCTAATTGCACTAGGAGGCCTACCAAGCTCATGGGAGTCATTTGTTCAAGGAGTAAGTGCGAGATCTAAACTCCCTAAGTTTGACAGGCTAAGAACTGACTGCCTTCAAGAAGAAACTAGACTCTCCACAAAAGAAAATAAACAAAAGAACATAGATGAAGACATTCATGTACTCAACTCAACGTCTAATAAAAGGAGTAAGAAAAACTCCTTCAAGAGAGGATCTTTTAAAAGAAAGCGAAATTCCAATGGAAAGGGATCTTATAAGAAGAAAGATATCTCTCAAGTACAATGCTTTAGATGTGATCAATATGGTCACTATGCAATGAAGTGCCCTGATAGGACTAAACAACAAGCATCCTTTGCTAAAGTAGGAAAGTCAAATTCAGATCATGAATCTAAGAACTTTGTGTTCTATATAGCCTTATCCAGTCAAGTATCCAACAACACCCACAACTGGGTAATTGATAGTGGTTCCTCTAGACATATCACAGGGTTCAGAGAACACTTAGATACTATGACCAAAAGGTCTGATGAAGAAGTAACCATTGGGGATGATTCTGCACACCCAGTAAAAGGGGTTGGAACTTGTTCCATCAAGTTGAAATCTGGGCTTTCTCTACAACTCACTGGAGTCTTATTTGTACCTGGAATAAAGAGGAATCTTATATCCATCTCTGCCCTTGAAGACAATGGTTATAGAGTTACCTTTATGGATGGGAAAGTTCTAGCATGGCCTAAGAACTCAACAATCAAGAAAGCCCAAATCATAGGTGTGAGACAAGGGTACCTTTACAAACTATGCACTGAAGTTAAACAAGCCCTTACCCTTGACACCTTTGATTCAAATGAGATTTGGCATAGAAGATTAGGACACCTTCATTTTGTGCCCTACCTTCTGTAGAAAAACTTGTAACAGGCTTACCTAAGTTAAAACCATCTCATGAAGGAACTTGCAAAGGTTGTGCCTTAGGAAAGAATACAAAGGGGTCCTTTCCCAATAGTTTGAGCAAAACCCTAAATGTGTTAGAATTGGTTCACTCAGACTTATGTGGACCCATGTTTGTACCCTCTAAAGCAGGATTTCTATACTATGTCATATTTGTAGATGACTTCTCTAGGAAAACCTGGATCTATTTCCTTAAGTGTAAAGAGTCAATAGAAATCCTCAAAAGGTTCAAAGAGTTTAAAGCCCTCACTGAAAACTTCTCCGGAAAGAAAATAAAAACCTTAAGGACAGACAATGGGAAAGAATACACCTCTGAAATTTTTAAAGAATTCTGCATGAGTGCTAGAATTAAGAGGGAGTTCACAGTTGCCTACAACCCTCAACAGAATGGGGTTGCTGAAAGAAAAAATAGAACCATTGTAGAAGCTGCTAAGGCAATGTTGCTGGACCAAAACATTGAAACCTCTTTCTGGGCAAAAGCCTCTAGGACTGCTGTCTATATTCAGAATAGATGTCCTCATTCACATCTCGATAACAAAACTCCTGAAGAAGCCTTTACCGGTTTAAAACCTGACATTAGTCATTTTAGGATTTTTGGCTGTCTTGTCTATATTCATGTGCCCAAAGAGAAGAGATTCAAACTAGAATCTTCTGGAAAGAAGGGAGTATTTGTGGGTTATAGTGAAACCTCCAAAGCCTACAAGATATTCATACCCGGGCAGAAACAAATTGAATTGAGCAGAGATGTCATCTTTGAAGAAGACATTGCATTCAAGAGGGCAAGAAGTTCTAGTGAGACAGAAACCTATTCCCCTAGAGTACCTGAAATGGAACCTGCTCCTAAGATTCAGAGGGAGCATCTTGAGGAAATACCACATGACCTTCCTTCTACTTCAAATGAGAATACAAATGACAACAGCAGAAAGAGACCACTTTGGGCCAGGAAGATGATCAAAGAAGCCAAGGATCATACAGCACCCAAAGGAACGTTCAGGGAGAGTAAAAGACCCAAACGTTTCTCTAGCTATGTTGCTCTAATGAACATCATAAACTCAGAACCTATCAATGTTACAGAAGCTTTCCGACATCAAGCATGGAAGGATGCAATGACAGAGGAATATCAGTCTATTCTAAAGAATGATGTATGGGATATAGTGCCTAGACCAAAAGAGAAATTTGTTGTCTCTTCCAAATGGCTCTTCAAAATCAAGCATGCTGCTGAAGGCAGTATAGAAAAACATAAAGCACGTTTTGTGGCAAGAGGTTTTTCTCAAAAGGAAGGCATTGATTATGAAGAAACATTTGCACCTGTTGCCCGTTACACATCAGTGAGAGCAGTGTTAGCCATTGCAGCAGCTAAAGGCTGGAAGATCCATCAAATGGATGTGAAAATTGCCTTCCTGAATGGAACCATTGAAGAGGAAGTCTATTTGGAGCAGCCTGAAGGTTTTGTGATACCTAAACCTGACTCACATGTATGCAGACTAAAGAAAGCCCTCTATGGACTTAAACAAGCTCCCAGGGTCTGGTATGAAAGAATTGACAGCTATCTCTTGGGATTAGGATTTTCCAAGAACGATGCTGACTCCAATCTCTACTTCAAGGTAATCAAAGGTGATATGCTAATAATTATTTTATATGTTGATGACCTGCTGATAACATGAGAAGATCACCTCAATACTCAAGGGAAGCAGGATCTAATTTCTGAATTTGACATGAAAGACTTGGGCATTTTACACTACTTCCTAGGTTTAGAAGTATGGCAGAAATCAGAGGGCATTATACTAAACCAAGGGAAGTACACTATTGATATTCTAAAGAGATTTGGAATGTTGGACTGTAGACCAATGTCTACACCTATGGAAACCAACCTTCACAAATTGAAAGAAGCAGCAGCAGAATCCAAGTGTGCAGATCCAACCCTTTACAGACAGATGATTGGATCCTTGATGTATCTGGTTAATACCAGACCTGATATTTGTTATGCAGTAAATGTTCTCAGCCAGTTCATGTGTGAACCAAAGGAAATTCACTTAATGGCTGTGAAACATATTTTGAGATATCTTCAAGGCACTATTGGATATGGTCTTCTTTACAAGAATGATCAACTAGATCTACATGGGTACTCTGATTCAGATTGGGCTAGAAGTGTAACCAATCAGAAAAGCACATCAAGGTGTTGCTTCAGTTTAGGATCGCGATGATCTCCTGGATTTGCAGAAAGCAATCTTCATTGCACAGAGCTCAGAAGCTGAATACATTGCAGCCTCAATGGGAGCAAGAGAAGCAGTTTGGCTTCGTAAATTGCTTGTGGGACTCTTTGGTGAGCCCTTGAATCCTACAATTATTCATTGTGATAATCAGAGTTGCATCAAACTCTCTGTAAATCCTGTCTTTCATGATAGATCTAAGCACATTGATATCTCCTATCATTATGTAAGAGATATGGTGGAAAGGAAAGTGATTCAGTTGGAGTATATCAATACAAATGATCAAACTGCAGACATTCTCACCAAGCCTCTCTCCCGAATCAAGGTAGAGCACTTCAGGAAGAAACTTGGTATGGTTGAAATGTAACTTGTTATTTATGTTTGAAATACAAATTGTTTATAAATTGTACTAATATATAAAGATGTTTAATGTGTAAACTCTTTTGTCATGTGTGTGACTCCATGACCTTATGGGCCTACTCCCCTTGTGTACATTATTGAAAGGTGACGATCTTTCTAATAATGAGCACTTGTATTTGACATTGTAAAGTGACGACTCTACAATGATAAACTATCATGATAGATATCATGTGACTTGATATCTGTGGACATGTCATGATAGTATCTCTTGGACACTTTGATGGATATCATGGGACTTGATATCATCTGAAGATCATTGTGATCCTTAAGAGATAATCATGGTAGATATTTATATCCGTGGATATGCCATGAATTATGGTAGACATCATGTGACTTGATGTCAGTGCACATACCATAATGAAGATGTGTTATGAAGAATGTCATGTGACTTGACAACATTGAGAAAACATATCATATCTTCGATATCATGTGTGAAGGTGATATCTCCACTTATTTTGATTTGAAATATCTTCCCTAGCTAAGAGGGAGTGTTGATGAATGATAGCTTAGGTCAATATAAACGATGATTGCTATAAGCATCATCATCATTTATATATTTTAGAAATATTAAATATGAAGAGCAATTGATCTTATATAAACGATGATTGCTATAAGCATCATCATCGTTTATATAAGATCAATTGCTCTTCATATTTAATATTTCTAAAATAAGTAAAATCGAATTTTATAATGCATGTATAAAATCGAATTTAAATAAATGATGTTCAAAATACACATTGAATAAAATTCAGAATTCATATAATATATATCCACCATGTGTGAGGGGGTATATGTGTTAAGTATGTTTAACCCAATGATAATCGGTTGTAAAGGAAACCCGCACGCCCAAAGGGACACGTCCCTTGAGCAAACGTGTCTCCACGTGTCGAGACACGTCCTCTCAAGAGATGCATCCCTTGGGGGCGGGTCTCCTTACATACAAAAAGGAGCTCCACTCTTGATGTGCAAACATCGAAATTTATTTATGTTCTGCAATCAGTACATTCAGCATTAAGAGAAGAAATCTGAAAATTGTCTTTGACTTAGAATTTCTCACACAGAATTTCAGACCTTAGTTTATTCTTAGATTTCTAGGATCCTATTTGATAAAGATTTGATTACTTTTACAATATATTTGCATTCCAATTTCTGTTTACAGATCTTTACGTGCTGTTGTAATGGGTTGCATAAATTTATTATGCTTCTCTCCTTGTAGATTTTAAACATATTGCTGAAATATTAGTATCTCATGGAATTTTAGTAAAATATGAGTAAATGTTGTAAGTTTTCCTGGGTTAATCCATGCCTTGAGTAGTTCCTGGTTAAATCACACACAAGTAGGGTCTTGAGCACCTTTTGCACACCAGCAGGCTGCACCACAATGTTTTATAAATGACCTAGTAGCAAATTCTGGATATTCAAAATAAAACAAATGATTCCAAACATATGACAACCTCTCAAAAATGGTTAGCCTAATGCCATAGCCCACTCCTATTGTGTCGGTGTTGTTCCCATTCTGTAAAGACCAAAGTGTTTTTAACTTTCTTCCTCTCTGCAAATCATAAGGCAGCATTCCACAATCCACCATCAGAGCATGGCATGTTGCATGTTCTTAAAATTTAATTATTATTGAAGCAAGGGTCCTATTGTCTGTCCCTAATACCATGGCCACCATCAAAGACAAAATAAATTTAAAATCCTGGAACCAGGCACTGTTACCTCTAACCAGAAGCCATATTCTACTTCTGCAGTTTTCTCCCATATGAACAATGATCCTTATGGCCTATGCATTGATTATAGAGAACTCCATATTAACAAAGAGTACCTTTTCAATGTCCAAGATTAATGATCTTGTGGAAGACATTCAAGGGACCAAATCCACCTACAAATTTTAACCTTCGGCATTGCTATTACAGAGCCCCCTCTGGCTTCAAAATGAAGTAAAGATTGCTTCCCACAACTCCTCAAAACACCTAGCAGGTACAAGTCAAGGTCCCTACCAGATCCAATTTATTCACTTTCGTCTTTGTAAAATTCCTACAACTTTTCAAGGTCTAGTGAATAAATGCGTCAGCAGACATCTCCACAATTATGTCTGAGTCCTTTTGGATGACATTTTTTATTTTTATTTACAGCTAGACATTCATAGAGCATTTGCTTCACTTTGACTTCCTCTTAATTTCTCAGCAACATGAACTACATTCCAAAGTATCCAAATGTTGAAAATGAAAATGTTTGTTAAGAGTTATTTAAATTTGGTACCCTGCTTGTCAATGTCATAGCTCCCAGCCCATTACTTGAAACTTGAAGTCCATAAATGTGTTGGAAAACTTAGGTCATGAACTAGCGAATCCAGGTTAGACTGTAGCATTAGACGGGTCCACTGGTTGTATTGCCAAATTCCACTCTAGGGGGGCTCAAAATACAAAAAGTGAAAATTAAGAGAATATTGAGAAAATAGATATTCAGATTTTTTCAGAATCTGTCTAAAACCGTCAGTTAGATAACCAGAGATGTTTTTCTAATCAAATTTGCACTTGCCACATACTCCCTTAAGCTCACATTTCTTGCCCTAATTGATTTCAATGCATCTGCAAAGCAATGGAACCTATACATTGGTAATCAAGCTAAAGCTTAACCAAGGTAAAGATGTCAACTGGAGAGCCATTTGCAACCTACCACAAATCTGCACAAGCATCACAGCACCAAAAGGAACCTTAATTAGAGTTGATTTGATTCTTCTTACTCTTCTCTATGTTACCTGCATATCCTAAGTTTGCTATGTTTTGGCTCACCTATGCTTTAGTGTATAAGCATCTGTGCTTGATTTACTTTCTATGTGATGCCTTTTTAATCTGCCCATCATGACTTAGCTTTACAGATTTTTGTATCCTCATATAACTCTCCTTATATAATATAAACTTGAGAGTGCTTGCCCAAGACTGACCCAGATGCAATATGCAGAGACAGGGTAGAAAAAGGTTGTGCACTAATACCAGAAGAGCTGTGTTGGTCATTACTATTTTGTACAATTCAACAAGTTTTCGCCAAAACTTCTAGATTATGGAACCCAAATATGTTGAGCATATTTTGTAACAGCCTTGGAGGGCTTATATTTATATTGAAGGGAACCCCAGTTACTTTCCATTTTGAGCGTGTTTGATATTTCAATTTGAGGAAATTGTTACCAAAATATGATAATCCCTAATTATATGAATATAATGCAGATACTTTGCCATATATTATATATTTGCATTCCAATTTCTGTTTACAGATCTTTGCATGCTCTTGTAATGGGTTGCATAAATTTATTATGCTTCTCTCCTTGTAGATTTTAAACATATTGCTGAATAATGGTATCTCATGGAATTTTAGTGAAATGCGAGCAAATGTTGTTAGTTTTCCCGGGTTAATCCATGCCTTCAGTAGTTCCTGGTTAAATCACACACAAGTAGGGTCTTGCGCACCTTTTGCACACCAACAGGCTGCACCACAATGTTCTGAAAATGACCTAGTAGCAAATTCTGGTTATTCAAAATAAAACAAATGATTCCAAACATATGACAACCTCTCAAAAATGGTTAGCCTAATGCCATAGCCCACTCCTATTGTGTTGGTATTGTTCCCATGCACACCAACAGGCTGCACCACAATGTTCTGAAAATGACCTAGTAGCAAATTCTGGTTATTCAAAATAAAACAAATGATTCCAAACATATGACAACCTCTCAAAAATGGTTAGCCTAATGCCATAGCCCACTCCTATTGTGTTGGTATTGTTCCCATTCTGTAAAGACTGAAGTGTTTCTTCCTTTCTGCAAATCATAAGGCAGCATTCCACAATCCACCATCAGAGCATGGCATGTTGCATGTTCTTAAAATTTAATTATGATTGAAGCAAGGGTCCTATTGTCTGTCCCTAATACCATGGCCACCATCAAAGACAATAAATTTAAAATCCTGGAACCAGGCACTGTAACCTCTAACCAGAAGCCATATTCCACTTCTGCAGTTTTCTCCCATATGAACAATGATCCTTATGGCCTATGCATTGATTATAGAGAACTCCATATTAACAAAGAGTACCTTTTCAATGTCCAAGATTAATGATCTTGTGGAAGACATTCAAGGGACCAAATCCACCTACAAATTTTAACCTTTGGTATTGCTATTACAGAGCCCCCTCTGGCTTCAAAATTAAGTAAAGATTGCTTCCCCCAACTCATCAAAACACCTAGCAGGTACAAGACAAGGTCCCTACAAGATCCAATTTATGCACTTTCAACTTTGTAAAATTCCTACAACTTTTAAAGGTCTAGTGAATAAATGTGTCAGCAGACATCTCCACAATTATGTCTGAGTCCCTTTTGGATGACATTTTTATTTACAGCTAGACATTCATGGAGCATTTGCTTCACTTTGACTTCCTCTTAATTTCTCAGCAACATGAACTACATTCCAAAGAATCCAAATGTTGAAAATGAAAATGTTTGTTGAGAGTTATTTAAATTCGGTACCCTACTCATCAAAACACCTAAGCAGGTACAAGACAAGGTCCCTACCAGATCCAATTTATACACTTTCAACTTTGTAAAATTCCTACAACTTTTCAAGGTCTAGTGAATAAATGTGTCAGCAGACACCTCCACAATTATGTCTGAGTCCCTTTTGGATGACATTTTTTATTTTTATTTACAGCTAAACATTCATGGAGCATTTGCTTCACTTTGACTTCCCCTTAATTTCTCAGCAACATGAACTACATTCCAAAGAATCTAAATGTTGAAAATGAAAATGTTTGTTAAGAGTTATTTAAATTCGGTACCCTACTTGTCAATGTCATAGCTCCCAGCCCATTACTTGAAACTTTAAGTCCATAAATGTGTTGGAAAACTTAGGTCATAAACTAGCGAATCCAGGTTAGACTGTTGCGTTAGACGGGTCCACTGGTTGTATTGCCAAATTCCACTCTAGGGGCCTCAAAAATACAAAAATTGAAAATATAGAGAATATTGAGAAAATAGATTTTCAGATATTTTCATAATCTGTCTAAAACCATAAGTTAGATAACCAGAGATGTTTTTCTAATCAAATTTGCACTTGCCACATACTCCCTTAAGCTCACATTTCTTGCCCTAATTGATTTCAATGCATCTGCAAAGCAATGGGACCTATACATTGGTAATCAAGCTGAGGGCTTACCCAAGGTAAAGATGTCAAGTGGAGAGCCATTTGCAACCTACCACAAATCTGCACAAGCATCACAGCACCAAAAGGAACATTAATTAGAGTTGATTTGATTCTTCTTACTCTTCTCCATGTTACCTGCATTTCCTAAGTTTGCTATGTTTTGGTTCACCTATGCTTTAGTGTATAAGCATCCATGCTTGATTTACTTTCTATGTGATGCCTTTTTAATCTGCCCATCATGACTTAGCTTTACAGATTTATGTATCCTCATACAACTCTCCTTATATAATATAAACTTCTCATTCCATCAAAAAAGAAAAAGAAAAAAAAAACCTCCCCCATCTTTGCTACTGATCCAGCTAAAATCATAACTGTCCAAAAGTGACATGCCTACAAAACTTAAGAACTTTTTGTTTTTCTCAACCATGCAGGTTTTTATAGTAATATTATCAATAGCTTTTCCTTTATAGACTTTTCTTTGACAACTCTCAACAAGAAAAACATTATTCTGATGTCTATCTCTACCCAAAAATCTGTTTGCCAGCTTAAAAGATGCTCTTTCCTGTGCGCCAATCCTTGCCACTCAATTTTTTTCCAAACTACTCATTATTGATTGTGATACTTTCAAATTTTGATTGGGTGAGATTATTTCATCAAACACTTCTGAATTTGGATTGGGTGGGATTATTTCACAAAGCAACCATCCTAGTGAATTATAAAGCAAGAATTTAAATGTTGCGAAAAGCACATATCTACCTATGTCAAAAAGATTTTAACTACCCTACATCTAGTTAATATGGGTGCCAATTATCATATGCCACCAATTTTTTCTTTGACTACTCTTTCCCCAAGGTATCCTAATTGAAAATCCTAAAATAGAATGAGAAGCTACAGACTTATGGTTTCAAAATAGCATACAAAAAGGGTATAGAAAATATTGTTGTTGAACTTGATTCTGTATTTTGTCAGGACAAAGCTTCCTAAATACCATACCATATCTGCTAGTTGGCCAGGTTGGGTCTCAGATTTCTTGCATGACTCATTATAATCCAACATTCAATTTTTTCAAGATCTCTTGGATGGGAAAAAAGGTGACCTCTAGTCTGTTTGTAACATATTATGTTCTTCAAAGGCCACATCTCTCTTTCAAAGTAATTCTCCTTTAATGTAAATTATCCTTCTTGACAAGCACTCTTCATCTACAACAGGGCATGCTAGCTTCCAAAAAAAACACAGCTCCTGTTGTTATAATTCTCTTTTCATCAGATAACAAACGCTTTTGCTATACTTGTTGCTGAAGATGATACCTGCAGGCAAAACACAGCAGAGAATGTTGCTTACCAATTCTTCTACAACATAAGGTTGTCCCCCAAATAAAGAAGGGAGTTCATTTTTATTGAGATCACCAGATTTCCTCCATCTAAAGCAAAGGATTGCAACATTACAAATATATTTGCTTCAACATTCATGCACTACACTAAAAAGAATCTAATAACACAGATAACAATTTCAAACCTCAGTAACAAATAATTAAATAACAGTTTGCCTCACAAGATCACTACTGGATGTCATTTTAAGACTCTATGGTCCTCAATTTATATTTGAGATAGCAGCCTCGAAGGTGCACCTTAAATATGAGAATAAGCTAAAACCCTTACGTATATTTTGAATTCTACTCTATAGATTGACTATGGCTGGGCTTTTGCGTTTTGTGTCCAAATCCTTTACATCTTGTTTTCATACACTCTAATCTCTCTCAAGTTAAAACACATTTCTGAGCGGTAAACTGTCTGTTGTACACAAATGCAGGCCACAACAATTTCCACAGTCTATTGTTTTCTTTCTTGGGTCAAAAGGCGTGCACTTCTATGTATATTATAAGCTATTGCACTCATTATTTGGGAGATAACTTACTCGTAAAACATCGCTTCTTCTTTTGCACATCAATCAGCATTAGATCATCCTACCTGCTGATTTGTCTACCAGCTTTTGAGGGCATAAGCTTTCTAAAACAGTACCCACACATAACTATTTTTTTATCTTATCTAATCAACTATTTTCTCATCTTATTTATTACATTATGTTTATTGGTACCCATACAAAACTCGATGTTTGTAGTATGTACTACTTGGTGTCTGTTTCTGTAATCAATTTATCATCATTTGTGTGTCAAGTCAAGGTCAGTGATAGTGTTCTCCAGTCAAGTGGCAATATTGTCATGACACGGCCTTGTATTTTGGCTGACTACTTTTGTAGGGTGATCAAGGTTTCAATATTCCAGTTGAAAATAATGATGTTCCTGTTGTTGATGACTGCAGCAGTAAAAGACAAGTATGAACTGGCAAAGGCAATGTGGGCTTCAAAGGGGCAAGATTGCAGAGTGGTGGGCAAACTCCTCTCAAAGTTCCTCTTATTGGCATAAACTTAGTTGCCCTCTGCTTGAGTCAAGTACATGGCAAATATTTATGAAACTGCACCTAAGGAAGAAATTGGTAGCAGATTTAGTGACTCCTGCCAAAGCAACAAATGGGATGCATCAAGTCTAAGTGGGGCACACATTTTGTGTGGCTAAACCACAAATGTTCCCTGCCAAGATGGGCTAAATCTTTCATGATCTCAACCAAAGTGTAACTGGCAGATAAATAGCACACCTCTAGTGTGGCAGTACCACCTAAAAATTCTGCCATGCATGTTGGGAAGGTAGCAGAGAATTATGTGAAAGGTGCCTAACATTTAAGAGGGGCTCCAAATTAAATGAGGCATACTTTTGAATGGCAAAAACCACTAAAAATTCTACCTAAAATCTTAACAAACAGCAAAAGATACTGTGTGTCATATCAGATTTTAACTGTGTGGCAACAACATAAGTAAAGCACACCAAAATTGCAAAGAAGCATCATGTAAAAGTGGTGCACAATTGGGCTTTTACAAATCGGCGCCCAGCAATCAGGATATATGGCAGAAATATAAGTTTGGTACACTTTTTGATTGGCATGGCCATCTCAAAACTCCGCCTGAAACATTAAACATTGGCAATATCATTAGAGATCAGCACCTGCCTTTCAAGGAAAGAAATCAGACCAAAAGTGGCTCACCTTTGTGTGTTTCAAGCTAACAAAAACTCTGCCAAAGCTCTTAAATACATGTCAAATTAAAAGCATGCCCAGCAAGCAAGGAAAATAAACAGTCTTAAGGAGGTGCACAAATTGAATGGCAAAGCCACTAAATTCAGTGCCAAACATAAGGAAAAGGTAGCTAAAGCAATATTGGGCAACACCTAAGTAATAAATAGGGCTGAAACCTAAGTGAATTGCCTTCAACGTCATAAAAGTGGCAAAATGGTTATGAATCTACACCCAGCATAAAAAGCAATCAGTCATAAGCGTGGCACACATCTTGAGCGGCAAAGCCACTACCAAACTCAGCCTAAATCATGACCAAATGACAAAGGTCTTATAAAACTCCTCCTGTGGCAAAGCCCAATCAGTCATAGAGTGGAGAAAGCCTAAGTGATTTCCAATGTTGCTTTAAAGCAATAAAATCAAATCTAAAACCTGCAAGGAGGACTTACCACCCACATAAAGGCAATTGATTTCGAATTTCATGAACAAGTTTGCCTCTGTTATTTTCAGCAGAATCATGGCACATTTATCTAATTTTTGCAGGCATGTGAAGAAATTTCTAGCAACATGGTTGAAGGTTTCCAAAATTAGCAGCAGTTCACAAAGGGTTTTCAGCAGCGTAATTTTTATGTCCTATTCTTCTTGATTTACTCTTCTGATACATAGTCCTGAACTGAGTTTGTCTCTTTTCCAACCAGACATCAATATTATTATTTTCAATTGGCTGAAGTGATCAAAATTTTCATGCTAATGCCAAGGGACAAGCAGAGAAGAGGTCATCTTTCAAATATTAATTTACCACCATGGATGCAATTAAAGTGCTTCAAAAGGTTACTTCAAATTCAGATGGATGGGCATATTATTAAATCTACAGTTTCATCGTAATTATCAAGCAAAGTGCAAAGATTGAAAGTATGGTCTCAAGATGGTTGCCATCGATGGATTTATAATGTAGGGTTTCACCATTCTTCAGAAGTTCTGGTCGATTCATCAAGTTTCGATGAGAAAGATCACTTCAAATTCAAAAAAGTCATTCACATACAATGTGTTATTTTGAGCACCAGCCATATCAAACAGTGGTCAACTCTAGCAATGGCTATTTCCAAGCCATAGATATGAGCCAATCTTAGGCTTTATATTTTATTAATTGTTTTATATTAGTTTATTTTAAAGTACTTTCCAATTTTTCTACAAATACGGATAGGATAGCTTTAAAGGAATACTTTTGGGATATTTTATTATTATTCTCAAGTCCCTAAAAGTTACCCTTTGTGAGCTTATAAATAAGAGCTTTGGGCACATGGTTTTTTAATGATTGTGGAGGCTGGACTTATGCTGCAAAGATTGCCATTCAAGTAGAGTTATTGTGTTATTCAATGATTGCATGTTTGTTTTGTAGTTTCTGTTGAGTATTTTCTCATTGATGTCAAGGTGTCTGCTTGAGCTACCTGATTGTTTGCTTGAGCTACCTGGTTGTCTGCTTGAGCTGGTTGCTTGCCTACTTGAGGTGCTTGCCTGTCTACTTCACCTACTCGTTTGCCTGCTTCAGCTGCCTGCTTGCCATGTCAAATGCTAAGTCAATAAATGTGATGTCAGGTTGCCAAGTCAGATTTTAATGAAATTGGTTAAGCAAATTTGTCTTGAGTGCCAAATGAGTTTGAATCATCATGACAGCGTTCATATGTGTTCCCTCTGCCACGTCAACATTAGACTTTTCAAAGGGACGAGTTTTGAATTTGTAATGCCTTATCTTATTTAACCACGGCTTGTATATTATGTGAATTTCTTATATGCGTCAGCTTGATTCTCTTTATGGTGGCAGCTACAATTATTAAAATGTCGAAGAATTCTCTGTGGCGGCTATTTTAATTCTTCTGACATTTGCTAAATGGGTGACAGCTTAAAATCTTTGCCATTTTGAGTTCAGGACTACTTGAGGTGCTTGCTTGTCTACTTCACCTACTTGTTTGCCTGCTTGCCATGTCAAATGCTAAGTCAACAAATGTGATGTCAGGTTGCCAAGTCAGATTTTAATGAAATTGGTTAAGCAAATTTGTCTTGAGTGCCAAATGAGTTTGAATCATCATGACAGCGTCCATATCCGTTCCCTCTGCCTTATCTTATTTAGTCACGGCTTGTATATTATGTGAATTCCTTATATGCATCAACTTGATTCTCTTTATGGTGGTGGCTACAATTATTAAAATGTCAAAGAATTCTCTGTGGTGGGCCAGTGGCTATTTTAATTCTTCTGACATTTGCTATATGGGCAACAGCTTAAAATCTTTGCCATTTTGAGTTCAGGATGATGCACTCAGTCATGCTTATGGTTATTGCTTTTTAGTGGTGCCTATGTACCGTTTTAAATCGTTGGATATCGCCTTCAATTATAAAGGCATTGAATTCACTCTTTCAGAGATGAATTTGCTATGGATATCAATTTTGAAAAATACCCCATCGTGTGTTAAGGGCGGCGTTTTCATTTCTATTTACTACGGCCATTTTTGTTTACGGGAGGACGTGTTTTGTTGGAGTCGTGAGAATGCAGTCAAAGTTTGAATTGAAAAAGAATGCCGAATTAAATTTTGTAACTCTCTCTACCGCCATCATTTATAATTCGCAACAGGCTGTGTAGTGCGTAAATGCAGACAAAAGACGTGAAGGCCATTCCTGTAAGCATTTCTTTTTTAAGTTGTGCCTTGATTAATTCATGCTCAGAATTAGTGAATACCTCCATACTTCGGTGTCGACTCATATGGTTTTCGGCTTGGTGTTTGTTTCAGTGAAAATATTTATATCTGCTTGAGCTATGTAGAGGCCGAGTTAATTCTGTTCGTGTCTCTAACGTTGTGCTATCAAATCATCAAGGCAGAGTTTATTTTGTGTTGCAGGAATAAAGAAGAGAACGCAAGGTTTCAACTGTGCCAAGTTACAGGATTAAAAACAAGGTCAATGAATATTGGTAAAAGAATTAATACTTATTTTCCTGCATAGAACTATTGAATGAGGCACTACCAAATTGGAGGAATCGTGTTTCTTAAGGAGGTGACGTGGATAGCTAGGCCGAGCTAAGGAAGTTAGTGAATATTTGAGAATTTCAAGCTTATATTGAAGGAGTAGTGTTTCTTGAACAAAGAATTTAAACAGTTGCAAGATATCAAGCCGCTGTTCATTGAGAAGGAATAAATATTTCTAGACATCTCAGAGCCATGACCAAGTGTGAAGGCATTGTCAGTTCTCAGGAGTGTTTTGTGCAGTGCAATGTGAAGGCCATCGCTTTAACCTTTCTCTAGCTGCTGTACTGATTATTTCTGTATGTGTGGAGGTCATTTTTGCATTGGGTGTTGAAGTCTTCTATGCATGAAAGTGCGTTTTGGAGTGGTTGCCTCATGTGTAGTCGAGCTGTTATCAGCAATGTAATGAGTATGATATGCTTACATGGGTGTATAAAGGAACAGTGATGTTATTTCAGTTTGTGATTATGTGCAGATTGCTTTCTGTATCAGCAAATCAGATATTGAGAGGTGGCTGGTTCTGAATGCTATATAAATGTTAGATGGGAAGAGCTAAGACTGTGTGCAGATTATATTCCAAGTTTAGAGTTCTTTGTTACTAAAGTTTGTGTTTCAGAAGTCTGAAGTTGGTAATTCAGCAACACTGGAGTTGGTGCTTCAGTTGATCGGAGTTGGTGCTTCAAGGGAGCATTGGTGCCCTCAGTGAGTTGGTGCTCACTTATGTAATCTGGGTTGGTGCCCATTTGATTAATGAAAGCAATATCTTGCCGTGGTTTTTTACCCGAAAGGGTTTTCCACGTAAAATCTGGAGTTCTTCATATTTGATGGTTGTTGTTAATGTTTTGATTTCTGATTTATATGGTTTAAAGTTTGAAATACTAGTCCCCCCCCCAAGTTTGAAATACTGGTTCACTCCCTGGACCGTCCCCCTCTCAGTATTTCCTATGTGTTCTTCAGTTTCATCAAGTAAATTGAGATTTGTTCGCATTTAGTCAAGCTTTGTATTGGCCAAATCAAATCTTTCTAAATTTTAGCTTTGTATGCAATTTAGTTGTTTATTTCATGAAATTGTGTGGTGTTAATTCATTTAATTATTTCATGTTGATGTGAACCTACTAGTGATCTCTGCTTTAGCCAATAGTAAGCATTCTTCTGTTTTCCGACCAATTATATCTTTTGCTGCAATGGAATACTAGTCTCTACTATGGCCAATAGGAAGTTGTATTCATTTATGCTTGATAATTTGCCTCCTTTAAAATCTGAAAATCTTGTTGCTGTGCTTGACTGTTAATAGTCTGACACTTGCATTCAGGGCAAATCCATAGTTAATAATCTATATTATGTAAACACACCATTGAAATCTTGTACAATGTGCATATGTGTTTATAGCTTTAAATCTTAGGTTTAGTTAGGTTTCAAGGAGCTTCCCCTTATAATTTGAACAGATCTACCATGCATACTGTTTTGTTTTGTATTGTGCAAGGCAATTAAAACACTTACAATGTTGGAGTTTGAGACAGTTAGGGTTATCACACATTACATTTGTACAAGGGCCATTTTACTTAATTAGAGCTATTAAGATTTAACCCTCCTCTTCCTGTATAAAGTGTTTCCCTTCCTACTTGTATTTATGAATATATTATCAATTCATACACCTACTATTTGGGATTCCTTCCAACCTTCTGAAATTGTAGGTGCATTCAATTTGTGCTTAATTGCCTCTGATACCTTTTGTCATTTTTAGCTTGGATCTATGTCCATTTATTCCTACCTTCTGCATCCTGTATTTCCAATTTCATTCCAATATTATGGCATGGTTGTACCAATTCTAGTATTTGGGAAATAGTAAATACTATAACATAGATAATGGCATTGGTCAACCCCAGATGTAATAAACATTGCTACCCATCTAGAAATTGAATATGGTAAAATAAGCATTACCAAACTGTATCCTCATTTATGAATATGAATTGCTAGGCTTGGTCACTTAAATGACCATGCATCGATGAGATGGAAGATCCAATTAAAAATTGCATGGTAGCAATATAATTCAAGTCAGCCTTATTGTATGAAACAGGATGTAGTTATCAGCAATATTGCCAAGGTAAAGATTACAAAAGTAACATACATAAAATTTAATATATATCATTATTTAACATAAAAATACTTAACGATTGACATTGATAAAACACTAAACTCAGTAATGTACAAACTGTCTTTCAGAAAAATTGAAACCAATACAAGAATAAGTAAATAAACTTAGAACTTGAAAAATGTGCAGGCCACAAAGCATATACATAGTGGACTTAACATTTTCCCCTTTTCAAACAAACAAGGGTAAAGATTACAAATTAAATTTAATATACTTTGCCAAGGAAAACATCATGCAGAATCTTCAAGAATTAAGGATGTCATCAAACCTGTGCAAGTTTTTGTCCGAAATTTAGAGTTAGCATATTCAAGGCAGACATATGGATCCTGCCTGGAGATCCACTCAGTATCCCTCAGCCTGCTGCATCCCACAACTGACAAAAAATGGCCAACCAACCAAAAGGTAAGATACTAGACAGCTTCCCAAACAAGCATCCACAAAATATACTTGTAATTATATAGAAATGATCCCACATAGATGATATCCAATCATCTCTAAATATTTAGAATCCTCGGGCCAGCATTTGTTCATTTCTGCTCAAAAGTGCTATAAATTTTGGCAGCTATTGAGCACAATTGGATTAACATTTTTTGACAATAAATGAGATAAGAAAAATTATAATATTACAATGCTCAGAAAAAATGAAAATGTCGAACAAGAAGACAAGGATCTTGAAAAAGACCTACAAAACTAGAAAAATAAAATTTATAACTTTCTAACAAAAGATTCATGCAAAACTTAAAATAAAGTAGCCACAATCAATGAAACCCCTTATATTAATTGTTATATCAGTTCCCCACCACAATTGAATGCAAAATTAGTTTTTCTGAGGCATAAGGATTCAGAGATAGATTTTGGGGCTGCTACGAAATGACTTGCAGACAGTTTATGGACTTGTGTGCATTTCCTTTCATCCCCATGTGCATACATTTATGTGTGGGTATCAATTATAATGGCTATGTGCAAAGTAATGCAGAAGAGTTGAATGGAAAAACAAAGAAAAAATATGCATACATAAAAAAAATGAAGGGGGGGAATATGCATACATAAAAAAAATGAAGGGGGTGAAGCCAAATTCAAGTTTTTAATAATATATAGGACTTCAGACATCTGTCTTGAATCTTCATTTAAGGGTCTTTGGAGTGCTCAAGGGATGAGTCATTCTAAAGACTAGTCGTTATAAGCTTCACAAAATACCTACCTCACAGGGTTTGTGTTCATGTTTGAGTTTCGCAAAGAAAATTTTGAAATTTGTCAACTAATATTCAAATAATACAAATCTATGATTTTTATTTTTATTTAAATGTATTACTATTACATTAAAATTTAAATAAAGAATATTAGATTTTAAATGATTTTAGAAATGTTAAAAGTTTAAACAAATTTAAAATATTAAAGTTAAAATCTAGGCTAAATATATTAAGTATTAATAATAGTTTATAAAATTATAAATATTAATAAATGTTTCTAATATTAATTGAGAGATTAAATGCAAAAGTTAAAATGGTCAATGCACTCTTACAAAAATATTTTATAAAATATTTTTAGGTTTGGTTTTAAAAAAAAAAAAATTTAAAAATTATTAGAGAACTCTTCTTCCATATTAATTTAAAAGATAAACATAAAAGTTCAAAATAAAGTTAAACAGAAAAAATGAAATAAAATCTAAATCATATAATTATGTTCATGCTATGAGGAGTTGAGAGAGCACACATAGCACACAACTATCACTCACCCCAAGAAAATACGATTGTCCTTCAACTAAAGCTTGTCAATTTAATTTAAATAAAGAATATTAAGTTTTAAATAATTTTAAAAATATTAAAAGTTAAAATAAATTTTAAATATTAAAGTTAAATCTAGGCTAAATATATTAAATATTAATATAGTTTATAAAATTATAAATATTAATAAATGTTTCTAATATTAATTGAGAGATTAAATGCAAAAGTTAAAATGGTCAATGCACTCTTATAAAAATATTTTATAAAATGTTTTTAGGTTTCGTTTTTTAAATTAATAAAAAAAATATATTAGTGAACTCTTCTTCCATATCAATTCAAAAGATAAACATAAAAGTTCAAACGAAAGTTAAACATAAAAAATGAAATAAAATCTAAATCATATAATTGTATTCATACGATGTGGAGTTGAGAACGCACACATAGCACACAACTATCACTTGCCCCGAGAAAATATTTTTTTCCTTCAACTAAAGCTTGTCGGTGGTGGTGAGCTCGAATCAAATAGCAAAGATTCCTCTTGAGGAACAATATCATCCTAAAGCATAGCATGTTCATCATCGAATGAATTCCCTATCAATGCTTGTACTTATATTTCTACATCTGCTGCTTCCCTCTCAAAATCAGTGATCTCCTCCACACAAAAAATGTAAATTCAATCACCTCATGAATCTCCTTTCCCTCCACCTTTTTAACACAAAGACAAAGATTGTACTGCACAAAAAAGAGATTATTTGAGCACTTTTGGATCAAACTATTGTGCTTCTTCATGTAAATAGCCTCAAATGTGCTCCAATTATGCTCACACCCAAAAACACAACAAGGCTGGCACAAATGCAAATGGCAAGCCTTTGAGGGTACAAGAGCAATAATCAAAAAATGAGGAAAAACGCTGAAATTTTTTGTTTTCAAGCTACAATCTATAATTTTCCATAATCAAGCAAGTCTTAATGCGGGAACCACTAGTTTAGAAGTGAGTAACTTGACAAGTACTCGCCCAAAACTCATTTGTGAGACCTTGGATGAGTCACTCATTGAGTCCACCTAACTCGCAAATTTGTGAGTTAGCTCCATTATCTTCTCAATAAGGGGGTTGCAATTCGCATAAAATGATTTTGTAAAGCTTCACTAATTTGTTTGTATCCACTTTGTATTGATTCAGTGTTGGCTTATGAGTAGTCATTAGTAGTTAGTTGTCAATGGTTGTCAACAATTATGTTTTGAATGGCAACCATTGAGTACTTCAAATAGACTTCTTGTAGTTAGGGAAAGTAGTTTGACCCCTAGTTGATCATACTTATCTACTTTTGTGTAAAAACTTCATATGAATAAAGCTGTATACTTTTATTACTCTATCTAACATGCATTGTTATTTACATTCAATACTACAAGTACTAGTCTTATTAGATAAAGGAGTAAACAGTGGTGACATTATCTTAAAGAAGTTAGGTCCGATTTAAGATGTTAATGCCCTTAGACCCCAAGAAAGGCAAGAACAAACCACAACATGGTCAAGACCAAGATATTAGACAATGTCCAAGACAAGTGAAGCAAATAGAATAACAAAGAGTATGTAAAAAAAATCCATCCATACAATTACATCATTGAAACCAAAGTAGAAGTTGAAGCTGAAATCACAATAAAAGCCAAAACAAAAGTTGAAACATGAGTTGGAGTTCTAGTCAATAAAGAGCATACTGAGGGAGAGTGGGTGGAGGTTGGAAGGCAACTCCCCCTCCCTAAAGAAGCATGTGCTAATCTTGCAAATCAAGTTCCTTTGGAGGGCATAACTAAATATCTAGAGTGTTAGTGGAAGAGTGAGAAGACTATGATAGCAATCTTATAGGCATCAAAGATGATCCTACACCTAAGACACCCAAATTAATAGTTGGGACAAGATGAAAAGAACTTGAAGGTGGAACTAGTAGTGTACAAATTATTGAGGTCTTCTAAAGGATAGAGGGCTTGGACGTGTATGGAAGTGCCTAAGGATCAAAGGAACATCCCAATTGGTACTTCCTAAGGAGAAGGTTTTGGACACTTGAGTCAAATCAAGATGACCCCTCTAGCAAGTCCAAGTGTCAAGAGGTAGAAGCTACCAAAGTTCAACTAAGACAAACCTAAAGACACTATAAGGCATTGCAAAAAATGGATTATCATATGGACAATAAACATCAGACAAACCAAAGATACTGGTTAACATGTCTCCTAGCCACACTACAAGGAGTGGCAATAGACTAGTATACAAACATTCATGATACTAATAAAGTAACATGGGAGCGACTAGAGAAGGCATTTGAACAAGATTTCAAATTATTGAAGGACCATAATTAGATTGTCACTAAAATTTATAATACTTGCTAGGGTGAGCACGAGAATGTTAGAAATAACAAAAGCCTCAAGGAGTTACTATGTAGATAGGAAACAAAACCAACACATGAGCTAAAGAAGTGATGGTTTAGTGAAGGGTTAAAATACTCACTTCAGAAGAAGATGAAGATAGTAACCCCCCTCACCATACAAGGATGTGTATAATTGGGCCATGGGCATCAAGAGTGAAAAAAACAAGACATCTTGAATCGAGATCAATAAAAGCTCTTTATAGAGACATGTTAAAATGATGAAAGGACTAAATGACATGAAAGAAGCTAAAGAACTTTGGTGCACCAATTCTAAAATGGAAAAGCAAACCAAAACTATCACAAAGAGACATTTTGTGATATATGCCAAGTCGCAAATCATTCAATTAAGGATTGCCCTTATAATTTGAAAAGTAGTACACAAGTACTCTTTACACAAGGAGAGCAATCCACTCCACCAAAGCCATAGAATAACAAGGATGCATCTCTAGGCAACTACCATAATCAAAAAGGTAACAATAATGGATTCAATAATAGTAGTGGGGTAGGTAGGAATAGGTAGAAATCGAATTCAATATGACTCCATATGTTGACTTGTAATGCAATGTCAAGGGTGCAACAAATGGAGCCACTTCACAAGACATTAACCAAGAAATCATGGCAAGATAGACTACTTTGTAAATGGTATGAACTCAGAGACCATGATGATGTTAGATGTTTGAAGCAAAAGGTAAGCATCAATATAACTAATGTCGAGAAATAACAAACTATTGGCCATTACTCAAGTCCAAGCAAAGAATTCTATGTACCTAGACCCACATATTAAAAAAGTGAGAATTCACGAAGCAAGAGCCAAGGTGTCATATGTTGTTAATAAATCAATTGAAATTACATAAAACTATTGCAAGGCAAGTACTTCAAACCAGCATTCCAATTAAAATAGTGGATTTATTGCAAAGTATTCTTGAAATTAGAAATGCCATAACCAATAACCAATACTATACTAAAAGGGATAAGATTGTGCATGCTACCACTCATTTAAAATCTAGAAATAATAAAGACACAATAACCAAACCTCCATTATTAGGAGATTTGGTAGCTAATTGATCCCATTCTTTTGAAAGTGAAATTTGGCAAGGAAATTGGTAAGTACTAGAGATTCTCAAGAAGTCCCTAACAAATACAATTGTTGATAGTGGATCTGACATAAATGTACTTCCAAAAGAAACTTGGTGAAGTTTAAGTGTAATGTCCCCTTTTTGGAATATTCTTTAAAACAACAATATTTACTCAAAATGTGAATAGTTTTATCAAAGATTAAAAATTTATGATAATAATGAATAATCGGATCAATAGATCACAGCACAATACCCAAAAGTTGGTCAAATCGTGAATTCCCCGGAAATACTTTGCAAAACTGTTGAATTAAAGGACCTCATCCCTAGCTCAACAGTGACAATACCAAGGACCCTCTTTTTGATATTTTTATTGCTTGATTTCTTGATTTATAGATGAGTGATGCTGCTTGATTGAATGTCAATGAACTGATTTGCCCTTTATATCCATTGCTTGAAGGAGTCACCAACCTTCATTGCTGCCTTTTGGGAATAATCATTTATTTCCAAATTGATTGATTCATTCATTCCCAATTGTTGATTTCTCACAAGGAAATGATCTCCCTTTTCTATCTTATTTGAGGGAGTCACAACCTTCCATATTTGAAGGAATTGCAACCTTTCACATTAGGAGTCACAATCTTTCACATTAGGAGTCACATAAAAATTATTCTTAATTGTTTTTTCTCCTTCCCTCTCAAGGAAATAAACTCTCCTTTAGACCTTATTGGTGAAAGAATCACCACCTTTCACCATTGTTGTCCTTGAAAGGATCACAATCCTTTATCTTTAATCGCTGCCATAAAAACTCTTAATTTTTGTTTAATCTGCCTATGTTATAATTTTAAAGGGCTACAATAGTGGTACTCTTAATTTTTGTTTAATCTGCCTATGTTATAATTTTAAAGGGCTACAATAGTGGTACTTTGTGGGGGAATGACACAATGTATCCACAAGAGATTCAAATGAAGAGGATTTCTTGTGTGTTGAAAAAACTAAGGCCTCAACTTCAAACAGTTCAATCTGGTATGTTGATTCTTGTGCATCCAAAGATATGACAAGTGAACAAGAGTCATTTTGTGATCTCACTCCATCCACCTCCTATGGGAAAGTATCCATGTCGATGACACATCATATGAAGTTAAGGGAATTAGAGATATATCTTTGCCCCTCGAAACTCACAAATGCAAAAGTTCAAGGATTCTATATGTTCCAAGGCTCACAAAGAATATTCTTTCACCCAATCAATTACTTGAGCACAACTTGAAAGTTGAATTTGATTGTAACAATGAAAAAAACTGTCTCATTAGAGATAAATTCAGAAATAGTGAAGTTGTTGCTCGTGCTTCAAGGGTCAGCAAGATGTTTCAACTTGTTGATGTCACACATGAAGATAAGGACCTTGAAGTGAAAACAAGTGCATCCACAATTCTTTGGCATTGCAGATTTGGCCATCTCAGTTTTGGCCATCTTCTTGTATTGAGTAAGAGAGATGATGCAAGGACTTCCTCCCATGCAAAAATCAAAAGTTCTTTGCTCACATCATCTTGCTGGAAAGCAACATTGGGCTCCTTTTCCTATTGCAGAGAATAGAGCCTCAAGTCCCTTAGAATTGGTTCACACTGATTTATGCAGATTGATGCCATCAAGTCATAACAATGCCAAGCATTTTCTACTCTTTGTGGATGATTATTCAAGAAAAATGTGGGTTTATTGTTTGGCTCACAAAAATCAAGCACTTAAGAAATTCAAAGAATTTTGAGCCCTTGCAAAAAGGTCATTAGGTCATTCTCTCAAAGCCCTTTGCTCAAATCGAGGGGGGGGGAATTCACAATTAAGGAGTTTTCAAACTTATCTTCAAGAAGAACATGGGATCCAAAGACAGTTGACCACTGTTTACACACCTCAACAAAATGGTGTTGCAAAGAAGCGTAAGCATACTATTGTTGGAATGGTGTAATGCATGTTGAAAGATGCAAATCTTGCTCTTGCATTCTAGGCTAAAGCAACTCACACAACATATTTGTTGAATCAAGCACCCACCAAAGTGCTTGAAAAGATAACACCTGAAAAAGCTTGGACTTGTAAGAAGCCCTCTATATCAAATTTCAGAGTGTTTAGACGTACAACTTACATGCAATTCAGCAGGCTCTTGAGTCACCACCTTGGAAGAATGCAATGGATGCAGAATATCAAGCATTACTGAGCAATAACACATGGCAACTTGTTGATCCTCCACCAAGGAAGAAGGCTATTGGATGCAAATGAGTTTTCAGAATTAAGTATAAGGCAAATGGTAGCATTGATGAGTACAAAGCCCACCTTGTGGCAAAGAGCTATGCACAAAAGGAAGGTATTGAGTATGATGAAACTTTGGCCCCTACAACAAAGATCAAGACTATTCAAATGGTATTGGCAAAAGACCAATGCTTATGATTATGTTCTAAATACATTTCTTATTTCATTCAACTAAACATATCAATTCTTTGATAAAAAAATTGCTTATACATATATAAAGCAATATTTTATTTGTTGCAATCAACCAAATTTTAAAATATGGTGGTTTGTATGGACAAGGATATTGTAGTCGATGTACAACGCCTATTAGTATGCTTTGGTAATATTGGTTAACCAACTATGTATTAATTGTTTGTATTAATTGGTTGTCGATTGTGGGTAGTTGTAAGCATCGGTTGGTTGACGGTTGTGTCCTCCTTGGCAATTGTCGAGTCCTTTAAACACATTACATATTGTCAAGGAGAGTAGTACGATCTAGTCGAATTTGTTAGAATTTAGTACATGACATAAATAGTTAAATAAATAAATTAACATGCTATTGTTAATTTAATCAATAAATTTAGTTTTGGAAGTTATATTCCCATAATTAGTTTCATAAGGGAAAAATGGCCTTATAATGCCAATACTTTGTAATAGTTTTGTTTGTAATGTGAATGACTAAATTTTGGTTCAAGGGCAATCTCCATTTTTTTTCTCTCATTTCAATATGGTATCAGAGCAGGTTTCTTCTTGGACCTCTCTCTGATCACCCTCCATTCATTTGTTTATTTCTCATAGCGATGTTTACAATGGTACTGCAGTGAAGACCACGTACAACTGCTATTGTTTTCTACCATTCTTGCATTTGTCAACAGGTGAGCAATGTAGACCATGTGCAAAACCCTTTTTGACTCCATCATTCATCTGCATTTCTTCTCTTTCTCTCCTCCGTGTTCATTCTTATCATCGTTTTACACTCACTCTATTCACTGCTGTCATTCCAAAAATTTAAATTTAAAAAAAAAAAAGGAGAAATTGAACAAGCCGCCCACTTGATTTGGCATTAGAATCTACACACAATAGGCTACACCCACTTGTTTTGGCTTTTGTATTCGCTTATATTATTTGTTTAGGAACATTGACCCGTTATCGGGAGGCGCATCAATATTTATCAAGCTTCACTTTGGATGGAAAGAAGATTGACATTGTTGATACTTATCGGCACAAAGGTTTTCTAAGTTGTATTTGTCGGCATCATTCTCATTCATGGTTGATAGTATAATCGCGTTGGACTAAGTCGACATCGATGATCATATATCTTAAGGGTGTCCATGCCACTGCTATTGCCATTTGTATTATTGCAAGCGCTAATGGAGAACGCGATTATTGGTGTCTAATATTCTGAGTCTCTAGCACCAGGATTTCATATATTTATATTATGTGTTGGAGGCAACACTTAGGCCTACGTATTGGCCATTGAGGGCAAAAATGTCACTTCAGGAGTCGAGAAAGGAAGTATGTGAGATAAGGCAATAGTGATTTATTCCACCTAGAGCAGTCTTGAGTATCGGAATTTGGGAGTGTGTATAATCCCATATCACTGCCTATGTGGAAACATTCATTACGCATTAAATTTCCCATTAAAAGAAGGATTGAATAAATAATATTTTGAAAGGTCGTTATCAAGCCGTTGCTAAAGCTATTGTCATACATATGTTGTCGATTATTATTGCTACCACATCATCGGGATATTGATGGTGTCTAAGAAGCATGATGTGTCGAATTCATGCCAACATATATGATTGAGTGTCACCACTTGAATTAAAGTACTACCACATTGCTAAGGAGAATAAAATATCAAATATAAGACTTTGTTGGTGACTCAGATACATAGCTTATGTCATGTCCCCATTTTGGGACCAGGTTGCAATTGGGGGGAAAAGAGCATTTTTAAATGCTAGTTTGAAAATAATAATAATATTTAAATTAAATAAATAATAATAATTATATCTAAAAATAATACTAAATAACAATATAATAATCAATAAATAATAAATAATAAATTTAAATTATTGATAAAATAACATTTAAATTTAAATAAATATATTTTACTTGGGCCGACCTTCGAAGGCGATTTAATATTCAATAATGTTCTCTTTGGCCGACATCTCCTTGGAGCAACTATATATGGTGGATGTTGGGCATTTGAAGATCATCACGGAATCAAGCATGGACATTTGACAGCGTAGCTTGTCGACCTTTGGAGGATGTAGTTCGGCCAGTGGGTTCGTGTTGGGTTTCATTATTCCGTCTATCATCTGCAGGAAATCGCTACACTACCCCTAACCCGTTCAAGACTCTCACATCAGGCGCAACATCTCTTATCGTGTGTGGAGGCATATTCAGGGGCCCGCTACCAAGATCATCGAGGCGTCAAGTGACATATTAGGCGGCTACTCAATCGTCATGGGCAGAGACAGCAAGTACGCATTGGAGCAGACCATATGGGAATCCCACACATACGAGCACACATAATATTATTTATGTCAGCTTGGGAACATCATATTGCCGACATTCATTATCACAAGATCGCGTATCTTAAGTCTTTTGTACTTCACGAGAATACTTGAAGACCATGCACAACTCCACTCCTGGATATTTCCGTTGGGTGTGCTAGTCATTAGTGGAATCCGGAGACACTCTACTACCGTCAATCGTTCCTAGAAGTCATCTGCCATTCTCTTTGGATCGATATAATAAAGGTCTCGCATCCCATCATTTACCGACAGTGGTCTCTTTGAGCTAGCGTGAGCTTGGGAAATTCATATGCTTTTGTATGTTGTGAATGTTCTGCTAAATCGAGCTTCTTTGATTAATTGTGACACCACATCTTGTCGTTGTTATGAGCGATTATAATTTGTTGTCTTACGAGATCTGTGCATTCTGATTTCCATCTTTAGCTCCTATTAATTACATATTGGCTTTCAGTGGTAGATTATTATTTGGAGTTGTGATTAACTTTGTTACTATTCACTGCAAACTATATACATGTGTTCGGGATATTGAGAGCTTTAATTTGTACTCGGCAACTACTTAGACCAATGCATTAGATCTCTTTATCGAATAACTATTGGTTGTGTGAAATCTGTTTCTAGGTATATAGCATTGGTATTGTATGAGGTTTGAACCCAATGTCTTACAGCTTATTGACCTATTGTTCAAGTCAAAAGTGCATTTCCACAATTATATATATTGCTTGTTCCAGGAATTCTAAAAAGAGGCGTGTTGTTTAGGGTTGCTTCATGAAGAAATTCCACATCAAATTGAGGAAGAATATTTGTACTAATTTCTAGTTTTTCTCTATGTCAATACAAAAGGGGGGGTGTTATAATTTAGTACATGACATAAATAGTTAAATAAATAAATTAACATGCTATTGTTAATTTAATAAATAAATTAGGTTTTGGAAGTTATATTCCCGTAATTAGTTTCATACGGGAAAAATGGCCTCATAATGCCAATACTTTGTAGTAGTTTTGTGTGTAATGTGAATGACTGAATTTTGATTCGAGAGCAATCTCGTTTTTTTTCTCTCTCATTTCATTAGAATTGACTCTAATCCTTAGTTGACCATCTCTGGTCTTCTTTTGTAATAATTTCATGAGCAAATAAAGATATATTTTACGTATGCATTGTCATCTCTATTAATAATTCATATATTTAATTTATCAAATAGAGAAGCAAACATTTGGCATCATTGCCTTAAAAAATAAGGTCACATTTGAGAGATTCATGCCTTAGACCCCAATAAAGGCGGGAAAAAACCACAACGTGGTCAAGATCAAGAGATCAAGCGATCTTTAAGGATCATCAAACAAAGAGAACAAAGGACACAACTAAAGAGTGAAGTTGAAGAAGGCGAAAGGTTTATGAAGGAAAGTCCAAGTCTAACCGAGAGTAGAAGCCGAAGCGTAAGCAGAAGCTATAGTCAGGAGAGAAAGAAAACTATCAAGACAAGAGAACATACGAAGGGAGAGTGGTTAGAGATAGCCTGACATCTACCACTTCCTAACAAAACATACACCAATCTCGCCGACCAAAACAAAGAACCATTCGTACTATCAACATCGAATGAAGAGGAAAGTGAAGAAGAGATGAAGAGAGAAGAACCGTATAAACCATCATCGACAGACAAAGAAGCATCACCACCTACAAACAAAGCAGCATCACCAAGTGACAAAGAAGGTTTACAGTTGGGTGAAAGGTAAGGCGAGGAAGAAACTGCCAACCTTGCTGATGGAGAACCATGCGTACCATTAAGGTTGGCCAAGGGGGAAGGTGAGGGAGAACCTATTGACAGTCTAACAGAGACCATATGCCAAATTGGACATTGGACATTGATGGAAGAATTGAACATTGGAAGATCAAAGCTGAAAACTCCAAGACAAGGACAAAGGGAGCACCAGAAGGACCCTGAAGGTAGCCCAAGGGTGACAAACGTTGAAGAGGGGTGAAAAGAGGATTGCGATGTGTCTGAGAGTGTAGGGAACGCATCGGAACATACGAATCAAAACTCTCCAAACAGGTTATCGTCACAGAAGGTGCATCGGAGAGTAAGATGGTGACTCCACCAACAACTCCAAATGTGGAGCGTCAAAAACTCCTAAAGTTCACCAAAACGGGTCGGACGACCCTGTACAACATTGTAAAACTTGCAAAATAATCCACGCACTGGGCAGCAAATGGTCAAGATGATAGAGCATATTGGTTGAGAGCATTTCCAGTGACTCTCAAAAGCATAGTGATCGATTGGTATACAGAATTAGACATAGCACACAAAGCCACATTGGATGCATTAAAAAGAGCATTCCAAGAAGAATTCAAACTTCTGAGAGACGACAACAAAATCATAGCAGAGATATATAACACGAAATAGGGAAAACATGAAAACATACGAGCCCATAATCGAAGGTTGATGGAGTTATTGGTGAAATTAGAAATCCAACCAACCGATGGACTAAAGAAAAGATGGTTCATCAAAGGATTGATTCCTTCGTTGAGTTAAAAAATGAAAGTGCTACCTTTGTCATCCTACATAGAAGCCTACAATCAGGCAATGGACATAGAAACTAAAGATAAAATGCCCTCGCATAGTAGAAGAAACAAAGGAAGATGGAAGTTTGGATGACAATAGTGACAACGAATTAGGAACAGTACAAGCACTCCGGAGGGACATGATCCAAATGATGAAAGAATTGAAGGCGGAGAAAGAAACCAACAAAGAAATTAACAAACTATGGGTACTAAGTGCAAAATTGAGGAGAACACAAAAGGTAATTGTCCTAAAAAGAGGTTTTGTGAGATTTGCCAAGTCTTGGGTCATTCGATAAAGGAGTGCCCATACAATTTGAAGACGAGTACACAAGTACTCTTTACGTGGGGGGAAGAGTCCACTCAACAGAATACATCTTCATGTGGTTATCGAAATGAACAAGAAGGACAAAGCCAAATACAATATGACCCCAAAGGACGCCCAGAAAGGAGTGCCCATACAGTTTGAACACTGTGTACTCTTTACGCAGGGGGAGGAGTCCACTCCACAAAATACATCTTTAGGCGGTTATCGAAATGAAAGAGAAGGACAAAGCCAAATACAATATGACCCCAAAGGATGCCCTATCATACAATGTTGAGAATGTGGCGAATGGGAGCATTTTGCGAGAGACTACCAAAACAAGCAAGATAAAGTGCAATTACTGTGCAAGTGGTGTGGACCTGGAAACCACAAAGACACTAAATGTCTAAAGCAAAAGGATAGTGTCAATATGATTGATGTAAGGCATAATGAAATATTGGCCATTACTAGTGCCCTAGCAAAGAAGGTTGTGTATCCGGATCCACGTACAAAAAAAGAGAGGCTTCGTGAAGCAAGGGTCGAAGTGGAGAATGTTATGGACAATGAACGACGCCACTCAAATGCAAATGCAAGTACGGTAAAAAAACGATTACAATCCGAGAAAATTATAGTATTCCAAGTACTCCAAGCTACTATACCAATTAAAGTAGTGGATTTCCTACAGAGTATTCCTAAACTTCAAAATGCTATTGTATCAAAGGAGAATGAGACAATACATGCTACGGCCAAATTGGAATCTAGCAAGAATGAAGAACCAATAACTAAACCTCCGACGACCAAGTGATTGATCCAATGTTACTGACAATTAACGCGACAAAGAAACCAGTTATGGTGAATATGGAGATCCTGGGTAGGAATCTCACCAATATAATTATTGATGGCGGGTTGGGTGTGAATGTACTTCCAAAAGACACTTGGAAAAGTGTTGGCAAGCCAACCATTTGGCTGCCAACTTTTCAACTAGTGGGTACAAATCAACAAGGTATTAAGGTACTTGGATTTTTAATGGGGCAAAAAGTGCCAACCATTTGGCCGCCAACTTTTCAACTGGTGGGTACAGATCAACAAGGTATTAAGGTACTTGGATTTTTAATGGGGCAAAAAGTAATTATTGAAACTCAAACATTTTTGTTGAACTTTGTGGTCATTTCATTAAGGAAGAAAGCGTACAACGCATTGTTAGGTCGAGGTTGGCTGGTGGCAGCCAAAGCCGATCACAACTAGAAAAAGAATACAAACTCCATTGAGAATAAAAGTCGGAAGTATATAATTGATTTGAAAAACCAAGCAGCCAGTGAGGAAGCAGCCTTCTCAAATTCGACAAATTCAAATTCTAGAGAAGAATGGACGGAGAGTCAAGGTTGGATGGAACCAAACAATGAAGAAATTTTTGAGTTACAATCATGTTCAGACGATGAAACAAATTCTCTTTGTGGCCTATTTCACTGGCAAATGGAGGACTATGAGGTATTTTCGTTGACCTATAATTTTCTCGAAGCTATGACCCTCAGTGAAGCAACCGATGAAAAACTATATTGAAAAGTTGGACAGATTATGTATGCAGGACGTAGTTCATGGTTGGCAAAAGGCGACAATTATAGTGGATGTATTTGATTTTGTAGAAGAATGCAAAATAACAGATGGAATGTCTTAGAGTACAAAAAGAAAAAAAAATTAACTTGGAACGCACAAAAACCAGTCAATTCAAATCAACTTCACAAAAAAATTTACAGAAGAAGAAAAAGAAAAAGAAAATTAGAAAATAAAGAAATAGTGGAAAGGAAGAGGCAAAAATATTATTCAAAAATTGAAGGAGAAAATATTAAAATATTGGCAATTATAAGGTGAAAAAATAAATTGAGAAAATTAAGCATACAACCAAGCAAAATTGAAGTACGAAAAAATGGAAAAATATTAAAAGGAAGGTATCATATGACTGTTTCAAAACACAAAGGCAAGAGTGCATGGTACGAATAGTAGGAAGTACGAACGGACAAGAGTGAATACCATATGGGGCATACAACCACAAGGAAGCAACATCGTACAATGCAAGAAAAGAAAAGAACACGTACTGCAGAAGGAATTTGTACGACATATCATACCCGTACAGGAAAATGTGGTAATAAGACCATACGGCATACAACTGCAAAGAGGCTATGGCATGCAAAACAAAGGAAATATTGTATGACTTACGATGAAGGCAAATTTTCCAGTGCGACCAAAAGAGAAGTCTAATTCTTTGACAGTATGGTGAGCAGGTTTTCACTTAGTAGAACCATCAAATCATTATACCATACGGTTGCTTCAAAATCACAACATACAACCAGTTCAAACTTTCAACGTACAAGGTACATTGTCCATTGTACGGTGCCTATTTTGCTATGTATGGCTTTGACTGAACTTATTCTCCATGTATAGTCTGCAAATTATTTCATCATACGGCAAATTCCTTCCTTAGATGCCCATCGTACATCAATTAAACACTCTGAAATCTCTAATTTTTGGCTTCATCAATATTGTTTTTTGCCTCTTAAAAGATCATGAAAATGAGGTGCGTCATGGAGTTCTATGTGGTTTTGAAGGTCTTAAATTGGGCTTGGTGATGAGGGCTCCGCCCCTCGACCCCACCCTGTATCGTGATAGGGAGTGCACACGAGGTGCTACCCCCGGACCCTACAAGGGGTGCTGCCACCAAACCCTCACAACAAACCTCCACAAGGGGCGCTACCCCTTGACCCCACTAGGGGTGTTGCCCCCCAAACCCTATCACATTCATTTGCATTGACCAATACACTTCAAGTCCGAGTTTGCAAAATACACTACCAAGTTTGTCTACAGGTCCTTGTCTACACTCTCATCATCAGTTTGGCACGTCTTCCCTAATGTTACTTAATGCTTACTTGTCTAGAAGACAACTTTTTCTTTTGAAGGGGGAGGGGGGATGATGTAGTCAATGTACAATGTCTAGTATTATGCTTCGGTAATATTGGTTAACAGACTATGTATTAATTGTTTATATTAATTGGTTGTCAATTGTGGGTAGTTATAAGCATTGATTGGTTGACAATTGTGTCCTTAGCAATCGTCAAGTCTTTTAAATACATTATGTATCATCAAGGAGAGTAGTATATTCACGTGTTTAATTTATCAAATAAAGCAACAAACAGACATATGAAATCATTGGTATTTAATCTTATATTTTTTTGGAGCATCAATTAGCTAGCCCCTCTACATGGAGCCACTAGGTAACACTACACACCAAAAGGCACTAGAATGTTTGCAATGCAACCAAATATAACTTCAATGGTATTGCATTACTTATTAGTCTATTTAATAAACCTAGATGCCTTAGATCCTGTCAGGACATTTAAATCCATATATTGCTCTTGGAGATTATGAATTTGTTGTAGAAAAGAAAATGTCCCATATGTGATCTTTAATATACAAGAGAAGTGCAGCTATGCAAGGATACTGTGTACCAAACTTAATAAAGATTCAAAAAACTTCTTTAAAAATGTAACTTTTGAACTTATCATAATGCATCTAAAATTACAATCTACTCAAAAATTCAACTCTTAAAGATGCAAAACATTGGTCTAAACCATAACAAATAGATTTAAAAAAAAACTAAAAGTTTAAAATTCTAAATAGTGCTAAAAAGGATCCCTATAAGTGTAAATATACAAAATAGGCACAAAATTTTAGAGATCTAGGTTTTGGTGGAAACCCTGGCCTCCTTTGATTTATAGGCTCTAAATCTTAATAACCAATTGTTATCTACCCAACCTACATTCCCATCATAAGAAGGAAAAAGGGATTCATAAATTACATATTGTGAAGGTTGGATCAATACATTTAAAGCAAATCCTATAATACAAAAAATGATAGGTGCAAAGGTATTCCTACATAGCAGAATCGATTTCAACCATTTCTAGAACACATGCAATGTGCAAATAAAATGATTCTACTTTTAAGTCCATTTTACACTAGTTGATCTAGAATAGATATATTGTGGCTTTGGCAATTTGATAAATGTGTATGGGCATGCACAAAATCGTCAACTATTGCTATCCAGAACATGGCCTAACATTGTAGGTTCCCACAAATTCAAAACTATGATATGGATGTTGCATTAAAGTTGCACCACACTTGTTGCTCTTTGCCCATGTACTCAAGGCGAAGCACTTGTAACTAGTCCTTCAGCTAATGGAACTAGAGGCTAGTGGATAGACATTGGGGGCACTTGTTTTGAATGCATACTATCTAAACTAATAGGAGTTACTTTTGCATTTTGCCCAACATTTTCGCTAATTGTTAGTCCAATATTATTTTGAATTCTATAGGATGGTTTCATAGATAGGTTGAGCCCCACCCAAGTTATTCAAGCTTCCTACAACAATGCCTCCTGATTTTTTGAGGCTTCTTGAAGGCACACAAACAGAAGCTGCTTTATGAGATGTATTGAAAGGACTTCTATTCTAACAAGAAAATATATAGATATTAACTAATACATGTGCTTGATAGGAGTCAATTCAAACAACAATCAATGTCTTAAATATATGTTGAGGTGTATGCGTATGCATAGGAATTGAGGTCAAACACCATATTGAGGTGCACATCATTGTGAAGACGTTCTGTTTTGAAGATTTCATAATACATAGGTGCCAACTCCAATATAGGAGATCTTTGCTTTTCTTCTATATAGAGGTGCACGTGTGATAAAGGGAAATTTAGGGTGCAAATTGAAAATTCCATTTTACTTTGTGAGATATTTGCGTGATAAGGGGAAATATGCATATGTTTTGTGAATTGAGAATTATGAATTACATTCAAGAGGGCACACCTATCTAGAATGAGGTAGATAATTGTTGCTAAGGACGCACGCCTATGAATAGATAGTTGACCAACATGTGAAATAGGATAAACTGCTATGGAAGATGACTGCATCCATTTCAAATGGTTGTGATTGTTCCATGCTAAAATAAGATCGCTATATGGACTGGAGTGAGCAGCAATACAAGGAGTTCAAACAGAATTATCTTTTTATAGCAGACTCAGTAGTGATATTTTTAGAAGATTTGGGTGCTTGATCAAGGAGTGGGTTCTAGTGCTCCACAAGGACGCGTCCCCCCAAAAAACCCCGCGTTAGACGGGGATGTCTCGGAGACTTGGGGACTTGGGGGGGACGTCCCCCCACCAGCCCACCACCAGCACCACCATCCCACCACCAATGTTGCTGTCTCCAATACGCCACTAGGACTTTGAGGATGCTAGGGTGTCCTCAAGATGTCTAGGGGACTCCTAGTTGTCTCCAAGATGTATAATTTTTATAAGGTTATACATCTTTTTATAACTATTTTTCAAGTACTATATGTATTTCAGCACCATGCCGCACCCCCCCCCTTGCCGCTGCCCCCAAACTTAGACCCCCCCATCCCCGTGTCCCCGTAACGAGACCCTTGCCATCCCCCCGTCCCTGTCCCTGTCCCCGAAACCCCGTGGAACACTGGGGTTTTCTACTTATGTATAAGCTCTATATTCTTTATATCTCGTAAATAGCAAGTTGTGAAAGCAGAATTTAAAATCGTGTCGGATTTACAAAACAGAGCAGGACTGTCATCAGCAGAATTCAGAAAACAGAGCAGAATTTAATAATAATAGAATTTGTTATAAGCGATTTCAGAGTAAATCAGCAAAACTGAGCAACTTAGAATCCAATATTTGTATAAACAACATTAGTCTCAAGAAAACATATAATCTGTCTTGCACACTAACTCAAACAAAAGACTTTGTTTTGTGATTCTTGCACAGGATTAAAACAGTAACAAAGATAAGATGCATAAAGTAAAAGTGGTGAAAGCATGTTCTGCAATGATGCATTCCATCTCGAGAATGGGTGAAATGAAATGAAGTTTAAGGTGTAAGTTCTAGAAATGGGGGATAGCAAAATTAGTTTCAGCCTTTAGGGTTAAGTTATTTTAGAAATACGAATTTATAATATTAGCTTTAGTGTTACAAGTATTAGGTTTAGGGTTCCAATTGTTTAGTTTATAGTATTATATTGTTTAATTTAATAGTTTTGTATTTACATATTTAAGAGTGTATATTTGTTTTGAAACATGGTGATATTTATTTAAGTGGGTGTGTACATAACTTAAAGGAAACAATTATTGGTCGAAGTAATTTTAGGGAAGAGGTGTGACAATTGACTATCATGAACTAGGGGATTAAAAAGTGCTATTTTCAAGGCCTTTTTATGACTACACATATTACCTAGTGGTATCAAATTTGATGGTGTGGAACCGAAACCTTAGGTTTAAACAGTTGACTAGCCAAAGAAACCGCAATATAAATTTTGGGCTTGTTCGACATCATAGGGTTTTGAGAAGCACAAAAGTGAGGTGCACAACTACTGTGTCTCTCCCCTATAACAGTTTCCTCCTGTATATTTTATATATATACAAATTTTATATCTCTTGGCTTTTGACCTGATCGCAAGCCCATAAATAAATTATAACACTTTCTGCCTCAATGTGTATGTGTGTGGGGGCGAAGATAAAGAGAGAAATAATGAATAGCATTTTTAATTAAATTTTCCACATGCAAGGGTATACAATGAACATATCAATTATAAGAACAAAAATAAGCATAAAGCCGTACCATTAACGTCCAACAGCTGGCCTTGAATTCCACCAGTAGCCATGAAAGTGAACGGCAGCCTAAGAAGCTTTCTCTATCCTCGACAAAACAAACTCAACACCAATAAAAATTTAACAGCGCAATCTTCCTTTGCGAGGACCAAACCCTATGCCACCCTTTTAAAGAACAAAACAACCCCAATTCAAAACTACAATCTACGCGCTTTGACAGTTCAAATCTTCCATGAAAAGCCTTCCATGCTCTCAAGAAAATAAAGAAATTTCGTGCACTCTGTAGCGAAGGAGGGAAAAAATACCTACTGAATTCCTGTTTTCTGACTTTTGAAGCAAATCCGCGGAAAGGTACACCGTATAACTGAACAAACGCGGTTTCGGAGCAGTAAAGAGGTGAACCGTTCAAATGTATTTGAGTGCGTATATTAATTAACACGTAGTTACAGCTTTTTTTAGTACCACTGGGTGTTCAGAACAGTGTGGAACGTGATATTTATTTTGGGATTTGCGCTATTAGTTCTGGACCATTGATTGGAAAATTCAAACGGTTATCTAATTCGTGATAGAACGAGCTTAACAAATAATTTGAAATCCGCCAAAATAAGTCGAATACGAATAAGTATTTTTTTGTGAGTCGTTGGAATAGTTATTATTACTAGGAGTGGGTTTGTTTAGTTTAGATATGTGGGGTTCAATGGTGAGTGTTTGCATTTCGTTTTTATTTTTGGTTTGGAATACAAATAATTACAACTAAATCATCGTCATGAATCAATATATATTCCCATAAAAAAATAAAAAGTAAATAGGCAACGTTAGCATGTTAGAATTTGACCAAAAACAATAATAATAAACGTTCCATTTACTGAATAATCGAACTTCCGCACATTGTTGTGCCAAACGCAGACTTTAAAGTTGGTGTGAGAGTGACGTATTATCAAAAGAGAATAAAGAATATGTCTTTTTGTCCACTTGGGCAGGAAAAGCGGGTCCCATCCCCGGGCGTGATGGAGACGTTGGAATAATGCGACACGTGCTTTTGTTCGAAATTTGGGGAGTACCATTGGCGAGGGCCCACCACCCAGAGTAAATGCACTACGGACTCGCTCAAAAGGAAGAAAAGTATTTTAAACAACCAAATAATTGAACGACTTTATCGCTCAAAAGTAAGGAACAACTAAATAATTGATAAGTACAGGAATTGTCTATGTAGCCATGGGACTCTACATTTGACCGTATTTATTAATTTATTGAAAATCAGAATATAATGTGTTTTTTATTTTCAATTAATTAATAAATACAATCAAATGTGAACCTTGATGACTAGGTAGAAGTTGCCAATAAGTATATACTACACGACTTTGCCACTTTATGGAAGCCAAGTTAAATCTAAATTCTTCATTTACTAGTCTTGGATCATACTAGGACTTTAACAAAGTCTTCCCTCATAACTTTGATTATGATTAGTGTGTAAGGATTATAATGATTATTTTATCATAATTTATCAAATTTGTCTCAAGTTTGACTTTTAGATTAATTGCTTTACAATTAGAGAAGATTTGAATAGAATATACGAGTATGTAAGTGGTTTACATGTAGATGATGCAAATTGAACTTCTATATGACTTAAAAAATTGAAATGTGCTTTATATATGCTTTTAATTCTCATAGTCCAGCTTATTAATTAATGACACATTGAATGTCTTAGAATATCAATACATAACATATTGAATAAACATATACCAAGTCAACTCATAGTAGCTAGTAGAAAGGGGTGGAAATTTTAGAATTTAAATTTGAGGTTAATTTCCATGAGTATGCGATCTAGTGGATCTTCAACCGCTTCTAACAAATTCTAAGGAGTTGCAAATTTCTATGCTCAAAGTTGATAGGAGGATGGCCAAGGAACGAGAGAATAAAGTTTTATTTCCTGCACTTTAGGCTTTGCAAGACCTATGGGGTAGCCTATTAATGTACACTAGATTCCATGTGAAATTCAATAGGTTTATCATAGTGTAAAGCAGATAAAATATTTGTGCATACATAATGAGGAGTAGTAAAATATTGCCCATTCATATACACTCCTTGTACCCTTAATGCTTGGGCAAGAATAATCTAATTTATAAACTAAATTACATATATAATGATTTTTCATTCTTTAAGTCTGAGTGGGTTGGAAGGTTTTCTACAAATTGATCGGTGCTTATTTAAGAAAATACAATCACCAAGTGTTGACACCACTTTTCATTGACATTAATGTTTATATTGGTTTGAAATATGTCGTACTACCTTATAGTGACTATTATTTCCTTGCAATAACTTGAGCCTACAAATGCAATTTGACTACAAAATTCTACTTAATAATCCCTTATCAATATTGCAAACCCTACTTGTTTTCTAGAAAGATTTCTTACTCTACTTGAAAGTGTACTAACTAGAACAACAAATCCCATAAAAAATGTATAAGCAAATATTTTTCACCTTTCTTAAAAATGTGCTTCTCTTCAGGAACAAACAATATAGAAAGGGAGACAACTATGCAATCAAATCATCATTTATACAAAGTAACCATAAATAAGTCTCATGGTAGAATGGACAAACAACATTGAAACACCAGTGTTTCTTCAAATAAGTGTGGTATATAATACAAAGGTTTTTTCCCCACTTTCCAACCTCTACAAATAAAATATTTATTCATTATATAAAATGTTTCAAAGATAGTATCCATAGATGGGTGACACTTGTCACAAAATTAACTACTAGAAAATTGATAACCTTCTATTCCAATAACCAAGGAAAATCTCATGAAAAACATTGGAATGGAGGATATGGACCATTGGGAATTATAGTTTCAATCACTACATTAATGATTATATGGGTTGTTTTTCTTTTGTGTAAGGTGTTTAATGTATTGCTTGGACTGGGACATTTTTCTCCTTGATGGAATGTGTTGCTTCCATGACTACATGTTCTTCTTGTTTGAAGGGGCATTTTTACTCATGTCAAGTGTTGTATTCATACCTAGATGTGGGAAAGTGAAGGCATTGGTTTTTATTACTAAATTTTTAATATCTGACATCTATTAATGTTTACAACATTTTAAAACTCCCCATCTTCATGTCATCTTTTGATTATATCACTCACTTTCTTCACATCACGGTTTTGGTTGAGAAAATTTTATCAAAATGATAATGGCGTAATGAGTAACTCATCTTGCAATATAGAATAATGCAGTAGAAAATAGCACTCACTTTTTGGATGCTTCCTCCATGAGTTGGAAAATTAAAATGATTTCATTTTGCACCTTAAGCAATACATGGAAGTCAAGATTAAAGTTAGATGCCCACTTCATAGTTTTAAAATATTATGAACTTTTCCTTCCATTTTATTTTTGAAACCTCACATTGAATGCAAGAAAGCTATACACCCTCATGTTTATAATCCATCTCACCCAAGAAGCACATCATGGGACTACTTTTAAAATATTCCCCAAAACAACCATGGAAGGATGGATATGCCACTTGTTTGTTCCTCCTTTTATTATACTTGGTGCCACCAAAGAGACATGTTATACACTTTGACCAATAGGAGCATTGTATTTTTTGGAGTGACTAACATGTGGCCCAATAATATCATAGTATTTTTCCATGAAAATTGACAACTAAGCCACTATAAGTGGTAAAATTTCACCTTTTATTCTATTATGCATTGTGTATATAATAGTGGGAGCCACATTCAAAATTATGATGCAAAAAGCCTCTATAATGCACTAATAATTTTCTATTCAAGTCTGCCACCACATATAATACTGTCAAATTAGAAACCATATCAGTATTTCCTTAGGATAGATAAATCCATCACATATTGTATAGGTGAAGGTTGGGCCATCACTCAAGTTTGTGATGTGAAGAAGCTACACAATGCAATGGAATGTCACCAACTATCATAAAAATGTATACATAAGCATTAAGTAGCTGATCATAATCCATCAACTCGATTGTAATTTCTTGAGCCAACATAATAATGAAAATATAATTCTTAACCCTCGACAAACACTTATTAGTTGAGTAACACTATCAAGAACCATCTTTTAATCAAATTTTAGACAAATCAGTTTTGAATTACTATCAATACATCAATAATTTCATTACACTCTGATCAACAATGGTAACATAAAATCTAATTTTCTCATTATAATAAACATTAAATATAGATGTAATTGCTACTCTCTTTCCTATTATAATAATGAATATATTACATTTAAATAATTCTACAATAATAATAATTCATATCAAAAATATCATGTGAAATGGCTCGAGAAAGAAGTATATCATGTGGTATGAAGAAAGGGATTCTTGTTTTTGAAGCTCAACTAAGGCATTCAAGCATTGCAACAATGAACACTCCCATAAGGTTGGTGTGTTCTCATAGGAAGATGACGTTCCTTGGAGTGATTTTAGACCACAGGCTAAAAATGGTCTTCAAAACCCATCATGGTCTTGTTTTATTTACAATAAAATTAGTGTTAGGTGATGATTTCATGGTCATAGACAATTGTCGTAGGGTCAATATCAACATTTAATCTCACTTTGTGGCTTCTTTGCCGAACCTAGGGAGCCAAAAGATATGGTCATAACACTCACAATGACGTTGATAAAGAAGAAATTTTTGAGTGGCTTAGAGGAGATTTTCGAAGCAACAAGAATGGACATATGAATCCCTATACCAAAAGATATTGAAAGGATCTTAGAAGGTAGAGCAGTGGTGGTGAAGTTTCCTTTTCTAGGAAATTTTTGAACAACCACATTGATGCAATATATTGATACAAGGCAATGAAGGGCTATGTGTTTCTAAAGAATATTACCAACACCAAGCCCACCTTTGGGTTGGGATGGTTATTTGAATTCATTAACTAGTAGGAGTAGGAGGAAGGATAGGTAACAAAATTTGTACTTACTTTATTAGGTATAGTTGTTAGTTATGTAAGCCTATATAAAATAACTAGAAGTGGTTCGTGATTTTAATGTAACTTGACATCAATATAAGATAATAATAACATCAAATTGTATGAAGGAAACCAAGCATGCCTACCCTAATTTTTGTAAAATTTAAAGGGTGGGAGCCTAAACAACTAGATGTGTTTTTCAATATATTTTAATATAACTAGAGTAATCAGTAGACTACAACTCAAAAAAAATATAGGAAAAAATGGTGAATTAGATCAATACAATAAAATTGGAGTCTATATCCAATGAAGCTCAAATACACACTGTGTTAAATTACCCTCTAAAATCACTAGGTTTTTTGTCTTAATATTCCCACACTTAAAAACAAGTGCTCAAAATGAATTTTGAAAGGAATTTGGCTAAGTGTAGATGATGATCCTAGATGAAAACATGAACTCTTTTATATCCTTCACAAATATAATAGGTTAACCACCATGTACACTTGTAACTTAAAATTTGAACAATGATTGTGGGTGGGAAAGATTCCACATTGAAGGTAATGGTGCCAAAAATAGACTACTAGAAACAGTATATGTGTTGGTAAGTTAGGATGGGAACGAAAATATAGGTAGACATATCAGAGATCAAGGGTTAGCCATATAACAAAACTCAAACTCTAAGATGGGGCATTTGGGGTCAAGCAACAAGCATGTTGATATTAAAGGAAAGTTTAAAAGTCCAACACAAAGAGGGGAATAGAAGAGTTAGAAGAAAAACATTCTTAGGAAGGGAAAACACACAACAGATAGGAACAAGGAAGACACAAGTATAAACCTAATATATAGACTTATATTGAATAGAAATGGGATATGAAATAAGTATGGAAACAACACAACATTGTATGAATTAGTAGGTACAACTCCAAACTAAAGAACATATGATATTGTATCACTAACTTTCTATTTTAGCACAAGCCTTCATATGAAAATTGTGATGTGAACCCTTGTGATGTAATAGAAAATTGACACGTGGAATGCCAATGAGGACTTAAAGTTGTAATTTCACCATGACTAGATAAAATAAGGAATAAAAAAACACATACAATTACTAGTAAGTGAACCATGAGGATCATGCTATAAACTTAAGTGAAAAAATTAGAAAAAACTATTCAATGTTAAAATATAAGAATACAAAAACAACATGCACAAATGATAATAACTCATAAGGAATAAGGTTTTTGAAAAGAGATATAAAGGAAAACCATTACAAATTAGAAATACGAAAAACCTAAGGATTTCATTAAAAAGGTAGGACTATTCTAACATGATCAATGTTAAGTGGCATGGAGATGAACTTGGAGAGTGAAATGACAATCTTGAGGCATAGAGTGATATGTGAGGTAAGTGTGAATGTAGATTAATAAATGATGGGTCTATTGTTCCCTCCACAACATGCCCCTATTCTTCCAAAATTAGGGATCCACATTTTCAATTTTATTTCAATTTTACATCCAAGTTATTAAGTGAAATTTACAAACTTCATACCTTCAAGGTCAATTCAAGAATATTTGTCATTTCCAAGGTATCTAGTTTTCAATTTCAAGGGTTTATATTTGTATCCTAAGTGTGAGGGAATTCATGATAAATGTATCTAATTGTAGTGTTTAAGGAAAGCAAGTTTTAAGTTGTGTTAATTTTTTCTAAGTTTGGTGTTGAAATTCACCTTAGACAAAATTTTGAGCTTTTCTTATAGTCATGAAATTGTTGCATGCATGCTTGTTTTCTTTGAAATTTTTTGTACTTAACCTTTAAAAAAAGAAGGAATTTTTTTTGTATCCTTATAATTAGTAATAGCTTGTCCATTTTCCTATGAATCCTATAGAGTCCCTTCTATAGGGTTTATTTTATCCTAGGTAGTTGTCCCTACCAAAAAATTTCAAACCCATACTCCTTGCTAGACTCTCTTTGATAGAGTTTTCGAACCTCGTGGTAGTGATATTGCTCAACCACATGAATTTCTCACTTTTCTTCTTTGTTGAACCACAATGGATTTTTTAGTCTATTTTGTAGTTTTACAATGACTACATGACTACCCAAATATCTGATAGTCTATCAAATCCACTTTTGTAGGATTTCTCCTATCTCAGTAGTCATTGCTTGCTTATTGTCTAACCACATAACCACATTCACCTTATAGTCCTTGTAGTATTACACTTAAATTCTAATTGTTCATTAGAAACTCAAGATTTTTCCAAACTATAAATTTCCAAAACCTTAATCAAGAAATCACATTATTACTTATGTGTGTAGTGTGTTTGTTAAAGCCCAACACTTATTTTATTTTTAATTACATCTTTTGTCAAGGCATATTTTAGGTGTATCAAACCCCCTCCACATGTCCTCCTACCAAGTCAAACTCTTCTCAATTACTCAACTCTTCACATTCCTTGATTTAATGAGACAACCTATGAAAGTTTTAGTGTTTCATGAAAGTAGTTTTATTTTGTTATTTTATTTTCTATGGTTCCTTGGCATTTTAACTAAATCTCTTTTCTACATCAAAACCCTACATTGTCTTATGTTTGCAATAATATTACCTAATCAAGATGTGTTTTATTTTTATTTGTGTACTTTACGTTAGAAACCTTAAATCAACTACATTAATATTGCAAAGTTCTAAGTAAAATCTTGATTTATTCTTTCTTGTGGTCATTTTTACATGTGAAAATGTTATTTAAAACTAAGGTTTTCATCACCCTACTTTAAGGAACCCATTCAACAAGACATGAATTTGTCTTAGTGCGTAGAATTGTTGATCAAATTCTATAATTATATTATGAAACCTCACCTCTATAAAATATATGATTTTCACTCATCCTTGCAACCATTACAAGATTGTAGTCTAACTTCATAATCTTACTTCCATAAAAGATGTGATAGAATTTTCACCATTCCTTGCAACTGTATAAGAGCGAATTTGCATCCCCTATGCAAATCCCCTTTTTTCCTTTATCCACCTTAGAAAACTAAGTTCAGACGCTTAATTCCACCTAAGACTACTGTTGGCATCACACTAGGCGCCTATTTTGAGCTTTGGTGGAGGTGTTTCTATCGGGGATGCCCGCGCGACGCGCAGACATCCTCACGGCGTGTTTATTTCCCTGGAAGATTCCTACGGCTAAGCCAGCAGAGGCGTTACTCTTCTCATTGGCAGTGGAACTATAACACCTCCTTTGGTCGATCGACCTGAATATGGTTGTTTTTCTTCACTCCCTCTTCAAATTCACCCCTTCAACATTCAATCTAACTTCTTCTGAGTTATTGCACATTTCAAGCTTCCATACTCACACTTTTGCATCCATTCTCACTCACTTCAAGCATTCAAGCACACCATTGCAGCAAAAGCTTCACTTTGTCACTTCGATAGAGCACGTTTGGGACCACACCATTGCAGCAGAGGCTTGAGTTCATCTCATTTCTCCCCCAAGCATCCTCGAGTGCTCTTGGTGTAGGTGGTAAGCTTCCCTCTCCTCTCCTCTATCACTTGGTTGAGTAGCATAGTACTGCTTTGTAGTGTTTGTATTCTCTTTACTTTATTGCTTCTTTATCTCATTTCTTGGCTGTCTGTGGAGGTGGAAACACCTAAACGGGGGTCTGACTGAGGCAGGCCCCTATACAACTACCCAACATTTTCCCTCTTTCTATGTGCAGGAGTACGTGCTCTTTGAAGGATCAGCTGGCAAACGAATTTCTCAGTGAGATCCTCCTTTCCCTTGTCACTCTTGCATTTCTACTTTACAACATTAGAGAATACTTTGTTTGTTTGTTAATGTCATTCTGGCCCTTTAGTTAGTCAGCTAGGCCATAGTCATTTTAGCAAGTTTGACCTTGTCTCTATTGTTGTCTGGTCGTATGGACGCCAACGCACTTTAAAGACTCCAGCGCGTCATGCTATCGTCCAAAGACTGCGCTTCCGTCTTTGGACAGAGAGCTCCTTGAGACGCAGAGTTGAACCTAAAAATTGACTCGCCTAGCCCCACCTTACAACTCGAGATTGTAGAGTGATTGTAGGACCTCATAATCTTCATCATTCTCATCCCCATACCCTAAATATTGCACTTAGCTGAGGTAAGTTAGGGCAGCCTCTCACATCTTGACCCTCTGTGACTTGGGGTCTTGCACGCGGTGGTCCCCCTCTCTTTCATTTTTGGTGAACCTAATGTGAACCATTTGGGTTCCATTCTTGCGATACCGACAGTCCCTTTCCTCATACTCTCAGAGTGTTATAGTTGTGAGTGTTGTAAAGTTGCCGCCTTGCAACCCAACCTGTGACCCCTAGTTGGTGTAGTTGGAAGGTTCCAAAGGTATTGCATGATGAAACCTTAATTGGGTCACCATCTTATCCTTTAACCTTCGGGGATTTTGTGAAAGCATTGTCTAATGTGCGTAATGGCCTCCTTTCTGCATCAACCCATCCCCTCTACGCAACCTATAGATAGTAGTGTTGGAATAACCTTTACTTCACAGGAGCTATCGATGGGCTTTAACAAAGAACCATCTTCTCTTTACATTCTTGCATGGATCAATGGAAACATCATAGTCGGTGTTCTTGTTGACCCGACATCACAAGTGAATATAATAATGGAGGAGATTATGCTAATAAAATTTGTACACAAGGATGGATACGATGCTTCTGTGAGTTTCATCTGCACACATGATGGACTTTCTGTACCCTCGTTGGGTAGTATTGTCCTATCAGTCTTAGTTGAACCTAATTTTGTAAATATCCTGATTGATATCATTCCTCAATCTAAACTCTTTAGAGTGAAATTGGGTATCCCTTGGTTGGTGGTGATGAACATGGTACCCTTCATTGTGCATAAATGTTTAAAATTTATCCATGGAGGCTACATACACATAATCCACGACACCGGTTATAGACCATCGATTGCATGTGGTAGCTACTCCTTGGATCACCTGTGACCTGCGTCTGTGGGTCCTCTTCTTCCTAAGATGAACCTTTTGCACAAAACATATCAGAACTATAAGAAAGGGCATCTGAGGCTGAAGGTAAGGTACCCCCCTTGCCTTATGCTATCTCACATAGGGCTTGCTTGAAGGCTAACAGTGATGTCGCTAAGGCTTGAAAGAGGAAAGAAGAGAATTAGTCTTGTGATCCTCCTTCTTCCTCTTCCACTGCCCAGTTTGATGCTTCTTCTCGCTTAGCTATGGTACCATCAGGTTCTGCTCCTCGTTTGTAGGAGAACCCTTCAGTGCCCGCTTGGTGGAAGCCTAAGCATCATGTTTTGTCGAAGGAGCCCAGACCCGTTCGGTATGATAGGAAGGTCTCCCGAGGAGAGTCCTCTTTGTCTCGACCTCCACAACCTCCTATTGCTCTTGCTTCTAGGGTAGTGAGTGAAAAGAGGCCTACTGCCAAGGCTCTTAAGTTGACTCCTCTTGTCGCTCCCCAACTTGTTCTTCCTGCTCTCGTACAAGAACTTGTTCCTTCACTTGAAACAGTCGTAGTGGACATTCCTATGGTTGAGAAGGAACCTCCTGTCCCTTTAAAAACTCTAGCCTCTAACTCCAAGAGTCGCATAAACTGCCTTGCATGTGAATGCAAGCGCCAACAAAAGACTCTCCTGGCCGAGCAGGTCACTTCGCAACAGAATGAGGAAGGAACGACTGCTCCTGTTTCAGGACCTCCTGCAGCATCTTCTGCCTCCCTTCTGTTTCTCTCCAGTTTGGTCTACACCTGGCTTCCGTTGCGAGCATGAATGCGCCTAACCCTAAATGGGTGCAGGTGTTCATCGCTCCTTCGATGGATCCCCCTTTGCTGATGTCCATTCCAGATATTCAGTCCTTCCTGAAGCCCATGGATATGGTCAATACCTTAGTCGTATCCGCTACGGTTCTTTCTTCCTCTTTCTCTGCACCCCTAGCCTTGTCTGTGGGGAGTTCATCTCCTCCAACGAAGAAAGAGGCGAAGGCTAGTCCTTCTAGTAATGAAGGGCATAAGAGGAGTCCACCTTCCTCGCAAGGTGGTCCTGTGCTGACTTGTTATGTCCTTGTAATAGAACTAGTCTCGGCTTCTCCTGAGTTCGTCACTGCTCCCGAGTCATTCGGTGAGCTTAGCGGTGAATCTTAGGCACAACTCATCCCATTTGCTAAAGTAAAACATGGCACTCCTGTGGGGTGCATGTTTAACTTTGTGGATGAGGTTTCGACCCTGTCGGCGATCTTCACGAGATCGCTAACTTTGACTCCATAGGAGCTCGATGGAGAGGATTTTGAGGGGCCCTCTTCCTTGGTCCTTGTTACGGGAGGGTTGAATGCTCCTCCTCTTAACATCCCACCATTATAGGCTCATCCTCCTTCCCCTTGTGAGGATTTAGATTGGGAAGCGAATGACCTCTTAGCTGATCAATGTTAGAGGGAGGCCCTTTCTTGATCTTGTGTGTGTGTATTTTGTGATGTGTTCACCTCGTGCTTATGCTATGTGTGCCTGGATGACCCTCGTCACCCTCGTTGGTGCATGGATACAGGCATGGTTTTTGTGTCGTAAACCTTCTACTATTTGTATCATCATTCTTCCATGTTTGTGCTTGATTTTCAATGAATTAGCAATGATGCAAAGTGTTGGGGGCATTTAGGCTTCCCTTCCATGTTGACCCAATTTTTTTATTTTTACTTTATTTTTTGTGCATTCTTCCTAATCTGGTTGGGGATTGATGATCTTTCACCTTGCATTGCAGTTACTTATTATTATTATATGAGCTTGGACAGATCTGACCCTGTTAAACCAGATCCCCCTATGTCCTTTGTTTGTATTTTTATTTCTCTTTTGCGTTCTCTTTATCTTTCTCTCTTCTTTGCTTGAGTTGTCCCTCCTATGTGTGACAACGCTCTTCTTTAACACTTCGATTTTCAAAAAATGAATTTGTTGCCAACAAATCTTTTCTCAAAAGTCTTCATAAATTTTACCTTAGAATCGCATTCTCAACACGGAACCTTAACGGGACGTGTTTCCTTCATCATGGGTTCGTAAAGAAAGGACTTTAAGACCTTCCCCCAAAGTGGGAACTACTTTTATTTCCCCTTGGGCGGGGGCATATCCTTCCTTTCGAATTCCTTGATGAAGTGAACATCTTTCGAAAGGATTCCTTGATGACGAATCACTCTAAGATGAACGACTGATTTGAATTGTGCGTCCCTTGAGTGGACCCCCCTTCTTCCTCATGGTGGGTTCCCAAGGGACCCTTCTTTCAGAGCCTCTATTCCGAATGGAATCCTTTCATGTCTATCCTGGGGGCAGCCCGACTAGACTCATTCCATTCACTCTTTCACGTCTAGCTTGGGGGTAGCCTGACTAGACCTTACTTTTCAAACAGTTCATCCCTTGAGTGGACCCCTCTCCTTTTGAAGGGTTCCCAAGGGACCCCCTTGAAATTTTTACTTATTGATGGTCTGCGTGACCGGTCACTTTTGACATGTCCTATCTGGGGGGTAGACGTGTCGCTGCTTCTTGACTTTGCGAAGTCTACTTTCTCAAGTTCCTCCATGCGAGAGATCTTGGGGGATACCTCCCTGCAAGACCGAGAACTTGTAGGGTGCTTTCCTTTGAGCTTCCTCCATGCGAAAGATCTTAGGGGTGGCTCCCCTGCAAGACCGAGAACCCATAGAGCGCTTCTTTGGGTGTTCTTCATGCTTGAGTTTGTGGATAATACCTTCCCTGTAGGATCGAGAACCTGTAGGGCGCTTCTTTTAGTATTCTTCATGCTTGAGTTCATGGAGAATACCTTCCCTACAGGACTGAGAGCCTGTAGGGCACTTCCTTGGGGATTCCTTCATGTGAGAGATCTTGGGGGTTGCCTCCTTGCAGGTTCACAGGCTTGTAAGATGCTTTGTTTTTTCCAACTTCATAGTTTCAAGCAGCTATGGAGTCCTTTGCTTTTCCTGCACCTTTAGGGAGTACTGCTTCCTCAACGGTTCAGGTATACGTTTCTAATCTTATACTCTTATTGATCTACTTTACCAAGCACTCATCAGTACTTATGCTCGCTAAAGTGAGGGAAAAATGTATAAGAGCGAATTTTCATCCCCTATGCAATCCCCTATTTGTCGTTATCCACCTTAGAAAACCAAGTTCAAAGGCTTAATTTAACCTAAGCCTGTTGTTGGCATCACACTGGGCACCTATTTTGAGCGTCAGTGGAGGCATTTCTATCAAGGACGCCCGCGCGATGTGCAGATGTTCGCGCGGAACGCTTACGTCCCTGGCAGATTCCTACGACTAAGCCAGTAGAGGCGTTACTCTTCTCATTGGCAGTGGAACTATAACGCCTCCTTCGACCGACCGACCAACCTGAATATGGTCATTTTTCTTCACTCCCTCTTCAATTTCACCCCTCCAACATTCAATCTAACTTCTTATGAGTTATGGCACACTTCAAGCTTCCATACTCACACTTTTGCATCCGTTCTCACTCACTTCAAGCATTCAAGCACACCATTGTAGCAAAAGCTTCACTTCGTCACTTCGGTAGAACACATTTGGGACCATGCCATTGGAGCAAAGTCTTGAGTTCATCTCATTTCTCCCCCAAGCAGCCTTGAGTGCTCTTGGTGGAGGTGGTAAGCTTCCCTCTCCTCTCCTCTATCACTTGGTTGAGTAGCATAGTATTGCTTTGTAGTGTTTGTATTCTCTTTACTTTATTGCTTCTTTATCTTGTTTCCTTGGCTATCCATGGAGGTGGAAACACCTAAATGAGGGTCTGACTAAGGCAGGCCCCTATACATCCACCCAACATTTTCCCTCTTTCTGTGTGCAGGAGTATGTGCTCTTCGAAGGATCAGTTGGTGAACGAATTTCTCAGTGAGATCCTCCTTGCCCTTGTCACTCTTGCATTTCTACTTTACAACATTAGAGAATACTTTATTTGTTTGTTAGTGTCATTCTGGCCCTTTAGTTAGTTAGTTGGGCCGTTAGTCATTTTAGCAGGTTTGACCTTGTCTCTACTGTTGTCTGGCTGTACAAACGCCAGCACACTTTAGAGACGCCAACACGCCACACTTTCGTCTTTGGACAGAGAGCTCCCTGAGACCCAAAGTTGAACCTAAAAATTGACTTGACTAGCCCCACCTTATAACTCAGGATTGTAGAGTGATTGTAGGACCTCATAATCTTCATCGTTCTCATCCTCGTACCCTAAATATTGCACTTAGCTGAGGTAAGTTAGGGCATCCTCTCACATCTTGACCCTCCGTGACCTAGGGTCTTGCACGCGGTGGTCCCCCTCTCTTACAACAACCAATACAAGATTGTTATAAAACCTCAAAACTCTACCATTACAAAAATTGATCAACTTATTATTTTTGTAACATTGTCAAACTACACTATGCATATGATGATTTTAAGACCTTTTTAACATTCTTACATAAAGAATATTTATGCATATGTATTCTCTAACCAAAAAAAAGTAAAATTTTAAGGGATTAGTTCCTCTATTAAAGATCATATCCAAGTTCTTCAATATCTTAGACACAAAATTGGCCTATGTTACCCTATATGATTTTAATATAAGGATTGAGGAGACCAAGGAAACCAATTCCATGAGTTGAAATTTGGTAGAGAGTGGAATCATTTAGGTAGAAACCTTCCCTATATTGGTCTAATCCAATGACTTGGTGATGACCTGTGCTAAGTTACACAATCTTGAGATCAAGAAATTGGAAATTTAGGGAATTGTATATTAATTTATATATCATGCCTCAATACATTGAAGAAATGTCAAGGATATTCCTTCTTGTGATAATTATGTAGGCATTACTTTGGATTAATCCAAGAAATTTCATTAGGATAACTCATACCAATGTCTAATGACAATCAATAAGAATTGGTTGAAGAAAGCAAGGGTTACAACAACTAGGTTACTAAATATTTTTTAGATAAGTGAATCCCATGAGGAAGTAAATGATATAATCACCATGGTACACTAAGTTTTGAGAAAAAGAGATATAAATAAATTTTATCCCTAAATATTCTAGTATGTTATTAGGATTCTAAGAGAAAAAGAGTATCGTTTGGGGTACCTTGATAAGTGATTGCTTGCATAATCAATTAGTAAATATCAATGAATAAAAAAATGTGTATAATTTCATACTTGGTATAATCTCTAGCCAAAAGAGGAGTGTGTGTAGGTCCAAAGAGAGATGGGGTCATGTATTGAGGATATAATAAAGTATGAGAGCACTACCCACAACTAGAATTGATACAAAGTCAAAAGTAATTCAATAGAGTGAATGATGCATTTATAATTTTTATAATAAGAATGACGGAGAATGATTGCAATCAAAGAATTTAAATGGAGGGTACTACTTTGATTTCTAAATGGGGAAAATGGTTCATTTAATTTCCTAATTTCTCATATATGAAGGTTGGTATTTTTAGTAAGGAACCATACAAATTGCCCAAATATGTTACTAACAAGTTAGTGTTATTGAAGTTGTGTCATCATTTGGAAATGGTACACAAGATTCTTTCTTATAAGATCAAACCTAGATTCAATTCCAAATCAATATTGGCAAGAATAACATCCTCTATTACATCCATTCCAAATTTGTAAAAATAAAAATAGCTATTGTAACATAGAAAAAGTTGATGACCCTTATGATCTAATGCAAAGAACCTAGATTAATTTTTTCTTCTATATTATTTAAGGGGTTATTGGGATGCAAATCAACAAGGTGATTAGACTAACTTTCAACCATGAAGGTGATCCAATCAAATCTAGATCTGCATCCTTGTGGGGGGGAATTGATTAGGATTGATATTCCTTGATTAACCTAATTAGACTATGTTCCTTAATATGAAAAACATAAGATTTTGACAATTGACAAATTGTAACAAGAATCTGCCACCAAATCTGAGAAGGGAAAAATAATGTGCACCTATCCTGTTAATTTGAAGTCAAACATAATAGGAGGACATAGCTGCCCAAGGGTGTCTCTGTCCTTGTAGGGATATTCTAGATCTATTTTTGTAGTCCTCTAATGTGGGATCTAAGCTTTCGATTCTTTCCTAAAAATTTATCAGATCACTATCAAAAAATTTTGTAGGTGAGTTTTTGTGATTTGACAAGGTGTAGGGCTTTGAATGCAACAATGGATAATTGATCTTCAAACTTATTTCAATCCTCTCCAAACCTGAAACCACCCTTTAATGGCTTCCTTGAGGGACTGAAGTCATGCACATCACCCCAAGGTCTTAGATCTTGTTTACTTGATTGCTTGAATTACTTGGAGACCTACAAAAGGGTTAGCCTTCACAAACAATGATAACATAAACATACATAAACTCACATATGATTTGACATGATGCTTGGATCTTGAATTGCTGCAATAAATCACTAAGATGCTTCTCTTGAATTGCTCTTGATAATAACGTTTTCTCTTAATGTTCACTTGTTGCTAGATAGATTTGAAATGATGCAATAACTAGGTATTTATATACAATTATGCTAATTTCCATAAATTAAATCCTGATAGGTGACTTTTGCAACTTGAATTATAAATGTTAAAATGTCGAAACTGACATGTTTAAATTTGGAGGGAAATGGAATAGGGGGACATTTCCACCATAGGGCATCTCTGTCCTAGCCCTATTTTTTAGAAATTAAGGTGTTGGGGGCAAAAAATTAGATGAATGCATTTGTTATATGCTTGAAATTTATCGGTAATTATTAAAAATAGGCCCCAAAATGCATAATTTAGGAAATTAGGAGTCCAATTAGGTCCAGTAATTTAAGGGGGAGAAAAAAATAGTGTGAGATTGTCAAGGGTGATAATTTTTAATGCTACATTTAGCCCTCACTTTAGTGAGAATATGAACTTAAGCTCAAACTCACACTAAAGTAGAAAATCTATGTCAAGAGGGATCCAATTGTCCAAATGTTGAAGAGATAGGATGAAAGAGGATCTAGGGGGAGCGCACAAGCCCCCAAGATCCAATATCCCATGGTAAGACAACATAAGCACAAAGGAACGTGTTGTCACATAAAAATGCACCACATTGAACAAAGGCTCAACATTCTAATGAAACAATGGAAATGACCTCAAGGTGTGGGACCTTGCATGTTTGAGGTTGAATCTCTGGAGAAGGTTGGCTCCCTCTTTCAATCCAAGTGTAATGTGTTGGTCCAACCCAACACACAAAATCCTACTACTACCCTACTCTAACAACTCATAGGGGAAAAGGGTTAGAAGGAATGCATGAAAGGGAAATGGAAGGTGGTACACCAAGATGGAAAAGTTATTTCTTCCTGATTGAGATTACACAACAGCATCATTGAAGAAGGACCAGGGGACTCACACAATTATCTATTCGATCAATTCCCAGAGGCACACACGGAGGTTAGGGTTTGACAAGGTGTTGGAAGGAAAGGGAGTTTCTCAAAAAACAACTGTAAACAATTTAACTCAGAATATATACATGGAAATAGATAAGTTGCACTCAAATATGCAGGTAAGGAAACTTACACAACATAAAAAAAGCTAAGAAGATGCAAGCTTAATAAATTTAATTGATTTAGAGGAAAAATCCAATCTTTACAATTGTAGAGTGTAGAAATACATGTCTACCAAAGAAAAACCCTGGAGGAGCTAGAGGAATAACCCTTAGAATGATTATAATTCTTGCCTTTATAGACCAGGCATAAATTGAACGACCTCAAACCAAACCCTAACCCAACTAGGGTTAACAATGAAGTTTGTGCATGAAAGGATGGAGATCCTGTGAAAATCATGATTAGGGCATGGATCTATTAGAATGGATAACAATAGGTAATAAACGAGCATGGGTGTCCATAAAATCCACTTTCAAAAGTTAGAGAAGCAATAAATGTTGTCCTTGAAGCCCCAAAATTGAAATAGGTAATTGAGAAGGTGGTTCAAGCATTAATGACACCATCATGCAAAAACACGCTATTTCATGGAAATGTCAAGGCTTCGGGCCCAAAAAAAACATTGATTATGCATTAAATGGTCCAAAGCCCCGAATAGGGCACATTGTCGAGAATCAAGTGTTGGGAAGAATGCTTACCTCTTACCTAAAGTAGGTAAGAGGTAAGAGGGAAGCCTAAATCCCTACACCCAAAAATTGGACATTGGGTATCGGGCTTGAAAGAGGTAGACGTTGGGCCTCAAGCCCGAAAGAGTTAGGTGTTGGGCTCGAAAGTAGTAGGCATTGGGCTTTAGGCCTAAAAATAGTAGACATCAAGTATCAGGCCCAAAAGTAGTAAATTTCAAGTGTCGGGGCTAAAACTTATCTCTTACCTAAAGCAATAAAAGGTAAGGGAGAAGCCCAACTCTCGAAACCTAAAAATTTGACACTTAGCTAAATTTTTGAAGAAAGATTTTTTGGGAATCAGGGGTTGGGAAGAAGGCTTAACTCATGCAAACAAAAGGTAAGAGGTAAGGGGGAAGCTTGACTCTTGAAACCCAAAATTTTTAAACTTACTCAAATTTTGAAGGAAACCCTGGGGACTTCAGTGACTAGAGGAATAAACTTATGAGGGAGAGAGATAAGGGTTGAAAGCTAAGGTCGATGGTCGAAACCCAAAACACTTAGGCAAAAAATGGAAAGAAGAAGAAAAAGAGATGGAAGAGGGAGCAAGAGCAATGAAGAAGGTATGCAAGTATGAAGGGAAGTGAAAACTCAAAAGCTCAAAACACCAGGACTTAACCAATTTTAGGACCCTTCAAGGAGAATTCATGCAAGATAGCCCATGTAGGATCTCTCAGATCGGTTACCAATGATGGGTTATCTAAGGGTGGCATGAAATGACAACATTCATGGTGACCTTTGCGGGATGATTTCCTACTAATCATGGAATCTAGAGGCCTTATCAGTCCATTGGGAATAGGGGACTTACAAAAATTGGGCCTCCTCAGAGTAGAACAAAAAATGTGTAGGCCTACACTTGGAGGAAAGCATGGAACTAGGGACATACATTCCCTTAAGGAGAATGTAGGGTGTGTAAGCACACTTCATGGAAAACAAAAATAACTAACTAATATGTACATGATATAATAGAAAGAAAAATACAAAAAAATTGCCTCTGTCAAAGATGAACCTTCTGAAGGAGTTGATCTTCCTCAAACAAATTTGCAAACTTCACCCAACAGTAACCAATGAAAACTTTTTCCAACATGCATGAAACTACACAAAATGCCTGCAAAGTGAAGGATCACTTTACTATAAAATTTTCCATTGTAGGGGAACCATATGATGCAAGTGTTAGACTCATCTGACATTGGTACCACATCAAAACATACAACAACAATGGTGAACTTTTCTAAAGATAGGACAACATCCAAGAGAAAACCTTTTGTAGGGGGAAGATAATTCTCCTCACAAAAGGATAGGCCAATACCATAGTTGTTGACCTTTTCATTACATGAAGTGAAATAAAAAGGGAAATTTTTATAGCTCACATGGTGATGCAAAGTATGCAAAACCTGTTTGTTGATATGCACAAGGAATCTCTTCTTCATGCACCTCAAATGAAAAGCTTTGAAGCTCAGGCATATTATCAAATTGAGTAATAGGAGAATCACTCTCCTAACAAATGTGTGGTTGCTCAATAGTAGGATTTTTGGCATGCTTGTCCCATGTGAAGCATTCTAACTCATTCACATTATCCCTAATGTTAAAGGTCACATCTTCATCTTGAATGAAGACCTCATATTGAACAAATTTAGGGATAACAAAAAACCAACATACATCATAATTACTTGTATTGATGCACACTTCATCAATACAAACCTTAGATTTGTGAGACACCTTAGGTGAAGAATTGAATTCTTTAGATCGTCTCTTTATGTTCATTTCTTCTTGGCAACTGGCTACAACACAATCAAACTCTTGGCATGAAATGGATGCCATATCCTCTGCTACCTCACAAAGCTCCTCCTCTAGGGAAGAAGGTTTGACATACAAACTTGAAAAAAATATTTTAATTCATCCCATAAGAGGTCATCCACCTAAAAACTATAGACCTCAATAGATTGTGGATCTTTATCCATTATAATAGGGGCTAAACATGTTTATTGCTACTCCAAAACCAAGGAGTTATCTTCATCCATCAAGTTGAGATCAAGCTACTAAAGGGCCTCTATAATGTAGGTATAAATGATCTCTCCTCCTTGTTTTCAACAAAACAAGAGAGCACATCAAATGAGAGAATTGATTCCTCTAATGCATCAATTATCTAAATACCTAATTAATGTCTTGCTACTGCCACTGGTCATCTTCAATTATTTCTTGTAGCAGACCAAGACACTCATTATTTGGAGCACATGAAGGTTCCTCAGGAATAAATTCCTCACTCCTAACCTAGAAAATATCCCTATCTATTTTTCTGACCAGCTTGGATCCCATACAATAGGTCCACCTTTGAAAAGTGAAATAGCAATAGGGGGAGCAAAATGGTCAGAAAGGCATTGAAAAACTTGCTAAAGCTCTAGAGGGGGCTGCACAAAAGGAGTAAAATTTTGAGCTTCCTTAGGGACAAGTTCCTATGAAGTATGGAGGCTCTCAAAACTTGGGATCTCCAACATAGGAGATTTTCTTGATGGCTTAGAAGGTTCAATAGGAGTTTCAAGCCTGACTAATTAGGATTCTTGAAACTCACAAACTTTTTCTTATGTATCTCCTATACAGTAGGTTGTTCTAGAACAACTGGAGGGCTAATGGAAGTTTCAAGAGGTTTTCTAGGGTTATTCAAACTTACAAATTTGTGTTTACGTACCTCCTCCTTACTAGGATGCTCTGGGATTGATGAATATATTTTCCTCAAACTAGGCACATAAAGGGCTGCCTGAGTCTTAGGCCTCTGTGCAAGAGCAAGGGCAAGCCTGAGTTTCTCTTGACTGGTAGTAGTGTCCTTGATGTATGCTCCTCTTGCTACTGCCTTTGTTACACCCCGTCTCATAGTTACCAATTTACTTTTACCTCCATGAGTGAAAATAATGATAAATGTAAATCATGACTTTAATATAGGTGAATGAAATACTAAAATATGTATTGAGATGTTATTGCTTTTGAATGAATGATTATGTTTTATACTAATAGGAAATGCATGAATGAATATGTATTACAATGTGAATACTTTAATGTAAGGAAGATAAGGTATCAAAACAACTTCCTACACTAATCTTGAGAGGAGAACAATGCAAAACTTTTACATAACTTTAACAATTATAGAAACTTAAACATAAATAACCATAAATATCGTGCATACCACAATATAGTGATTCACGTGGGGAAAACCCTTTCGGGAGAAAAACCCCACTCCAAAAGCCGCCAAATATATTATTCAAAGATCACAAAGATTATAATATACTTGCAGAGCAAGAGCTTCTCACAGAGTATCACCACTTAGAGATCCAGACAACATGACCACTATCATGTACTCTCAGTATACATCATAATACATAGCGGTAATACAACGCCCTCATAAAATAGGGTTTCCTTCTAGGGCAAGTGTGGGGGGAGGGATCCCCCCATGCCCCTCGTTGTCATCAGATGAACAATACCTTATATATCAATAGTACCTTATGTAATTGCAAGGTTGAGACACATTTTTCCAACATTTAATGTTTTGATGATGATGCAAATGAATTCCATGTGGACGGCTAACTAATTATGTGATGCACTAAGTTAGATGCAGGAAGGAGTCAAGCCCTTAGGTACGAGAGGGGGAGTATTGCTCAGGAGAAGAACTTGGTTTGGTAACCCTTAATGAGCCTAACTGAGCATATACACAATTTCACACCATCATTTGATCAAGTTGAGTCAAGTTAGATAGGGAATAAGGTAAGTAATCTTTGGTCATAGTTTGGGGGTGATTTGAATGAATTTGGTTTGTCTTTGGTTTCTTGATTGTTCTTGGTTTGGGAACATTTTGTGTGGGTTTGTGGTTTATTGTCTTTAAATGAGCTCTTTTTCCTATGGTCATATTTATATATTAGTTGATGAATATATATACGTAAGAATGTATATGTTTACGATGATTCATACCTATAAATATATCATGTGCATGAGCGTATCGTATGGTAAATACTACATACATATACATATGTTTATTAATAAATATTTATGTGTATATACGTACATACTAATATATGTATATGTGTATATAATAATCATCTATATATATAAATATATATTTAATATCAAATAATGATTTTATGGATATATATATATTATAATAAAGACATTATAATATATGTATTATTATATATAAATATATATTGGATGCATTTAGGAATATTTGCTAAGTAATAAGGACGCATATAAGGCACAACCATAAAGAAGAGCATGGCTTAATAAAAGCCAACATATATGTGAGTAAAAGCTATGCCATATCAAGCACAAGAGAAGGAATAAACTTGGAGCATGTAGTAAAAGTGCCTTGTAATAAACTTAGTGTAGCCATATAAGAATATTAACTAGCAGAGTTTAGGCGCATGTAAAGCACGAGACATTCATTGGAGAATGGCTTGCATTAAAGCCAATAACAAAGCATTTACCTGTTGCATGTATAAAGCACTTAGAGAGTAAACATTAATACTTGGTGCACAATTTATACATTATACAAGTGGATGATAATCATTGTAGTCTATAAAGTGCTAAACCTGCACTAGTTTGAAGGTATTCATTCCATTTGAAAGTTGCTAATAATATTGAACTCAACACCAACAAAATAAGGGAGAGAAAAGTTCAACGCCTTGAATAGTAAACCAAAGCAATGGGAGTCTTCTTAAACCAACGTGCAACATACTTGAAGTCAATGTAAAGTTGGCAACAATATAAGAGGGTAGTCGACTTGCAAACCAAGTAGGAAACCTGTTGAAAGGAATTGTTGTCCCTTGACTTAGTAAAAGAGTCATGTTGTCTTATGAAACAAGTTGACTCAACCATTTGAAATGTGAGGACTGTCATGTGTTGCAAATTTGTGAGTTAATTAGTTGATTTGTTGCATGCGAATAGAAAGGTGGTAGAAGTATTAGTTTGTTTGTAGCCTTTGGTTGCTCATATTTTAATATAAATAGAGGTGCTCTTTCTACCATTTGTTACACTTTCATTCTAGTTACTCCATTGTTATTCTGTTGTATTTTCTTTACAAGTGAGTTGAGAGCTTGAGAGTTAGAGAGTTGCTTTGTTATTTTGCATTTGGATTTGTTGAGAGAATTAGTAAGAGGATAGATGAGGGAATTGGTTGATCTTAGAGGAGAAAGCAAGCAGGCTTGTGGAATTAAGCTAGGAAGGAAGGTTTATCAGTTGGAGCTCTTATACAGGCATGCTGATTTCTGTTCCTTTGTTATTTATATTGGGAAAGGTTAATTATTTATGGTTGCCATGTTGAAAAGAAATGATTTAAAAGTATGTTGTGATGCTTGTTTATGCTTGCATATTGTTTGGTTGATTATTGTATTTGTGAAACCTTTCAATTTGGCTTATACTTAAATAGATATATACCCTAGATATTGGAATTTATATGATTGTGTTCTATTTATACTACGTAGATTATGAATACTATATGTAAATTGTTAATACTATTCTTATGTAGCATGAAAAAGTGAAATGTGGAATATGTCGATCTATCTTGAGGTATCTTGGATTTGTTAGCTTATAATGCTAGGTAAACCCTTGAGGGTAATGAGGTTAGTAATACAATGCGAATGATGGTATGATAGACATATCATCATGATAGGTTGATATGTTATCCAAACCTTATTGTTAATCTACAATTGATTGATTACTTAAATCTCCTTGAAAGAAGTAAGAGAGTCTTTCCCTGGGGTTAGGGTATAAACTTGATGATTATGATATTTTCTTATTTTCCTTAAGATCCTATTCCTATTCACATAATTCAAGAAGACTCATGTTCCGACAACCCATAGCCGTATTGAGAAGAGGTCTTGTAGGTGCAGAAGCACAAACCCTTCTCAAGTTAATATCCTCCAAATTATATTCAAATGTAGTGAACATTGTAAACATGTAAATAATTGAGGTATTTTGAAAGAGAAGTTTTATGATTGGTTCATGATCACTTGATTGTTACTTTACTTTTGATTGAAACCATAGGTTGAGAATAACATATTTGTTTGGGTTGTTTACTTGATTATTGTGAAGCAAATATGTTGGGATTAACTCATATGATCTGATTGATCATTTGATTATTGATTATACTTTTGAATTGAATTCATTTATTGATGAGATTATACTTTTGGTCGAGGTCATTTATTGTTGAGGTCATACTCTTGAATAAGACATTTATTGTCGAGATTATAATTTTGAAATAGAGTCATTTAATGTTGTGACATTATGACTACCCATATGGTTAATTAGGTTATTCCTGGGGTTAGGATAATCCATGGGAAAGGGGGTAACCTATGTATAGGTTATAAATGGTCAAATCAAATCGAGCTATGAAGGTGGTGAAATAGATGACCCTCACTCGAACTATTGGGTGATGAATCTTTGGCCAAAGTAGTGTAAGTAGCCACTGTTTACACTATCAATTTAACGTACTAGGCTGGGAATGTCATACATGTAGTGGTAGGATGGGAATTTACTGTTGAAGAAATTAGCACAAAACAACTTCAACTTGAAATATCTAGTACAAAATGGCAAAAAATATTCTCAATATCTATGTGGATGGAAAGTGCTCATCTAAAGCTTTCTAATGATATCTTATTTGTTGAAATTTAATGCCCAAAGAAAAAGTTATGAATTTTTGAAAAACTGGATAAATTTAGCTTGTAGGAAATGATTTTTTCTAGCAAAAAAGTTTTATTTCTGATTTGATTTTTGAAAAATCTACTCACTGTTTGTAGACAATAACAAAAACCCAAAAATATTTTTATGCTAAGAATAAAACCCATAAATTATTTTTTGATCCAGCAAGCAGAAGATGAAATAATTTTTTTTTTAACCTTTAGCCTGTAGAAAAAGGATGCACGATGATTTTTGGACAACAATGTTTTCTAGATCTGCTCAAGATATGCAAAATCTTAAAAATACCCTGATGGCATTCTGACCCTGGGAACAAGAACTAGAAATTGTTTTTCTTACCAATAAGTGGAAGCCAAATTTATGAAGCAAAAATGAAAATGGATCCAATAAAAATAGTTTGCTTCAAACCCCTATTTGGAACTATGTCAAATGATCTTCAATTTGGATGAAACAAAAGCCAAATATGACTTTCTCGAGCCTTCTGGATATGTTGGAATAGTTAAAAAAGTTTCCAGTATAACCCAAAATGTTGCAATCATCCAAATCTCACAAAACACATATACAATATGAAGAAGTTACTAGATCTTTGCAAATCCTTGAACTGATTCTCCAGGTCGTTTAAAACGCAAGAGAAGAGCATACAAGAATTTACAAGATCTTTAAATGAAAACTCAATCTCTCAATCAAGAATCTATGAACTTAGATTTCTCAAAACAAAATCTCTAATACCATGTTAGAAATCTGAAATAGATTGAATAACCCAATAGACGTTTTAAAAGAAAATCAAAGTTACATAAAATGGAAAAACATAAGAATGCAAACCAGGACTCTAAGAGATTATGCAATGCCGATGTGACAATATTGCATTAAGAGCTTCCAAGATGAAAAGGTACAATGAAAAGATGCATGAATGGATACAAGAGTATGCAAATACAAGCTAGGCAGTGAGTTTTAAGAGAGGAGCTAGGTGGAAAATCCAACCAATAGGAATCAACCACAAAAAAGTGGAGATGGACCACCAAAAGTGGAGAATGCCACAAAAAATGGAAAGTGGTTCCACCCTTTAAGGGGACACCAAACACTTATCTCCTAGTAATAAACTCACTTTATTATCCTAAAAATTCTTAATTAAGTGTAGGAAAAACCTAGGACTAAGGGAAAATAAATTAATCCACTAGGAAAATAAAAACCTACAACAACAAAAGGAAGGTAAGATACCAAACAATAAAAGAATTTCATGTTCACCACTTTCATCGCAAACTTGTGTATGATTTGTATAACCAACACCATGAGATAACTCATCTGTTTTTTCATTTGCATACTACCTTCCTCATCCACTCTGCTACAATAAAAGTTATGATCAATTTCTTGACTCTCAAACTAGAAATCATCATTTTTTTCTTTGTTGTTATCATCCATGGGTTATTGATCTAGTTGAAGGTAGGTTCAAACATTGTCATATTCACAAATACTATCATCATATAGTGCACCCTTCCTTCACCCACCTATAAATATAATTTCATTAGTTGATATTGTGCTTGAACTTTATATAATATTTATGCTTCACTGTTCACAATAGATTGTTCATTATCAAAGACTTCCATACTTGAATAAAATGATTTTGAAATCATATCCCTCCTTAATTTATCAATATGGTTAAGACATATGTATTCCTACTACATATTAGTCAAATTAATTTTTTCCCATATTCAACCGAAACATAGAGTAACATCATAGGCTCTAAGAAACATATCAATATAGGTAGGTACATTAGGTTTGATTTTTTTTGGAATCTTGGAAAGGAAACCACAAACCATTTACTAAACTACATGCTAGACTCTCATTCTTTCCACTTGATGTTTTCTAATTCTTGGACAAGGACAAAAGGAGCAACATTACTTGAAAATTCATCTTTAAATACAACCACAAGGTCATTCTTAGAAGCAAAGGAATGCTTTGAGAAACCTTCATACCACCTCTATTTATTTCCATGCAAGGACTTGGTAAAAAACCTCATCCCCATGTTCTCATCTATAAATTGAAAATTTCCATAAATTTTAAAAATTCCCCAACATATGTGTGCCCTTCACTGATATCATGCCCATTAAATATAGGCATTTAATTGTAGACATTGGTTGTCAAGATTTTCATTTCATAATCAACCCACTATATGTCTAGCTATTTGTAAAGAGTGTATACGAGAATGATAGGGAATTGAGTAATTAGAACTTTTGTAGTAGCAAGATGGACATTGGATTTTAATTCCTTGAATCTTTCACCTTATTTTTTCATGTTTATTGAGCTCATTTATCCTTAAATTTCATTTAATTATGGATTCTTATATGTCTAAATGCAATATTTTATCTAATGTTGGGTTGTATGAATAAAATGGATATTCATCCTCATCATAAATATCTTCATCTTTGCTCACTAATAGGGAATTTAGATTCATGAGAGTGGCAAGTTGAACCTTTTGTAATTTGAGATCTACAAGATATTGTTAGTGTTCTTTCCTAAGGTGAGGCCACACCTCATCATTTTCAATACATTCTTTATATAATGTCCTAGGAGAAAGAGAATATTGGCCAATATCATATGTTTCTACATCTAGATAACTCATGCCAAAATTTTGTGCATCATAACATTTATCCTTATGTATCTCACCTTGAAGCATAATATTCCTTTTTGATTGAGCCTCATGTTGCTTAAATTTTTCCAATTATTTTAGTTTCTCCTCTATAATTTGATCTATCAATTCATCTATTTAATTATTATGCTCATATGATGTGTTTGGAGAATGGGAATATTGATAAACAAGATATATATTATAATATCTATCCATGTCCCTTATACTAATAACCATATCATTTATGCTTCCATAGTCATATTTGTATTGTAGAAAAATGTACACCTTTATATTTTCACACTATGTTTGCATCCCCTTAATTAATTGGACTTAATTAAGCCTTTAATTTACCCAATTATGTATTCACATGCCCAATTAATTTCATTTTTTGAAAGGGGAACCCACATTTAATTAATGCCTGCATTGAATTCAACATCTCAGAAATTGAGTGTCCTAGGTTTAGTTCCTAGGACCCATTTGCCCAAGGGTGAACGAGTCACCCTTAAGTCTCGGGACCCTTTTTTTAATATGTTTTTGGTGGAATTTAATGATCTAAATTTAAGTTGCAATGGTCGGCTTGTGGTTTTTAATTATCGGGTAATTAAGGAAACACCTATATAAATACAAGGTCTTTTTATTAATTCAAATCTAACAAGCCAAAGAAAACTTTCATAAGAGAAAATATTATTGTCAAGAGAATTGGAGAAGGGATTTATCACTCATCTATAGTAGTATGGGAGAGAGAGGGGGAGGGAGATGATAGATAGAGTAGAAAGGGAAGGAGAGAGTGAGAGAGAAAGAGGGGGAGGGAGGGAGGGACAAATGGGAGAGAGAGGGAGGGAGAGAGGGAGAGAGAGAGGGGGGGTAGAGGTAGAGAGGGAGACATAGGTGAGATAGACACACACAAAGAGAGTGATGGAGGGAGAGGTGGGTAGAGAGAGGTAAAGAGGATATAAAGATAAGTAGAGAGGGAAGGATAGGTAGAGAGAGGAGAGATAAAGAGTAGATAAGGAAAGAGAGAGAGGGAGAGGTATGGAGGGAGAGAGAGGGAGGTGAGAGAGAGAAATGGGGGTGTGTTGGGGTGATGGAGGGATGAGGCGGTGGGGGATGGGTGGGACAAAAGTAGAGGATGAGAGGGAAGGAGAGGGTTGGGAGAGAGAGAGGGGAGGAAGGGAGGAGAGAGGTAAAGAGGGATAGGTGAGATAAAGATAAGTAGAGAGAGAATCATGCGATATAGAGAAGGAGAGAGTGAGAGAGAGAAAGAGAATGGTGAGATAGAGAGGAGAGAGTGAGAGAGAGGTAGAGGGAGGGAGAGGAAAGATAGAGAGTAGAGGGGAAGAGGTAGGGAGGGAGACATAGGTGAGATAGAGAGAAAGAGAGACAAGTAGAAAAATATAGAGTGTGATGGAGGGAGAGGTAGATAGAGGGAGAGGGGAGATAAAGATAATTAGAGAGGGAAGAAGAGATAGAGAGAGATAGAGAAAAGTAGAGATGGAATGAGGGGGAGGGAGAGAGGTGAGATAAAGATGTGTGGAGAGTGATAGGGAGTAATTGATGGGGAGGTAGGTAGAGAGGGATTATGGAGATAGAGAGTAGAGAGGGAAGGGGAGGGAGAGATATGGAGGGAGAGAGTGGGAGGTGAGAGAGATGTGAGAGAGAGAAATAGAGAGAGTGGTAGGTAGTGATGGATGGAGAGGTAGCTAGAGAGGGAGAGGGGAGATATAAAGAAGTACAGAGGGAGGGATAGGTAGGTAGATAATGGAGAGGGGAGATAAATATAAGTAGAGAGAGGAGAGGTAGAGAGAGGAGAGATAGAGAGTAGAGAGGGAATGAGGGAGGGAGGGAAAGGTAGGGAGGGAGAGAGAGGTGAGATAGAGAGGCATAGAGAGAGAGAGTGGTAGGGTGTGATGGATGAAGAGGTAGGTAGAGAGAGGGATTGGGAGATAGAGAGTAGATAGAGAAGAAGAGAGGGAGGGAGAAGTAAAATTAGAGAGGGAAGGAGAGAGTGAGAAAGAGAGAGAGGTAGAAGGAGAGGGAGAGAGGAGGTAGAAAGATGTAGAGAGGGAAGGAGGGAGGGAGGGAGAGAGGGAGAGAAGTAAGAGAGAGAATTAGAGGGGGAAGGGGAGAGAGAGAAGGATGGATAGGTAGAGAGGTAGTTTTTGAGCTCAAATGAGAGAGAGCTAGATAAAGGGATGGAGATAGTGATAGAGAGGTCTAGAGTGTAAGGGATAAACAATGAGTGAGATAGAGAGAAACGATACAACTTGTTGATTACTAAAATTTAAACTAATGATTACTAAAATTTGACATGTTGATTATTGAAATTTGACAAGTCTAAAAAATTATAAGATCTTCCAAAAACTAGAATTTGTATTATAACTGATAGAGATCTGAAACCACTCTCAATCATTCTGAAACTATATACATGAAATATAACTTAAAGTATAAGAAAGTAAATGTCCATATGTAAATGTTTATTTCATGTATATAGTTTCCCTAAAAGATAACAAGAAGAAAGAGAAAAAAAGAGAAGAAAAAAATTCATTGCAGACCAAAAAGTGAGCGCGTTATACTAGGCTTGCATTTGTCAATGCATTCAAATAACATGAGCACATTATAACACACTCACATTTTGTCTTTCTTTGGGAATCCCCAAGTCTTTGAATTGGATTTGATTTGGATTTCCAACCCAAAGGCTTGGACTACCTTTTCAACACCTAAAAACATGTTTTTGCATATTCTATAAAATTTCACATAATCTCGTTTGTGCTAACCATCAGCTTTGCACATGTTTCAAGGTCGAGTAAAAAAACACCTAGGTAATGTTAATCTCTCTCTTAGCTATTTAACGATGTAATTTTTTTCACATTTTGACTATGTTAAGGCTTTCATCTTTAATTTCTTTTGTTTGTGTATCTCTTTTTTGTCATAAACTAATGTTTGGTATTTTTACTTTATTTTTTAACCGTTCATTGAAATTTAAAATAAATTACATTTTTATAAATTGACTCCATTCTACACATATTAAAAAAAATGATTTTTGATTCATTTTCAAAAATTATAGTGGTAGCACAACGAATTTTTTAATTTTTTAGGATGTGTCTTGTTTGAAAATTAGTAAAAAAATATTATTCATTAAAAAATTATCAGAAAAATCAGGCATAAACTACATTTTGTTAGCTAATTTTTCACTAAAGTGATTTTAAAAATACTAATAAAAATTTAACCTTTTGAGGGAGCCACAATAGATGCTATGTTATCTTTTTTGACAAAAAACAACACCAATTTATATGGCTCCCTCTTTCAAACCCCTTAATCTCTACCATTTTTAAATTAAATTAGTAGTTTAGAAAGTAGATTCAGAGCATTACAAACCTTATTTTTGTTGCATCTTAAAATTTTGAGTGTAACTATCCTCAATTCCTGATTTTAGAAAAAAGTGGCCACTTAAGAGCCCTTTTTGGCCTCTCATCTTTGTGCACTTACCCCCCTTGTAGCACCATTTATGTAACTAACCAGATTATAGACTTTGGAGGCCTAAGCAATTTGTGAATCAATTGAGTCCATTTGATCCTTGATGCTCTTCGTTGAACTGGGCCATTTCAAGCAAAATTGAAACAAAACTTGTGCTTCATCCAAACACTTTTGTACATGTTTATGAATTTCTTGCAATTTTTCATGTGCAACACTGCACTTGTTTGATATCTCAGTCAATTTCCTATCATTGACCTTCTTTGTCACCTCTTTCTCCAACCTTTCTTCCAAATCGAAGGAATAGTCTTTAAAGGAACTCAATAGCAACTTCAAATTTTGAACACGGGATAAAGACTCATGAATGGTAGCTCTAGGAATCCCTTCTTGTAACACGTTGATCACTTCTTCAATAAATTCTATGCTCTTTTTCTAGGTGGATAGAATTTCCTTCCTTGCAGAAGCATGAAACACATCACCAATTTGAAGTTTCTGCAGGGAGAGATTTTTCCCATGTTCACTTGACCCTACTATAAAGGAAGTTCTAGTAGTTGTGCAGATACAATAGGTTCAAACTACAATGACATGTCCAATAGACCCTTGAGTGAATCACCAAAGGATTCACCAACAACCTTTGTCCTTTGTCCTTTGTAGTTTCAAACTCCTCCTTAGCCTTCTTCTCTTTAGTATATTTCTCATTTTATTTCAGAGGAGGTTGGTCTTCAGTGTTCTATGCTTTTTAATACTCTGGGTTGTTTTGTGTAACCTCTTCTTCTTGCTCTGTATCTTTCTTTGTGTTTGGAGGAGGTGAATTTTGCTCAATTTGTACATCCTCCTTCTGAATTTCCTCATCCTTTTCTTCTTCAACATTCTCCACTACCAAAGAGGTATTACCTGTAGCCACATCTTCTTGCATCTTCTCTTCTTACTACTCAAACTCATGTTCTAGAGCATCTTCAACAAGTCCATTAACTTTCAGGGCAGATGTATCATACTGCATTCCATTTCCATTATCTGGAGACAAACTTAGTTCTTTTTCCAATTCTTCCAACTTTTGTAGTGTCTCTCTTTTCATCCTCTTTATATCTTTCTCATCCTTGCTCACTAAGGTGTTGAATCTTTGTTTTGTTTTGAATTCTCTACTATATAGCTTTGCCAATTTTGCTTTATCTTCTTCAGAAAGAGAAGAACCAATCTTCTCTAGGGCATATTTCCTTATTTAGGTATCTTCATCTATTGCTTCTTGTCTTCTCATACTCAAAACATTCTTTAAGTCATTTGGTGCTACGCCCTTAATATTATTGTACATCGGGTTATGAATAGTCGGCTTGTGGCTATCTTAACTCTCTATTAAGTCATATTATCATTAGTATATTGTTATTTAGTTGTTTAGGTCGGCCTAAGTCTTATATAGGTGTGTCTAAGTCGGCCTAGGTGATATCCTTGGCATAAATAGGTATATATAGGAGGTTGTGAGTTTTATTTCATCATCAAGTGTGAAGTGTGTTCTCATTAGAGATATTTGGAGGTTTTCCCCCTCGAAGTGGCTTGTTATTCTCAGTTATTATCAAGTATTTTCAGCATATTTCATATCATATTCTTCCATTGTGCAAGTTATTTCATAACAAGTGGTATCAGAGCATGATCTTGGCACCATAGAGGGAAGGTTTTTCTCAATTTTGGAGGCGATTTTGGGAAGAGCATATCTTTCAGAATTTGTCGATTTTTTTTCTGATTTTTAAAGGGTTTTGAAGAACATATTGAAGAAGCTACAGTCCAGATTTTAGAAGAATTGGAGCAGAATTAAGCGAATTATTGTAGAATTAGGGTTTCTACACTATTTTTTTGGAATCTACATATCTCACACATCTTGTTGAATTGGGAGTCTAATTTTTATTGGGTTTTGAAGAATACTAAAGGAGATTACAGTAAAAATTTGAGAGAATTTAAGTTTCATTTGTGTGATTTATTTCAACATTAGTGGTTTCCATCATGGCAGGGCCTGCAACAAGGGGTAAAAAGAATGCTGTCACTCCGGGGAAGACTCGATGGAGATGAAATTGAAACAATCGAGGATATTACTCATAATGAAGAAATCAATAAGGTCAAGGAAGAAATTTCCTCAATTAAAGATGGATATGTGTGACCTAAGAGGAGATATGTCGTACATGCGAAACATGTTAAGCACCTACATAGCTGAATCAAGAAAGGAGTTCTCAAGCGACCAAGGTGAGAATTCTAGGTCAGCCACTACTAACACAAGCTTTAGTACTCCTATTGGATCTAGGAATTTATTTCCCAAGGTGGATATGTGCAAGTTTGATGGTAAGGATCCTCTAACATGGATAAACTAAATGGATAATTTTTTTGAAGTACACCAAATCCCAAATGGACAAAAGGTCACGATGGCTTCCTTATATTTAGAACCAGATCAATTCATTTGGTATCGTTGGCTTTGCACTCATCGAGGTAAAAAGGGGCTCACCGTCTCATGGTCAATTTTTACAAAGGAACTCCAAGCACAATATAGCAATAGCGTCACAGACAACTTCTTCAGCCAGCTAGCTAAACTTCAACAAACAGGATCAGTTAAGGATTATATTCGGCAATTCCAAAATCTATCCTTAAGGGTGGATTCAATTACGGAGGAAAACTTGAATGATTTATTCTTGGGTGGTATCAAGGATCACATTCAACATGAGAATGCCATGTTTTAAGACCCTAGTTCCATAAATGAGTCTTTTATCTTAGCATGCAGGGTAGAGGAGAAATGTTTGATTCCTAAGAAACAAGGGGCTAATGTGACAAGAGAGAAAGGATATTCAACACAACCTACTAAGTTGACTCCACAACAAACGGAGGAGAAAAGAGCAAAAGGCTTGTGTTTCAATTATGATAGAAAATATAGTCAAGGACATAAATGTAGTGAAAAGAAAATGTTTTATATTGAAGGTCCCAATGAGGAAGAAGAGGAGGAACCCATACTAGAAGATGAAAGGGAGTCAAATGAGGAATCACATGATTCTCAACCAATCATTTCTTGTCATGCACTCTCGGGGTTTGATGCTCCATAAACTCTAAGGTGGTGGGGTTCCTAAAGCAGAAGATATGATGTTGATCTTCAGTGTATAATTTCATCAACAAAAAGTTAGCTACTCGTCTAAATTGTTTCATATATATCCAACTCGGAGTTTCAAGTTTTGATTAGGATAATTGAAATACGGTTAGTTGTTTAGGGAAGTGTCATCGCATTAAATTATCCATGGGAGATTATCAACAAGATACTGCAATGTATGCGATATCCATGGGTGCAACATATATTGTTTTGGGAGTACAATGGCTTACTACATTAGGAACAATTGAGATGAACTTCCAAGAACTATTCATGAGATTTCAATCAGAAGGAAGGCTAGTAGAGCTAAGGGGGTTGAAGGCAAAATCTCCACAAATGGTAAGCTCTCATCAAATGCAAAAGTTGTTTAAGAAAGGAGTGGATGGATTTGTGGCCCAACTATGTTCATTAGAAGTCTCTCAATCTATTACTCCTACTCATCCAGATTTGCAAGCTATAATTGATCGTCACTTAGTTGTTCTTGGAGATATGCCTAAAGGACTTCCTCCTAAGAGGGATCATGATCATGCCATATAGTTAGTCCCAGGGAGTCAACCACCGAACATCAGGCCTTATAGGTATCCACACATACAAAAGAATTGAGATAGAAAAAATTGTTGAAAGAGATGCTAGAAGCTTGTGAGAATCGTGGAGGCATAGCCAAAGTGCTTGCCTCCCTGCGCCCGATTGGTGATGTGAGCATGGAAAGGATGATACCCAGGCATGTGTCCAGTTATGAGTGCTCAACATACACCATTAAGATAAGTTTCAATTCTAGTCATTGATGATTTGCTAGATGAATTAAATGGAGCTATGTTTTTACCAAAGTTAGATCTTGAATGCGGTTATCACCAAATTCGGATCAAGGAAGAAGATATTTGTAAGACATCATTTTGGACTCATGAGGGTCATTATGAATTTTTGGTGATGCCATTTGGTCTTACCAATGCACCATCTACATTCAAAAGTTTGATGAATTCCATTTTTAAGAAGTTCTTGAGAAAGTTTGTATTAGTATTCTTTGATGATATATTGATTTACAGCAAGACTTGGGAAGAACATTTACAACATGTGGACCAAGCATTACAAATACTTGAAGATCATAAACTCTATGCTAAGCCATCCAAGTGTGCTTTTGGTCTTACAGAGGTGGAGTATTTGGGACACATAGTTTCACATGAAGGAGTAAGGTGGACCCTAACAAAATTAAGGCTATCATGGAATGGCCTATTCCAAAAACCATTAAGAAACTGAGAGGATTCTTAGGATTGATAGGGTACTATAGAAGATTTGTGAAGAATTATGGTAGTATAGCAACACCTCTCACCACTCTATTGAAGAAGGATTCTTTTCATTGGAATGAGTCTGCCAATGCAGCATTTGAGAGATTGAAGGAGGCTATGTGTTCAACTCCGGTACTTGTCACTCCTGACTTCACCAAGGAATTCATTGTGGAATGCATTATACGGAAATGGGATAGGGCTTGATTAACTTATGCAAGAATTGAGCCAATTGCTTTTGAGTAAGTCAATTAAAGGTAAGAATCTACTAAAACCTGTTATGAGAAGGAAATGCTAGCAATACTCCATCGCGATTGAACAATGAAGCGGCCTTATCTATTGGGTAGACATTTCAAGGTTAAGACAGATCATGATAGCCTAAAATATTTTTTGGAACAACGACTATCTTCTGAAGAGCAACAAAAATGGGTCACTAAGATGTTAGGATATGACTTTGAGATTGTATATAAGAAGGGAAAAGAAAATATTGTCGCAGATGCACTGTCAAGGAAGGATGAGAAAGATGAAGCCTTATTGTGTGCCCTTTCAATATTACAAGAAAATTGGGTGGAGGAAGCCAAAGTAGAGTGGCAAAATGATGTTGCGACTAGTAATCTCATCGAGCAATTAAAAAGTGATCCTAGTAGTTCAGATAAGTTTTGTTGGAAGGGAGATACTCTTTGGTATAAAGAGCGTTTGTATCTCTGCAAGAATTCCAACCTTAAAATCAAGATTCTCACAGAGTTGCATGAGTCTCTAGTGGGTGGTCATTCGGGATTTTTGAAGACATATCATCGAGTCAAGCAAGATTTCTTTTGGGAAGGGCTAAAGGGTGATGTTCAAAAATTTGTGGCTGAATGTTTGGTGTGTCAAAGGCATAAAGGGGAGACAATTAAGGCACCAGGTCTCTTGCAACCCTTATCTATTCCTAGCCAGCGTTGGGAAGAGATATCCATGGACTTCATCACAGGGCTTCCCAAATCTAAAGGTCATAATGTCATCATGGTGGTGGTTGATAGGCTCACTAAATATGCACATTTCATTGCATTAACACATCCTTTTACAGCAAGTGTAGTGGCTAGAGCTTTTTTGGAGAATATCCAAAAGCTACATGGTACACCTAAAGTTATTGTTAGTGATCATGATCCTATCTTCACTAGTCACTTTTGGAAAGATTTATTCTCATGTTTGGGTACTCAATTGGCTCTTAGCTCTTCATACCACCGATAAAGGTTGATGTAGTGTTTGGAAGGATATCTATGTTGTTTCACTTGAGGAAAGCTTGATCCAGTGGAGTAGATTGGCTACCACTTGAATGGTATAACACTTCTTTTCATAGCTCATCAAAAATGTCTCCATTTTTGGAACTTTATGGATATCATCCTCCTTCCATCACATCATCAATTAAGGTGTTCCCAAGAGTTCAGGCAGTAGAAGACCACTTGCTTCATCAACAACAAGTACTTTTAGGACTTAAGGAGAATTTAGCCATGGCACAAAATTGAATGAAACAACAGGCAGACCAACATCGTAGTGAAAGAAGTTTTGAAGTTGGGGATTGGGTCTTCTTGCGATTGCAACCTTATAAGCAAATCTCACTAAAGCAGCAAAGAAAGAATAATAAGTTGTCGCCAAAGTATTATGGTCCATACCAAATCATGTAGAAGATCGGTAGTGTTGCCTACAAGCTTGAGTTGCCACCTACAACAAAGATACATCCAGTTTTTCATGTTTCCTGTTTGAAGAAGGTAGTTGGGCGCCAATAATTTATCAAACAACACTTCTGAGAAATTTGGATGAAGAAGGGAGAATCATTTTGGAACGGTGTGCATTCGTCAAACATGCACAAAGAAGCTGAGGAATAGAACTATCACTGAGTATCTCATCCAATGGAAGAATTTACCAGTTGAAGATGCCACATGGGAAGATGGGGAGTTCATTCAAAAGTTTCCAAACTTGATTAGCATTGAGGACAATGCTTCTTTGAAGAAGGGGGGCATGCTACGCCCTTAATATTATTGTACATCGGGTTATGAATAGTCAGCTTGTGGCTATATTAACTCTCTATTAGTCATATTATCATTAGTATATTGTTATTTCGTTGTTTAGGTCAGCCTAAGTCTTATATAGGTGTGTCTAAGTCGGCCTAGGTGATATCCTTGGCATAAATAGGTATATATAGGAGGTTGTGAGTCTTATTTCATCATGAAGTTGTGAAGTGTGTTCTCATTAGAGATATTTGGAGGTTTTCCCCCTCGAAGTGGCTTGTTATTCTCAGTTATTATCAAGTATTTTCAGCATATTTCATATCATATTCTTCCATTGTGCAAGTTATTGCATAACATTTGGTAACTGATCTTCAATTTGTGACAAAATAGTACAAAAAGTTAATATATACTTCACTATTGCTTCCTCAATTATAGTCTTGCCTACTTCATCATAATCTGAATACATGTTGGTAGTCTCTTCCAACATTCCATGCTCAACAATGCCATTAAATAGTGCATCTAGCCTTATGGGGCTATGTTTTCTTTTCAGAGGGGACTTTCCTTTCTTCTTGCCTTTCTTCTTCCCCTTAGCCTTGGCTAGCTTTTCTTCCTTTTTGAACTTCTCTCTCACAAGGATCTTAAATGCTTCCTTCTAGTTTTGGACTTCCTCTTCACTGTCAGTATCAACAATATCAATTTTTTTCTCTTTAAACTTGTCTCTTGAGAGACATCAAATCTCTTTCTTTGGTCAAACTAAGGGCCTTCTTCTTCTTCTTCTTCTTCATCATCATCATCATCATCATATCCCACATACCTTTCTCTAGTAGCCTTTTCTTTTACTCTCCTTTTCTGCAGAGCACTTTATTCTTTCACAAGGGAATGATGAGGGCGTAGCCCGAGACTTAGAAAATAACCCACAAACAAGAGAATAATTTTATTATTTAGAAAATGGAGCTTCTTAAATGCAGAGGATCTCAAATCCCCAAGTTCTACAACACATGCAAGTTACATAAAACTACAGAATCACCCTTTCGCAATATGCGAGCTTGTCCCCAAAAAGTTA
>VDFB02379711.1:36002732-36026178 GCA_007258455.2 Sequoia sempervirens | reverse complement strand
TTGATGAGGGCGCAACTCGAGACTTAGAAAATAACCCACAAACAAGAGAATAATTTTTATTATTAGAAAATGGAGCTTCTTACATGTAGAGGATCTCAAATCCCTAAGTTCTACAACACATGCAAGTTACAGAAAGCTACAGAATCACCCTTTCGCAATATGCGAGCTTGTCCCCAAAAAGTTACCCAAAAATTTGAAACCTACCCATAAATAGAGCTCCTCTTTGGTTTGGAGCCAAAACAACATTCAAATTTTAGTTTAGGCGGTTTGGCGCCGAAAATTTACAACATGAAGTTCAAATTTCAAAAGAGCATTTGCAATTGTATCTTCTAGAAAGTGCTTACTTCCTGGGGCCATAACTTTTGATCCGGGACTTCGATTCACGAACCGTTTGAACCGTTGGAAAGGCCACAAAGTCAATAACGCGCTCAAAATTTGCTACACCAATTTTAGAAAGTTTCGGGGCCGATCCAGGAAATCTAAGTGCCTCAAATCTAACTCAGAAGATTTTCAGGTGCAAATCTGGGAAACTAAAACTACAATTACTTTGCACCCAGGAATAGAAAATAAAAACCATAAATTGGGAATTTCATTATGACAAAAAGGGTATCCAAAAATGTAAAAATATATAAAAATTGAGAAAATTGAAATTTAATTATTTTTGGGTGATGCAAGATTGCCCTTACACCACTGGATGCTCCTGCATCAGGGAATTGGTTGATTCTTTCCTTTTAGATCCAACAACATGCTTAGTCTTAGAGGACTTAGGAGCAACTGAAGAGGGAGTAGAAGACCTACTTGACCTTCTAGCACTAGGGGTAGCTTCCAAAGGACCAAATATGCCTTTGAATTTCTCCACAAGGTCCTTTGGTAGTCCTAACATCTCCACTATTTGTGCCTTCATCTTTTCCATATTCCTTGTGATTTCCTTTTTCTTCTGCTCCATATGAACTTCACTTAACTTTTATTCATAAGTGCCATACGTTCCTTCTTTAGGGTTTCTAGACATACTTAGTATATGATTTTCCAAACCAACAATCACATCTTCATCTACCTCATACCTCATTTTAGGGATCCACACTGTCCTTGGCTCAACAACTTCCATAATGTAATGATCCTTGCTAACCATGCATATAATGTCATTTTTATACTTTTCCACAACACTCTTAGAAATTATTTATCTTGCTTACATATTCTCTTGAAATGTTTTAAATAAACCCCACAATGCAACCTTTTGAGTGTCAACATTACCCAATCTTCTCAAGTAGTATTTGATTTGTGTAGCAACTGTAACATCACTCAACCACACAATTTTCTTTGTGTGGGGTATTTCTCTTAGAAAGTATAACAATAAGCATATAACCAAGTTACCAAATTGGAAGGGGTATTAGGAATCCTTAGTCTTCTATAGGTTTTCTAGTAGTTGTTTCCTCAATAATTCACATAGGTCAAAACCTAAGCCTTTCTTCACCATTTCATATGCAGTATTAATTGTTGTAGTAGAAACAAAGTTCTCTCTATTTGTGAAGAAAATCTTATAACCAATCATCATGGACGTGTAATTTACAGCCGGATCTTCAATGTCTTTTACCGATAGGGCTCTCTTATCAAATTTTACACCAGTTAACTTCATTACCACTTCATTTTTCCTGGATTTAAGAGCTAGAACTAGTATGATTGAACATAAACCTATCACAACCCTAGTAGCTTCCTTGTTGATTAGGTATGATCGGTCCAACAAAATGAACATGTCATGAATTCTTCTCAAAACATATCTAATCCATTCATCAACATAACAAAAGATAAGAAAATTATTCTAGACATCAAGCTTCTTCTCGGTTAAAGTTTCATACTCAGGTTTCAACTCAAAATTGTCACCGGTAAGCTCTTTTACCCACACTTATCCCAACTTAGAATGATTGTATTCTTCCATTTTTGCATGAGTATAAATTTTGACATCTTTAGTGTGCAATACACCAAAAGGAATATGTGAGAATGCACCATCCGGATCTGATGCCATGGATTTATCAGGATGTTTTTTGAACTTAGGTCGGGGTTAGTCCAAAACATTAACTACTTGAGTGATAGAGATCTTGAAATACTTTTGAATCTAGGGAAAAGTAAGAAAATATAAATACCTTTAAAATCACAGCTGCTAGTTAGGGTTTCACACACCAATTTGGAATCACTTCAATTCACCTCTTCTCTACTCTATGCTCTTCAAATACTTGATTGAAAATAAAAATTTCATATGCAAAATCATTTATAAACAACTCTTGAATGATATTAAATGCATTGATTTGAAGTTAGGTCAAAAGTTGTTAAACCCTAACTATATGATGACATAGTCACTTTCAAATACCTCGTAAATCTTCATAACAAAATATTTTTAATAAGTGATTTCATATCAAGCATGTCAACCTACTTATTATCTCAACATGTTGAAGGTATCAACACCTTATCTTTGGCAAAGGCTTGATGATATTCTACAAAAACTCCCCTTGAGCCAAAGCTCTTCATTTAGTTTTCAAAGGAAACATTTGCACTAGAGGAGCTGGCATAGACTCGCTCTTTACTTCACTTTCTTCTTTCTTTTTCCATATTTTCCTCATTTCCTTCTTCACTTTAGTCGGATCCAAATTCTTTACCTGATCATTTTTCTTTAGTGAAATAGAGGGTTTTATATTCTTGCTTCTACAAAACTTAGCAATGTGTCCTAATTTATTGCATTCGTGACATATGACATTCTTTTGAACAAGCTGACTTCTTGCCATTCTAGATCCACATTCAATAACCTTATGCCCAAATCCATTACATGTATAACAGTAGCCATTGAAATATTGAAACATCATGCCATTATTATAGCCATTCATCATTTGATTTATGCATTCACTAGCTCTATGATCGAATCTATTGCATATATAGCACTGATTGAGAAATGATTGAATATTCTGATTCATTATGCTTCTACATTCTATAGCCTTATATCCAAACTTATCACATGAATAAAAATAACCATTAATATATCTAGTACCTTTTTGCATTTGGTTGTCTGGTCGGTGGTCTTTTGAATTCTTTCTTTTGGTTCTGGACCTTCTTTAAGTTGCTCTTCTTGTCATTCTTATTTTCAACATTGTTTGGAGTTTGATCTTTCTTTGAACTTTCTCCTTTCTCAAAACCAAATCCTTCTTTATCCTTAGAACATTTCTAATTTACAATAATCTCATTAAGCATTGTAGTAATCTTCTTAAATCTTTTCTTTCTCCATATTTGATCTGAGAGTCACAACCTCTTGCTCAAGCTTTGAAAATTATTCAAATTTGTATTTCATTTTAGCATTTAGGCAGTCTTCAACTCTTTTACCTTATTCAATTTTCAATTTCAGACTGGTGATGGTCTAATTTGATTGCTTGAGCTCCTTGATCCTATCTATAGATTTTTTGAGTTTCTCTCTCAACTTCTTAATGCACTCATCTGCATCTCTAAGATCCCTTTTCAGATCTCTATTCTCAGATCCTACTTTATCCAAATCATCAAGAGTTGATTTGAGTTCTCCTTCCATGTTAACTACACAATCTTCTTCAGTAAACCCTTCAGGGATAATCCCTTACGGAGGAATAGGATACTTCCTTGTAGCCATGTGTTCAACATCCAAGATCTACCTCAGTGATCAAGCCAATTGAAGGAACCAAGCTCTGATACCAATTATTAAACACCCGAAATACTGAGAGGGGATGGTGAATTGATATTCATTGAAATTTATTAACTTTATCAACTTTAAACATTCATTCAATGCATCACATTAAAATTGCAGTAATGGAAAGGAACATAGAAAGTATGCATCACATCAAAAAACACAAGAACACCAGATTTATGTGGAAAACCCAAAAAGGGAAAAACCACGGTGAGGATTAGCTCACAATATATTATAAGTAGCTATAGGATATTAAAAAATGGCTCACTACCAGTTAGACTCACTATCCAGAGGAATCACTATCTAAAGAATAGAGAATAGAAGAGATGGCTTACTGTAGAGATTTCAAATAAAGAACCAACTCTTCATCTAAAATCATATTTAAAATAAATAACCAACTCTTCATCTAGAGGTTGATCTTAGCTTTCAAGTCCACCTCAACCACTTCAGAACACAAGACAACAAATTACACAACAAACTTTGAAAACTTAATAGATCTTCCCATGTTTCACTAAACTATTTGTAGACACTGAAAAATGTCCTAATCGATATCGTACACTCGAAACAAGTTTACTAACATCATTTCCTCTAAATAACCCATCCTCTTTTCACTTAATTAATTTAAATAGCCTAGCTATTTAATTGATTGCATCATTTTCATCTATTGGCCTAATTAATTTAATCGGGTTAATTCATCCCCTTTCCTGCTAACATTTCATCTCATTAAATTAAATAAATTAAAATATTTAATTTAATTCCCTAAGTCATCTCATTTAATTAAATAACCCTAAGTTATTTAATTAAATATCGTTTTATCTCTCCCCCATTCATTAAATCATTTAATTTGTGAATGGCACTAATTCTTCACAAGTATAATTTATGGTGATCTTGTTTTAATTAACGAATTAAACCTATGCTTTCTTAAGGGAATATTCCCATGGAATATTGTATCCACACTAACATCACCGATTAAAAATTTGTTTTAATTTGCAAATTTCCTTTTTCCTCACCCATGAGAATATTCCAAAAGAACATTCTTATTCCTTCATCATTTGAAAAAGGGATATTTTCACTTGGCTTCTTAAGCAAGTTTTAACCTTTAACCTTTTGAACAAGTCACCTTTGACCTGTGTGAGCAGGTCAAAAGTGTGTTTGTTTGAGACAAGTGTGAACCCGTGATTAAAATCTCATCATGCATTCTCATTTGTTGATGAGAATCCATGATCCATGCCTCTCATCTCCTTCATCTTGGACCATTGATTAATATTTTTGATCTCAACCCTTCATTCCTCATTTTCTCTCCTATAAATAGGTCACTATTTGGAGACAAATGGATATACATCTTTTTCAGAGCAAACTTATGCTTTTGAAACTCATACATCCATCTTTCAATTGGAAACTTATGCTGTTGAATCTCATATGCACTTACACTCATATTTAATCACTTTTTAGCTTACCTTAGTTAATTTTAATTGCATAGTAGCTTAGAGCATCCATTAATGTCTTCCATGCATCCATCTTAGCTTGTTTATAAATTAGGGTTTTCATCTTTTAGATTAGAATTAGCTTAGCAATAGCATAATCAGTGCATTTTTAGCATAAAATCATGGTAACTTAGCTTGCATCATGTTCATTTTTAGCATAAACTAGGTTTTCATACATCAATCATAATGGTTTCATGGATTCTCTTCCATATAATCGACTAAAACTGGCTCACTAGTCATGAGATTGAGAAAGGGTCATCATTTCACATCAACACAAAACCAATTCCAAAACAGGATAAGTTTCAAATGGGTTAGATTAGGAATTTAATTATTTTCTTAGTTTGTAGCTTTCAATTTCAGTAAAATGCTTAGTTTAGATTTCCAATTTGAATGATCTTGTTTGTAGATGTAGGTATGTTTGGCGAAGTTATGCTTCAATTCATCATGAATCAAGTGTAATCGACCTTCACTGACATCTCCTTGTCTCACATTATGGCACTAGAGGGAGGGAAAACCGTTAACACTTTTTTAGCTCAAATTTTGTTTGTTTGTTGTTTTGCAGGTTGTAGTGACGCTCAAAATACAAACAATGACGCTATTTAAAGAGCGTCGCCATATAGTGACACCATCACAATTTGAAATCCTGACGCCGAATTAATGCACCAGTGCTGATTTAAATTTGGCGACACTTATTTAATCTGGAGGTATCAAAAAGTTCAAATGACAATACCCAAACTTCACTAGAGCGACGTTGACAAATTTCAAACTGCGACGCCAATGCAAGTAGTAATGCTGAGCAAAATCCCGACGCTATCATGCTCATTGTTCCTGCTGCAGAGCGACACCCATTTTCACTAGAGTGAAGCCCATACTTCAAATTGCGACGCTATCGTGTTCAACAACACCCAACCAGGGTAAGAAATTTTATGCTTGTTTTTTTTGACATGTGATCTAATTTCTTGGATTTATCTGACCAAGTTGATGCATGTCTGACTGTGTTCTGGTTGTTAGACTAATAGGGTTTTGTAGGTTTAAAGATATGGAACGAAAGTGAAGAAAGATTTTCTATCTTAAAAATTCTATAATTGTAATAAGCGTTTGACGCTTTGGGGCAATTACAACCCAATCTTATGTTTTCTACTTTCTGCTTTAGGAAACACACTAAATTTCAATTGGGTTTAAAATGAATGCTCAAAGTTGGATAAAATTGAACCTTCACATCATCATTTTACTTTGGGCTTAAAATTGAACAAGACAAACTCATATTTAAGCTTGGTGCTCTAAAAAGAACTCATCATTTCTTTGAGGCTTAAAATGAACTTGTGCTTTCATTGTCTTGTAATTTTTTTTGCAATTTGTGTCATTCGTATATGCACTCCTCTCATGCTTCACGACGATCTTGAGAATCAAAAGCATTCTAGTAACATTGATTTTCTACCTTTTTTACCTTTAGAGGGGCCTACCTAAGAACAACTCGAAGGAAACTCCAACAGGGTTTTCACTCGGGCTAGTATATAAATGGATAAGACTAAACTATCAAGTCCTCATGGTATGTAGGCCTTAGCCGTACAATGTCTTTTAGAATGGGGTACTACTATAAAAAGTATAAGATCCCCTAGTAGGATTGATTAAAGCCTTTAGTGGCTTGCCGGACGCTCGCAAGGTGCCATGTCCCCGATAACCCGAACTAAGAACCAATTTGTTTAGAAGCCAAAATCATAAAATATTTTTTGGTGCAAGAACGGTCATTCTGAAGCTGCCCCAAATTTGTACTATTCAATTGTAGAAACATAAAAAATCCTTTTGATCTTTGAATTTTAAGGATTTTGAGATTTGGTGGTCCTGAGAAGTGTGTGCCGTGGAGGGGAGCCAGTGTTGCCAAATCTCTAACTGTTTGCATTGTCTAGTGTTTGGAGAAATCCGAGTGGGACTCGACAAATATGGCCATTTCTATCCTAGGATTGTAAATGATTGTGAGTCAGTTTAACACTTTGATTGGTTTCAAAATGATACAAAAACAAACATTCACTATCATCCTCTAAATTTCAAACACTTCGGCTCAAATATGAACTTCTTGAGTTAGCCTTGATATTACTGCTCGTCCTGAGGATTTATCCTTAACAATTTCTAAATATCTTGACATTAATCTCAAACCCATATTTTCCCAAAGACAACATAGGCAATTATGGCTTTAATCTCATAATTTTCATGAAATGGACATTGTGAAAGTTATGATGTTTTTGACATAAACATCGAGTTTGGAAACATAACCAAGACAAGTGTTTGTAAAATCAATTCACCTAAGCAAAGATAAATTGACAAATGAACCCCACATGACTATTTGGAGATCTATCGCTCTCGTTGAACAACCTGATCTTCTAGATGCTATAATTTAGCCAAACTTTGAACTCATTAACAGTGAACAAACTGATCTCATTAGTAGTTTGAGAAGCTTCACTTTTGAAACAAAGGAAACAAATACACAGTGGAGAAACACAACAACCATTTTAGACGAAGAAGAGGAACAAGTTGATATTGAGGCTGGAAGGCCCATATTACCACCACCTGTGTGGCAATAAATATCTCCCTTTCTTCCATAAACTTGAATTGTTTGTAAATGATCTCACATAAAACCAGGATCCCTAAGGAAAGGTCTACAGGTCATCATTTTAGACTTAGACATCTCACTCCAAAAGCTCTCAAGAAACACCTTTTAGCACTTCACAAAAATAGAGACAAGTTGGTAGAAAATTTTTATAGACACGCTTCAAGGTACAGTCCAAAATTATATGCATTCTTTTGGAGTCAAAACCCTGATCTTTTGACATGATACCAAACTCCTATAAATGATTCATTGAACAATCAAAATCCATAGGGGAAAATCTCCAACCTGTCATTTCAGACATAGGAATCATAGAACAAGGTTTGGTCAAAAGTGGGCTTCAATATTTTACCATAATCGTTACACCTTGATGAGAAAATTTTATGCTCGAGCTAGGAGAGCCTAAATAGGTTTGAACATTCCCATACATCCTCTCATTTAAATCAACATTGGTTCTTTAGGATTTGAAAATTTTAGAGGTCTATCATTCTCACTACCTTGGTCTTGGAAAACAAAGGTTCATTCTAAGTCAACATTGGGTCAACATTTCACTCACCCCTTCATCAAATTTCATCCTTCACTTCATCCAACTTTGCAAAAATTTGAGTACACCAACACTTTGGGACTTAAACATCAATCAAACCAACTGCTAACTTAGCTACTTTGTATGTGAAATGTATCCTTTTCCATGCACTTAGTTAAGCTAGTTATTATCCTTGAACTAGTTCATCTTGAAGGTCACAAGTCTACCCTAAAGATTTCCAAGTTCATTAGCATCCTTTATCCCAACATCAAAACATCAAGATTAAGTCAAAAGTGTTGTCCCAAAATGTTTGTAAAGATCACTTTCCAAATCACTCATATTTTCATCCCACATTATCATCATTGCTCCCAAAAGACTTAGAGCATCCCTTTTACCTAGATTAAGAGTCAACTAGAGAGTTCAAACATTACAAAACTCAACACAACTCTCCCATAGGTGACACAAAATTTATGGTAAAGACAAGATCACAACAAAAGAGAATCATGGAGAAAACCAAAGTTACATTTACCTCAAGTGATCCAAATCCTTTAGAATTTGATCCTAGAAGTCATGTCACCCCGTCATAACAACCGTCATCTCCTTCAAGACCATATGAGATTGAAGACGTCACAAATAATCCATTTGAGCTTACTAGGGAAGAAATTATGGAACATGAAGCCTTTGAAAATATAACTCTTATCTCCCCAACATTTTTAGCACAAAATTTAACACAAGGTTTCACAACACCTTTGCTAGAGCTAAATCAAACCTACATTCCTAGTCTTGCAACTATCCTTGCTAAAGATTTTGGTCACACTTCACCATTTTAGAGTAGTACACTTGTGGGTACCCTTGACACTAATCCTCCACCTCCAACAACCACTCGGCCACCTACTTTTGGTGTTCCTCTTGTTCTTGAAGCTCCAAAACAACTACACACATCGCTTGAACTTCATTATTCCACAACCACTTTGACATTTCAGGGACACCCTTTTTCATCCACACCTATGAGTACCATAAGTGTGCCCACCATCACGCAAAGCGGTATAGACCAAGTATCTCAAAACAACACACAAGGGCATGCCATTACTATATCACAGAACCAACCCTTAATACAAATAGGGACATCTTTATCCAACCCTCCGGTGGGTTCATCCATCCCATCTACCATTTCCACGTCATCCACTATCAATCTACCTCAAAACAATCCCTTGGTTACAAGTTCTATCAATCCTGGAAGTACCTTGATCACAAATCCCTTGTTTACATCTTTTGCACAAGGCAATCCTCAAAACATGGGACAAGGGAATCTTTTCAATCAATGGACTCAAGGTCCTAGTGTGTCATTTCTGAGACAAAATTTAATGACATCATCCTTATATCATTAATTTGACACATTAATTCATCCAAGATTATTTGCTCTAACATAATTATACTAATTAATTAATTACATTATATTCACATTTCTTTCGCTAATTAATTATCTCTTTTTTTTTCCACTAACATCATATCATAATAAATTAATAATTTATCTCAATTAATTAGTCAATTCCATAAATAAAATTCTTGTTGTTGAACAGTTGGAATGCTAAGAGGGGGAGTGAATTAGTATTCATTAAAATTCATTAACTTCATCAACTTTAAACATTCATTCAATGCATCATATTAAACTTGTAGTAATGAAAAGGAACATAGAAAGCATGCATCACATCAAAGAACATAAAAATACCAGATTTATGTGGAAAACCCAAAAAGGGAAAAAATACAGTGAGGATTAGCTCACAATATATTATAAGTGGTTATAAGATATTACATAATGGATCACTACCAGGTGGACTCATTGTGTGAAGGACTCACTATCCAAAGAAATGAGAATAGAAGAGATGGCTCACTACCAAGAAAGAGGGTGGCTCACTGCTAGAGATTTGAACTTATACAATGCATCTACAATATGCTAAAGACAGTTCCAATTAAGCTCTATAAATTGATCTAACACACTTCATGCTTCATAGCTATCATACTTTGCTCTATCTCTCTTTACATCACATTGGCATCATATTCACACCTAAGGACTATCAACAAAAACATCTCTAAAACACCTAAATGATATGAAATTTATATTCATTACATCTAAAAACACCTACAACATCAATGAGGCCAGTCTAATTAGATAAAACATGCAAAACAATAACCTTTCAGCTCAAGATCCAACCACACATGCCTCATGGAATAAACTAAAACATGTAGAACTCCAAAATAGGTCAAAAATGACCTATAATTACTCCTATAAGCCTGATTCGAACTTACTTTAACTCCGCACGACCTCAAACCTTTTAGATTAGCACCATTAGTGAAGCAACGAAGAGATGAACCAACTGTTCATCCATCTTTCAACACACAGACCTCCAAAGCACTTTCCACTTGGAATAAAGACACTTCAAACACATGTAAAGACTCCCAAAAAACCACATAGCAAAACAATCACCCTCGGTGGAATACAAAGCATTCCAAACAAGTCCTCTACCACAGTAACTCTGCCATATCTAGAGCGATACTCTGTCAACTCCAACTTCTACTGTAGAGGGCTTCAGGATGTGAAACCTTGCATTTTGATTCCTCCAACAAGTACCAAAATTACCTCAGAACTGTATAATTGAATTATTCATGGCAGAGTAATGCATACCTCAACATTGGCTCACTATACATTGGTAATTGTGCTTTGGGACTTGGACAATTCTACAATACATTTGGTCTACTTTAGACCAACAAAACTACATCTTATGTAATGGGTTTCCATAAAAAAATTCAATCATACTCATCAAACACCAACAATACATAAATGTAGATACTACAATAATGTTGACATCAATGACAACACCATAGTAGCATCATCTGCCATACATCCGCCAATCTTCTCAAGGAAATTTTTTCTAACAATCTCCCCACAAATCAACACTTGTACACATAATTAATTACTTCTATCAATGGAGAATTAATAAAAACAAATGGCATTGAACTAGAAACTCATAATAACCCTCACGAGTCCTAAATTCTACCTTTGGAATATATTCTTTCTCAATTCTAATTCTATGATATTCTAATCTAAGATCAAGTTTTATAAAAAAATATAGCTCCATTTAGTTCATCTAGTAAATCATCAATAACTCAAATTAAAAACTTATCCTTTATTGTATACTTGTTGAGCTCTCTTTAGTTTAGGCACATTAGCTAAGTTTCATCCTTCTTACACACCATCATCATGGGAGAGGAGTAAACATTCTAGATATGAGTAATGATACTTACATCTATTGTCTCTTGAATATTCTTCTCAATCTCACATTTTTGTATATATGGGTAGTTATAAGCCCTAATTTTGGGTGGTTACCTTCCTAGTACTAGTTTAATGACATGATCCTAGTCCCTTTTAGGAGGTAATTTAGTCATATCTATGAAAAATAGTAAGTAACAATCCATAATTGCTTGTAAATAATGCTTGGTGGGAGAATTTAACTAATATAATGAGAATAAAAATAGCTAGGTCATAAATGTATCAACACCTTTACGAAGCATCTTTTAAATTTGATGAGAACTTACTATCTATGGGGACTTTGAACATTTGCAACCCTCCTAGTTCGACTATCCTACCTTTTGAGTGAAATATCATGAATAGTTGCTACATTCTCAATTGCTCCTAATGCAGTCATCCACTCTACTCCCAACACTATATATGTTACACCCATGAGAACAAAAAACATTGTGAAATAAAGTCGATACTCTCCCATGGTTAATTTAATGCTATATAATTTTCTTGAACTTAATTGATTTTCCTTGCCTTCGATTGGTGAGAAAATAGGCATCTACATAGCTTTCCATAATCATTGCAACATATAACATGGACAAAAAATGTATACAACATATTTGATGTTCTTTGCAATGATTTCTGGCTTTGATTGTGTGAGAATTTTGGCATCAATGTTTTAGATCACACTCTGTGATCCATCATCAGGATGAGAGCAGAGCAAAAGGATAAAATGAAAAGTTGCAGAGCAAGAGCTACCTAAAAAGAACACAAGAAGAGGGAGGGGAGAGAATGGGGCACAGAGACCAAGAAGGACAAGCCAATTAAGAAAAGAATAAAATGAAATAAAAGGAAAAAAATCTAAAAGGATGAAGAAACATTAGAAAACCTAAAAAAGACAAGCATAAAAATCCAAACAAATACACCCACATAGGAAAGCAAGAAAATGAAAAAGTAAATAAAAGAATACAATTGCATAAAGGAATGCAAATAACCAAAATACAATTAAATAAACAATAATACAAAATATAAAAGAGCGATCAAAAAAATATATATTTGAATTCAAAGATATATGAATATGAATAATAATATAAATGAATATGAAATAATAATAAAACATAAGGCAATAACATAACAAACCAAGACACTTTTTTGCTATTGGCCACTTGGCTCATGACTGCTCTAAAAGCTCCCGCCCTGCTTCTTCTTCTACATGGTGGAAGAATTCACTCCATGAACACTTAACAGTTTTCCCTACGATTGACTCTGCTTCTTCTTCTGATGAATCTAGGCCTACTTCCCTTTCTGTGAGGCTTAATATGAGTGTTGTGATGGATGCTGCTCCTCAAATGCCAGTTTCTGCTCCACCTGACTCGGTTGTCGTGGGTGCTGTTCCTTTTGTGGATACTACTATGCGGCCTTTAGATTTGGCTGTCCCTAATGCTGTTTGTGCTGCCTCCTCTGAGGCTAATGTATTGGAAAATGCTGCAGTAAGCCCTGCAAATTCAGGCTTGGTTTCAGATGTTGTACTTGATGTTTCAGTTGTTCCTCTGGTTTGCTACTCTAGAGGGGAGTCTTCCTCTTCTGATCAAAATTTCTCAGTTTTAGTTTCTAATTCTCCGTGGACTACAGTTCATAGAAAGAAGAAGCATCCTTCTAAGAAGGTCATAGTCTCGTTTAACTCGCCCTTAAAGGCTTTACTTGGTTCAAGTGCTACTCCTTGAACAATTCTGTGTTGTTTGTTTTGACTGGTTCGCTATGTTTTGCCAATCTGTTTTGCTGAGTTGTTAGGCTCTGTTTTTCATTTTGTAATGGGTCAAGGCCCTTCCCCTCCTTATCTAATAAAAAACATAACAAACCAAGACATAATTTGAAAAAACATAAACAATTAAAACTAAACCAAAAACAACAACCAATACCAAAACTAAACTAAACACAAACTACAAAAGCACCAAACTCAAAAAGAAAAACCAAACCAAAACCATTAAAATAAAAACAACCAATTCATAGAACAAATTAGCAAAAACTACACAACACAAAAAATATTTGCATTCATGTATATGAAAAAAATACATATAGGAATGCAATTAACCAAACAACAAAAATACACAACAATACAAGATATAAATATGCAAACAAAAATATGTAATAGTATTAAAAATATATATATAGGAAATCAAATATATAAGAGAGTTTTATTAATATAAAATAATGCAATAGTTCACAAAAACACGAAAAACAATTAAAAAAACCAACCAAAATTATAAACAAAAAAGTGCATGCAAAAAATACATAAAAATACCACCAAGAGGGCAATTAAAAATCATATATACTTAATCCAAAAATATTATAATTCAAATTCATATATATTAATAAACAAAATCATAATAAGCAAATATATATGTAAGAGCACAAATATATATATACACAAATTTATATTATATATATACAGACAAATAAATACAAATATATATTTGAATATATATATATTTGAATTTATATTTATATTTGAATTCATATATATATATTTGAATATCTATATATATATATATATATATATATATGAATTTATATTTGAATTCATATATATATAAAACAAATATATATATATATAAATTCAAATATATATATTCAAAAATATATATTTTTGAATATATTTATAGAATTCAATATATATATATATATATTCAAATTCAAATATATATATATATATATATATATATATATGAATTTAATATATATATATTTAATTTATATTTAATTTGAATATATATATATATATATATATATATATATATATATATATATATATATATATATATATATATGAATTGAGATATATATGAATTGATTTGAATTCAAATTGAGATTAATATATATGTATATATATATTGTATTAAATTTGGATTCAAAATATATATATATATTTGATTCCATTTTGTTTTATATATATATATATAATTCAAATTTGAATTTTATATATATATATATATATATATATATATATATATATATATATATATATATATATATATATATATTTAGTTGGATTATATATATTTGAATTCAAATATATATATATATATATATATTTCTTTGATACACTCTTTTATATTTTGTATTGTTGTTTATTTAATTGTATTTTGGTTATTTGCATTTCTTTATGCAATTGTATTCTTTTATTTACTTTTTCATTTTCTTGCTTTCCTATGTGGGTGCATTTGTTTGGATTTTTATGCTTGTCTTTTTTAGGTTTTCTAATGTTTCTTCATCCTTTTAGCTTTTTTTTCCTTTTATTCTTTTCTCAATTGACTTGTCCTTCTTGATCTTTGTGCCCCATTCTCTCCCCTCCCTCTTCTTGTGTTCATATATATATATATATATATATTTGAATGAATATATATGAATTCAAATATATATTTCTTTGATCACTCTTTTATATTTTGTATTGTTGTTTATTTAATTGTATTTTGGTTATTTGCATTCCTTTATGTAATTTTATTCTTTTATTTAATTTTTTATTTTCTTGCTTTCCTATGTGGGTGCATTTGTTTGGATTTTTATGCTTGCCTTTTTTAGGTTTTCTAATGTTTCTTCATCCTTTTAGCTTTTTTTCCTTTCTCAATTGACTTGTCCTTCTTGGTCTTCGTGCCCCATTCTCTCCCCTCCCTCTTCTTGTGTCCTTTTTAGGTAGCTCTTGGTTTGCAAATTTTCATTTTATCCTTTTGCTCTGCTCTCATCCCGATGATGGATCATGGAGTGTGATCTAAAATGTTGATGCAAAAATTCTCACACAATCAAAGCCAGAAATCATTGCAAAGAACATTATGGATTGTGGACACTTGATATCATTAATATTTGATGTTATTGATATTTATTAATATTTATATCTTTCATTTAGTGTTATTGATGTTTATATGTCAAATGATATGATTGAGTGATCTACCCCTTGGAGATGGATTGTAGATTCAATGTTTTTCATCACCTGGGTTTTGTGCAACAATTTCAATATGATTGAGATATCATGTAATAATTGTGAGGCCTTGCATATATGTTGGACAACTAGTAAAAGTGACGCCTAATACTAGATGTGCAATAAATTAGTTTTTTATCCTCATATCAATGCCACCATGATCATATAATAGGGTGTATGTGGAGGAAGCTTAGATTTGGTCTAAATAGGATCTTTAAGTAACTTGATCATGCCTTGTTTTCAGCTTAGTATTTCTTCTCTTTTACCAATTATTAACAAAAATGTTTGCTAGCTCCCATCAATTAAGGGTTGAGACAAATCATCACATTTTAAGAAATGAAGGAATATGTCAACTTTACTTTCGAGAGGAAAGGATTGAGAACTATTTTAATTTCAATTGCTCAATATTTTAAGTAGCACATGGAAGATTTTGGTGGCCCTTTTAAGAAACTAGGGAGCCTTTGAAGACTTTCCTCCAATATCATGTGTATAAGTGTTTAAAGTTATATATAATTGAAGTTTGAATGTTTAAACATCATCACTTGAGTAAGGAAAAATAAATATGTAATTTTAAATTAAAATTTTCTTAGTGGTTTGAAAGATGCATCCAAAACAAAAAAAACTTTCACATAAAATAAAACCACTCATTACAAATTTCTTTCATAATTAATTTAATTTTAAATTTTAAGATAGTTTAAATAATTTCAATTTTTAACTTTATTTGTTTTTAACACACCGAAAGAGGAAGAAAAAAATGCCAAATAAACACAAAAACCAATGTAGCTAGGTTTTATTATATTGGTATCCTTGTTATATAGTTTACAAAGATGTTAATCCAAACTTGTGCTGGCCGGGTAAGAAGAATACAAAGACAAACAGCAAATTGTAATTGAATGGGAACAAGAAATTGACGTTAAATGATCATATAGAAAGGATGAACATAACTAAGCAATGGTTGATTGAGTGGACGGAGTTTACAATTAAAGAAACTTCTCAGGAAACAATTAAACCGCCATTTATCGTAGATACCGAGGTTTTTAACGATTTCTGCTATGGAATAGGCATAGGAGAAAGAGTACATAAACTAGCAATTGCATTAGAACAATAATACGCACTTGTCCACATGGCAAACGTCTCATCTCTATTTTTCGTGTGCTCTTGTATTGCATTTGCTGGTGTCATCTTTGGAGCGCAAGCAGAGAACCTTGAGTTCACATTTCCTCCTGTATGGAATATCTGCCAGATAGGGATCGCAAAATTTTGCGAGCGCGGCGAGAGTTCATACATGCAACTCTCAAATGCGGATATAAACCAGGCGACATTCTCCTGGATGACTTACAATCAATCAATTTCTCTATGGGACAACTCTCGCTTTCTCCGAAGTTTCTCTTCTCATTTTCGACTTCAAACTTCTAACAACTATGCTCGTACATCCCAGTACGGCGATGGGTTTGCCTTCTTCCTCGCCCCTTTCGACTTTGAGCCGCCACTAAACTGTACAGGCCAAGGGCTTGGTCTATTTAACCAATCCACCGATGGAAATTCTTCCAATCAGATTGTTGCAGTGGAATTCGACACCTTTAAAAATGATCCGTTTGACCCAGATGGCAACCACGTGGGAATCAATGTCAATAGCATTGTTTCAGAGGTAGATTTTCTCAAAAAGGACTTCAACTCTTTTTGATTTCAAATCGGTTTAGCTTGTGCTTTTTTTTTTAAGCTTCTTTCCAGAAATCTTTTCTTTCTTTATTTCTGATGTTTTTGTCTGTGCTATTTATATTTTTCTTCAGAAAACTGTATCCCCGTTGGATATCAAATTTCGTAAAGGAAAGCCAGTGGACGCATGGGTGGATTATGACGGCGTAGCAAAGAGGCTTGACGTGTTTCTTAAGAAGTACAACCAGACACACCCCGAAAAGCCAGAAACACCAATTTTATCGTATAAAATAGACCTCACAAAGATTCTTCCCCAAAAAATCAAGGTCGGCATTTCGGCTTCCTCTGCATATTCATCCGAAGAGCACAATGTTTGGTTTTGGGAATTTGAGTCGCAGATGTTGACGACTCCGGGGCCGACGACTCCGACGAAGAGGAATGGTGTTTTACTAATAGTCTTGCCGTTCGTCCTCACAGTATCCGGACTTGCGGTCTTAGCGGGGTTGTTTTATTTCAGAAATAAAACCCGTCAGAAGGACGACATTGAGATGGACAAATGGTTTGACAAAGGACCGCGCAGGTTCTCTTATGCTGAGCTCAGCGTTGCAACTCAAAATTTTAGCCAAGACCAAAAGATCGGAGGGGGAGGCTTTGGTGATGTTTACAGAGGCATCTTGCCTGGCACAAAAGAGAATGTAGCTGTAAAAAGAATATCCCAACGTTCCAAACAGGGGAAAAAGGAATATGTCTCGGAGGTTACGATTATCAGTAAGCTGAGACACCGTAATCTCGTACAGATCTTGGGATGGTGCCACCGCCATCGAAAGGGCCAATTGCTTCTGGTTTACGAATTCCTACCTAAGGGAAGCCTGGACAAGTATATTTTCGGGGACACCTGTTTGGAGTGGGATCGAAGGTATAGCATTGTTTGTGACATAGCTGCTGCTCTTGCTTATCTTCACGAGGAGTGCGAAGAGCGTGTGGTGCACAGGGACGTGAAGGCAAGCAACATAATGTTGGATCGTGAGTACAGAGCAAAGCTCGGAGATTTTGGACTGGCAAGACTAATTGCGTGTAATTTTGGAAATGGTGTATCAACTGGTATGGCTGGAACAGCTGGTTATATCGCACCTGAACGTGTGGTATCCCGCAAGCCCAGCGCAGAATGGGATGTGTTCAGCTTTGGAGCGGTGTGTTTGGAAATTGCCTGCGGGAGGCGGGTGGTGGACTCCCAGTTAGAGGAGCACGGATGGAGACTGGTGGAATGGGTTTGGGATCTGCACGCCCAGGGAAAGCTTTTGACAGCCGCAGATGAGAGGTTCAATGGGAGTTTTAATGGAAAGGAAATGGAGAGGGTGCTCCTGTTGGGTTTGTTGTGTTCTCACCCGGATCCCAAAGCGAGACCCGCCATGAGAAAAGTGGTGCACATTTTAAGATTGGACGCTGAAGTGCCCTATGTTCCGCTCACTTATCCAGTAACAATGTATGGTGGCACTATAGGTGCTCTTCAAGTATCCTCATCTCCGATGTATGGTAAAATATCAAGTCCAGCAAACTAAAACAAAACTTAAATAATTATTGACCTTGTAAATACTAAGGGTGTCATTTTTTTTCCTTTTTTCTAAGATCAAATCTTCAATTATGGTTGTGAATCTCATAGTCTCATAGTTTACTTAAAAAAAAAAGTGATGATGTAAAATATAGGAATAAATGAGGACTTCATGGTCTATTAGATCTCACTCACCTCGTTCTTTAATATATGAGTTTCTATAAAGATTGGTTGTCACAACACACGTTGCAAAACTAAAATTTCACTATTTTTTTTTCAAAGTGTAGAATTATAAATATGCATAAATTTATTTAGCATTTCATATTACAACGCATAGGCCAGAACATGTTAAATTTATGATGAGTGTAGTTTAATTTATTATGATATCTTAAATTCAAACATATACATTAGGATTGGTAAGTAAGTGTGTGTTAAGTTTCACTTGAGTATGTTGTTCACAATCTTATATAAGCTATGAGGATAAAGTTGATCATTCGCTACATATGTAAATTGCCTTTTCTCAAATATATGTATTAACTAGGTTGATGCTTTGAGTTTATGTTAGTGTATACATCATCTTTTGCATACATGTAGGCTAACTTCAGCCTACTTAAACGTTCATTATGGAGCTTCCCACCTCATTGGCATCCTTGACACTTGTTCCTCATGAACTGTCTAGCTAGTTTGGACTCTAGAGAGGTGTCAATGGTCTTTAACACCTCACGCTTGGTTGTTTCCTTTATTCTCCTTTATATGTACATATTTGGCTACCTAATACATACGTCGAGTTTATGCATTCTGGTTTTCACCGTGCTTGTTTTTAATCTCTGTGATTCGCTGTTTCTCTCATGGTATCAGAGACGTCTGAGATATTTCTAGGCCGTAAGGTGAACTAGCTGATTGTGTTTTGTTTGTTTGATGGATTTCTGTCTCTGCTAATTATTTGCAGGATGCATCAAGGGTTTGAGGAGGTAGAGGTTTTTGCACAATCAATCTATTTGGAGGGTGTAATCATACCCATCGACCCAAGCGTTGGGACAACGATTTTCTCAGACATTTTTTAGTTTGGAGGGCACAATTTGATAAGAGAGGGCACAAATTCTCTTTTGCATCTTGCATTTCCATCAAAAGTTGCCACAAATCGCATCCAGCTGCCACATATACCCCACGATTTTTTGTTGGCTAGCAGTGATTTAAACTTTTGTTGTCATTCATAGGCACAATTTTTGTCTTGCAAGGCCGCGATTTTGTTGTTTTGCAGGCCGAGTATTCTTGCGCCATCACTAGAGGCTCGCGACCTGGACTTCCGCGCTGTGGAGTGGGTTTTTCTTGTGATTATCTGCAACCAAAATCACCCCGTACATATCTTGACGGATATGTGGAGGCAACGAGGAAGGTTGAGAGTCTTTGAAGGCGTGATTTGGAAGGCAGCGTGAATTCCTTATTTTTGGGAGGCGTGAATTTCCTATACTAGGAGGTGTGAATTCCCTGTATCGTGGCATTCCCTTTGCTATAGCAGATTTTTCCTGTTGTTGGAGGCTTCGCTGTCTCGGTGCATTTTCTTTGCTATCGTGGATTTCTTTCACCTCTACAATTTTATTTGCATTTGATTACGTTGTAGCTATCACAGGACCTGCGAGTGCTGGCATTTGGGTTGATCAATTTGGGAAAAGAGGCGCAAATGGGTGTCTAATTCCACTTATAGGAGGGGTTCTTTTGCAAATACAACCATTAAATCATTTTTTTTTCTTCGTCATTCTGAAATTTTGCACAATTTTTATTTTTATTTTGTAAAGAAGGAACAACCAATTTGTAAAGGATTAAAATTTTAAGTTGTGATAACTTTTGCATCATAGCTCATATTCAAGTTTTGTTTTTTGTAAAAGTGCATTTTTTTTGCCATGAGTCGAGAGAGCATGTTAATTGCACTCATTTTATAAAGTGCCAATTTATGTCTCTTTTGGATAAATTACAAGCACTCATTTTATAGAGTGTCAAATTGGGGGAAACAAATAATCAAGGGGGTGTTGTGTGTGGTAATTTTTCACATTTCCTTAAGAACTGCATGTGTGTGTTGTGTTTTCCTTTTACTTTTGTACGCATTTCTTATTTCTTGATTTCCACATTTCTACGAGCAACTATCTAAGTCTAGCAACAATGGAGGCTAATGTAACTATACAACCCCTAACACCTTTCAATTATCATGATTGGAAGATGAAATTAATTCTTGTGCTTAAGAACAAGGTTTATATAGGGTAACTATGGGAACATAGAAAGAACGTACAACAACTAAAGACAAAGGAAAGTTTTTCAATAAGTGTGATCAAGCATTTGGCTTCCTATGTCTAAATTTATCTCTTGATTTATTGTTCCATGTTGAGAACTTGAAAACACCCAACCAAGTTTGGGAAGGTCTTGACAAACTATTTAGGAAAATAGATGAACTTAGAAGCCACGAGTTGGAAAATTAACTCTTAGGTCTTAGTCCTAGGAGTTTCTCAACTTTACAAGACTTTTCACTAAGTTTAAATCTTTGAAGTTGCAATTAAAAGATTGTGGAATTGACAAGAAAGAGGATCAATTAATCCTTTATGTACTTTCCAAGCTAGGTCCAGAATTTTCTGTGTTTGTACTCTACTAAAAGAGCTCTTGGAGCTCATGGTCAATGCCCACACTTGATAACTTTATTGTTGATCTCACAAGGGAGCAAGAAAAGTTAATTCAAATGGGTACTTTGAAGTCTAATGAGCCTCAATCCCTACTTGTAGGGAATGAAATACATAAAACTTAAAAAGGGGAGAAGAAGAACAATAAAAAGGACAAGGAAGTTAAGAAAGAAGGCAAAATTGAGAACTCCAAAAAGGACTTTCAAGGTAAAAAGAGAGTTAAATGTGCCTTTTGTAAAAATATTGGATATGATGAACATCAATGCATGAAGAAACAAATAGAAGTTCTACAAAAATATATCAAAAAAAATAATATAGGGCTACCTGATTCTATTAAGGCCTCTTCATCAACACAAGATAATACTAAAGACAAAGAGAAATCAAAGGGAAAAGCCTTAGTTGCTATGTACAACATATTTATCTCCATCATGGATTATAGACTCTGGTGCTTCACACATATGGGTTCTTCATAGGTTGTCTTTTCATCCTTAGAGCTATCAAGTATGTCCACAATCACTAGGCGATGATACTCCATCATTGGTAAAAGGGAGAGGGTCTGTTGAAGTTGAAGGAGGAACATTTGCAAATGTTCTAAGTGTACCTTCACTCTTAACTAATCTCCTTTTAGTGTATCAAATAAATCATTTAGGGAAGGGCATGAGAGTACACTTCTCTCCAAATTCAATTGAGATAAGAGAATTACAAAGCAACAATTTGGTAGTAATAGGGGAGGAAAATCACCAATCTAGATTATATACCTTCTCCAATTTTACCATAGATATTTCTCCAAAAGCACTACTAACTCATTCAGATGAAGTTAGAAAACTATGGCATGAGCGGTTTGGCCATCTTAACTACTACTATCTCGAACAACTATGTCAATAGAATATGGTGAAGGGATCACCTAAGGTTAAATTTTCTAAAGGGCTTTGTGAGGGTTGTGCTGTTGGTAAGAATCCATAAGCAACATTTGACAAAGGAAAATCATGGAGGGCAACACAAGTTTTAGAACTTGTTCATAGTGATGTTTAAGGGGATTTTCCCCATCCATCTTTTACAAAGTATAGATATGTTCTCACCTTCATTGATGATTTCTCACATTTTAGACAGGTCTACTTTCTTAAGCAAAAATTAGAAGTGTTTGAGTCTTTTCAAGATTTCAAAGCTCTTGTCAAAAAATAATCAGGGAAAGTCATCAAGGTTCTTTGAACAAATAATGGGAGAGAGTATGTCAACAATAGTTTTGAGTAGTTTTGTATATTAGAGGGGATAGATTTGCAACACATAGTTCCTTATACACCATAACAAAAGGGTGTTACATAACAAAAAAAAAGATTTTTAAAAGAGATGGCTAATTGCATGATTCACTCTAAGGGCCTCACACCATCATATTGGGTAGAAGCAATCAACTATGCATGTTACATATAGAATAGAGTTCCATGTAAAGCCTTAAAGGGTATCACTCCCTTTAAAGCTTGGAAAGGATGGAAACTAGAGTAGTTGATCATTTCAGAGTTTTTGGATCTCATGCCACGACACACATTCCAAAAGAGCAACACAAGGCTATGGATCCACAATCCAAACCTTGCATCTTTATGGGATATCCAGATGGTGTAAAAGGCTATCACCTACTCCACCCTACCACACACGAGTTATTTATTGAGAGAAGTTTTAAGTTTCAAGAAACATCTCTTGAAACTATACTTGACACTCAACATATTGTGCACTTTTCAGATCCTCATTACAATACTGATGATTGAAATCATTCTTAGCAGATTCCCAGTGTAGTATCTTCTTCTTCCAGTTCTCACATTGACGAAAGTGATGGCTCATCTTCAACTAGTTCATGGATTGCATTGGAAGTTGATATTTCTACACCAGACTCACCCACATCTCACACTCTAAATAGGGAAAATACAAGGGTACAAGATTCAATAGATGACAGACAGATTCAGGTAGATTTTTAGGGGGCCACTTCTTTGCTTTAGTTTTTGATCCATA
>VDFB02379711.1:35985451-35995823 GCA_007258455.2 Sequoia sempervirens | reverse complement strand
GTTTTGTATTTTATTCATTTTTGAAATGCATCTAGAAAAGAAATGAATTTGATATGGTGAAGAAACATTAATAACACATTTTGGAAGCAACATTAATAACACATTTTGGAAGCAAAATTATATTTTTATTTCATTCATTGTGAAGGAATTTCAAAGGTCAAATTGGGGGAAATAAAAGAGGAGATTTGGGTGCCACTTTTTTTGTGCTTGAAAGGACGAAGGAATATATAAAATATATCCTTTAATGGTATAAAAAGGAAACAATCAACAACAACAAGGTTGGAGAAAGAACTTGTAGGTTGATCTTGAGAGTTGCATAAGAAAGAGTGCAAGAAATTAGCCTATGAAGAGAAGAGGAATAGAAGAATAGGAAAAGAATTTTGTAGGTGTATTGTAGGTGTTCAAGGCAGCCATGAGAGTGCGTAATTAAGAGAAAATCAGGTTTCAAAAGATGAGTGAAGACAAGAAGATTTGAAGACATGAGGATTTGAATACTCGTAGACAAGATATGTCTAGAAAAGCTTATAATATTTTTTGAATTTTATTCAATGTTGAATTCTCCATATATGTAATTAATATTGATTAATGTGTACGAAAATTGAAATAAAGATATGTTTTAGATTCTTTTTCCATTTATATTTTAATGTGGATTGGATGACATGTTAAGGTTGCAAAATTGGGTAGTTTGATAAGACCCCCCCCTCGATCTTGACTGCATTAGATCCTTATGTAGTGTGGGAAAATGTATCCCTTTACAATTTCACACTTTTTTGGGCCCTCCCTACTAAATCTAGGCTTATTTATGCCTTATTAGTCCTATTTTGCATCCACAAGCCTTAATTAATGCATCTTTCCAAGGATAATCCTGACATATATCAATTGAACAATCATAATTTAATTATTTTGGATTGTACGGCCCAAATTTAGTGATCTGGGGCTCATATGCTACCTTGGGCGTATGGGTCTCACCTAAGTTTCGGGGCCTAGATCTGAATTTGGCATTAAACTAAGCATTTCTTGAAAATGTGTCCCAAGCTTAGCCTAATGGGACTCATACACCCAAACTAACATATGAGTCTTGCTTAGATGAGACCTAATTTAATTTCAAATTCTTGGTGGGACATTATTCTCCTAGATCTGATGTCAGCTTGTAGTGTTGTAATTTTGAGAAATTTGGCATAAAGAAGTATAAATACAAGGTTATTTCACTCCTTTTATCCTAGCAATCTTCATGAGCAAGTGTGATCTAAGCATTCAAGAATTCTAGCAATTCAAGAGTATTCAAGAGTGATTATCAAGCATCATTCAAGATTCAAGAATCATGTCAAATTCATCATGCATCATGTTTGTTTTTGAGCTAACATTTGTGTTACATTAGGGTTTTATGATTCAAACAAACATTCAAGTCAAGATCCATATCCTTCAAAGCAAGAGTCAAGATCTACATTCATGCTAGCCATTACATACAAGATTGCAACCTTTTGTTCAAGGGTTTGGTGAGTTGCAACATTGTATATTTGTTCATTCATCATTCCTCCATTCTATTTGATTTCATTTCAAGGTTTTATTACCAAAATAGGGTTTGACCAAGGCAAGCCCCTATCCACTAACAAAACAAAATTTTCCCCTCTTTTATGTGTGAGTTGCAGATTTAGGTTGAAGATTCATTGAAGAGAAAGATTGGAGAAAAGTTGTCAAGGTTGCAAAGTTGTCACCTTACTTGCAAGATCATGGAAAGTCACCTACAAGTTGCAATTTAGTGTTTCAGAACCAAATATTTGGCTGAAGAGAAGGTACATGAGAAACTGAGAGGATATTAGAGTTTCAGATCAACCCTAATACTAGGACTAAATCGCCACTTGTGGTGTATGAGTCCTAGTATACCAGATTTCAGGAATTTTCTGTAGATCCTTTAGCGGTTCTCGATTTTGGTTTCAACCCGAAATTATAAATTGGGACTTAATCACCCCTACTGATGTATGAGTCCCAATGTGATTCAAATGTTAGCATTTCCAAGATTTCAGACCCTTATTCAATCCTCTTCAATTTCTAGGTGCACCTCTGTACTTTTCTAGTTTACTTTTATGATTTGAGTACATTTTTAGGTCATTTACTTAAGTATTGCATATCATTTACATTTCTTGTCTTTCCAAGCTCTAGCTTGGTGGTGAACCCTCTTATTATCTTTAATCACACCCTAGGACACCTTATTGTAGATCTCTTTCCCTCATTAAATCCTTGGATTGAGATCTCTAGGGTTTCCTTGAGTGAAACTTGTATGAAATTGGTTGTTCTATGTCCTAAAACACACACACACACACACACACACACACACACACACACACACACACACACACACACACACACACACACACACACACACATATATATATATAACACAAACCATTTTCGAGGTTTCATTTTGGTGAACCTAGCCTTTAGAACACCTTAATTCTAATTTGGAGTACATCATAGTCCTAGATCTAGCTTGCATTAACTGTGGATTAGGTTTTGCATTAGTTAGTTTGCATCTAGGGTTTCTAAATCTAGCATTAGTGAAAGTGCATATAGGTTGCATTTTTGCATCTTACTTAATATATACAACATTCAAGCCAGAAAACCTAACATTCACTCACAATTTTATGAAATTATTGCAAAAACCCTAACCTGGGACTCATTTTCCCCTCGGGGCGATTTAGTCCCAGTATAGGTGGTTTTACTTGATTTTTGGGTATTCTGTGTTGACTGTTTATTAGCATTTGAACCCTTGAAAAACCTTGATTGGGACTCATATGAACCTCTGGGAAATTTAGTCTAGGTGTCAGATCTTAAACTGCATATTTGAGTATTAAAATCTTTGTTTCTGTGTTTCACTTTGTTGTTATTATATTTTTGTTTCAGTTTGCATAATTTCCATTTCATTCATTTCATTGCATCTAGCTCCATTTGGTTCATTTCGTGCATTGCTTAATTTCAAAATTGCATTTACAACACTTCATTTTCAAATTGTAACATAGTGTAATCAACAAATTACCTTGTTTAGAGTATGAAAATTGCCTTGTATTTCATCATGGATATGTGCTTTGGTAAGCTTTGAATGTCCTTGAAATCATTAGTGGATGTGTCAAGATGTGCCTTTGGATATGATCCTAATGAAATTACTCATGCTCACTCTTGAATTCTAATGCATGTCCTCATAATGTTGACATCATTGGAGAAGATGATGACAACATGAACGACTTCATAAATTATGGCCTTAATAACCTCGAGACTAATGCATCCTTTTATCCTTCACTAAACAACCAACACCTCCCATCATCCCACAACTTGAGATGTTTGGTCGTTTACATCCTAAAATTGAAACACAACATGAGCCTACATTACCTATAATAGGTGAACCTAGTTCCTCTAGTCAAAAAAACATTCAACCATTTTATGTTAACAAGGTAACAAACACTCCTATTAACCTAGAAGAGACATATGGAAAAGGATTCATGATCTTAAGCAAACAAGGATGTGATACAACAAGCGAACATGAAATTCATCAACTCTTAGAACAAATACCAACCGAAGATATTGAAAGGCCAAGATATCAAGATCGCCCTCCCGACATAAGCATCCTCCTTCCTAATGAACAACCAATGCCTCGTAACGATGATAAGGATGATAGTATTGTCTTAGATCCTCCTCCTCAACATCTAACTCAAGAAATTGGTGAATCTAGCAAGCAATGAAGGCCTTACAAACTAAAGAAATTAAAATTCCCTTGTCCACCATCTGCAACTGAAAGAACTTTGTAGTTCATATACTTCTAAGTCAAGGACTTATCACATTACCACCCATGAGAGAGAATCGACATCCAAATCCTTAGAACACAAACACATCACATTGTCAATATCATAGAATTTTTGGACATAGTACTGATTAGTTTCATGCTTTAAAATAAATATTTAAATTTTTTGATATCATAGAGATAGTCCCTTAAAAGGGGGCATTCCATTCCTTTCCATGTAATAGTTGTAGGATACTAAGACTTTCACTATTACACATTTCACATTCATGACAAATCATTCTCTTTATTGCAAGGAGATCATTCTCATCACCTACCTCAACTCATTCTTGTCTCACGCACAATGGGGGAAATAATTTGATAGCCTTGTTCTAGTACCGTACTTTTTGTTGTGCCTTTGGCTAGTTATCTACCTTCCGTATATGATGAACAAGATTGGGATGTAGACAATCTACTAATAGGTTGACTCGCATGTACATTACTAGTCTTTTGTATTATTTTCTTTTTCATGTTTGTGTGTGATTGCATGTGCATAATGTGATCTCCCCTGTAATGTTATGTTTTATGTCTCTCTCTATGAAATTCCTGTATTTGTACCTACATTCCTCTCTATGTTTAATCTCTTTATCTTTTTCATTTGTCTTATTTTTTGCTTTTGGGGATGATGCAAGGCGTTGGGAAATTTAGGTATCTTCCATGTTTAGCTGAAAGGATTTTCTTTTTTGTTGCTCTCTTTGTGTCATTCTTTCTGTTCCATGAGTATTTGGGGAATGCTGATAGTTTCGAGATCTCTAAAAACATTGTAGCAAAGACATACTAACCTTGAACCCATGGATCTCTTATGTGATTTTTGGGATTTCATTTTGGGGGCAACCCCTTTTTCATGATGTAGCTTCATTTGGAAACATATGAATTGGCATAGGGATTTCCAAATAAGCTCTCATGTCCTCTTTATTATTAGCATTTATCATTTTCTACTTTAGAGTAATTGCTCACAACATGGTGTTTAGCAATTTGTTTAAAGTGGGGGTATACATTGGCATTATTTTGCATTTCATTTAATGTTTCATTGTGTGGTCTTCTTACTTCATGTGTGATGCATTTTTCACTTTGTGGTGAAATTGGGTGTGATGTCCTTCAAGAGCGTGATCTCTCTTACCATATTATATCCTCTTAGTGGCTTGATGTGACACACTGCATCCGCTAAGTTTTGAATCTTCTATTCTTTGATTGGTCCTCTCTTGGAGACATTAGAAATGATGTTGCCTAAGTTAAGACCTGACATGAATTAAGGAAAACTCCTTTGAACATGCCTTGTACACTATTTTGCATTTACAATTTCGGTTATATAGCCACCTTGCATAATACACTTTGCTTGCCTGTGGTGCCATCTTTTTTGTTCATGGGTATCAAGCATATGAAGCTTTTCTTGCCTCATGAAACTCAAAGTTCATTGGTGTGTGGAAACTAATCAAAGTTATCAAGAGGTATAGCTTTGGTATGTTTGTGTGTATGGGAGCCAAACTTAGGCATGAATTTCCCATAACCACTTGCTTTTCTATGTGAGCGCATACTGACCGCATGTCTATGTGTCTCGCTGGGGGCTCACCTAGTGGACAGCCTAAGGTTCTACTATCCCTTGTGAGCATTTGTTTGGTTTGCATAGTGGATATCATGTTCCACTTGTAAACGTTCTTGGACAAACAACCTAGATTTGATCCACAACGTGTGGGACAAATAGTTGAAGCTTGATCCACCCCTTTTGTTTTTTTATTTATTTCTCTTTGTCTTTGGCAGTGTATGCTTGTTCCTTGTTGTTGCTCCTTACATTATTCACATGTGTGTTCTTTTTTTCTTATGTTGGTTTTCCATAGGATATTGATCTTGGGGGCTTGCACAATCCTATTGATCGTTGTCTTCCTATCTTACTTGCATTGGTACACTTGGACCCCTCTTGATGCAAGTTTCATCTACTTTAGTGTGATTTTGAAGCAAGTTCCTCCTCTCACTAAAGTGGGGGCTAAATGTAGTGTAGAAAAATGTATCCCTGTACATTTTCACACTTGTTTGGGCCCTCCCTACTAAAACTAGGCTTCTTTATGCATTATTTGGTCCTATTTTTCATCCAAAAGGCTTAATTAATGCATCTTTCTAAGGATAATCCTGAAATATATCAATTGACCAATCATAATTTAATGATTTTAGATTTTATGGACCATATTTAGTGATCTTAGACTCATACGCTACATTGGGCGTATGGGTCCCACTTAAGTTTCAGGGCATAGATTTGAATTTGACATTAAACTAAGCATTTCTTAAAAAATATGTCCCAAGATTAGCCTAATGGCACTCATGCACCCCAACTGGCGTATGAGTCCTGCTTAGCTTCTAAGACCTAATTTAATTTCAAATCCTTGGCGAGATTTTATTCTCCTACATCTGATGTCGGCTTCTAGTGTTGTAATGTTGGGAAATTTGGCATAAACAGGTATAAATACAAGGTTATTTCACTCATTTTCTCCTAGCAATATTCATGAGCAAGTGTGATATAAAAATTCAAGCTTTCTAGCAATTCAAGAGCATTCAAGAGTGATTATCAAGCATTGTGGAGCATTATTCCAGATTCAAGAATCATGCCAAAGTTATCATGCATCATGTTTTTTTTTGAGCTAACATTTGTGATGTAGGGTTTTTTGATTCAAGCAAACATTCAAGTCAAGATCCATATCCTTCAAAGCAAGATTCAAGATCTACATTCATGCTATCCATTACACAGGGTGCTTGCAACTACAACATCTAATAAAAAAATCCCTTCATCATTTAAGCTTCAATGGTGAATTATTACTCCTCAAATTGGTATGGGTAGGGAGGATGCTTGCAAAAGTTGAGGAATTCATCTTTTACTCCGGCCAATTGCATATGCTTGAATTTTTTTAAAACCTTCGATTCATAAACATACTCCTTTCAAAATTTTGCACATTGTATAGTGTGGCTGTCAAAAGAGGGAGGTGTGGGCTTGCAAAATACACAACTTCAAAGCATTTTTCCAACATTTAACATTCCTCCCTTGCATCAATAAATTGTTTCAATTTTTTTCAACATGGCTATGCTAGGGAAAGGTTGAAGGGATCAACTTTACACTTGATGTTGCATTTGACTTGAAATATCCAAAGACTTTTTAACAAATCAATTGTGTTAATACTCTACAATCATTTATTTTTATGAGATGAAATCTCTTTAAGGCATTCATCTTCCCATTTTGAATGATTGTTAATAGGTATTTTTTGTTCAATGTGTATTAATTTGGCCTTTCCTTAAAAGAGATTCTAGGATTTTTGAGTTTTAGGAAGTTTTAGGGATTTTGGAACATGTCCTTGGTTCCTATGGTTCCCATATCTCCTAAAACATGAAGCTATGTAAGGCATTGAGCCTATGTTTGTTGGGAGATTATAATACAATTTATTGTTTCAAATTATCCATATTTAAAATCTAATGGATTTCCAAAGTTTTCTTTCTTTAGTTGGGATTTTGAAACCTTGGGAGGACTTGGAACCTTGGAATTATCTCTCAGAAATCATGAAACCCAACAAGGCTCTAAGACACCATGTCCCTTATGAGAAATAAATAAGTTCAATATTGATTGTTGATAAATTAAATCTCTATCCAAAAAAGACTTCAATGGATGAGATACAAGGCTTGGACTACAACAACATGAAAATTTGAAACTTATATGCAAATATGAAAAATTAAGTTTCCTTAATTTGAAATTACCAGTGTTAGATCCATCTTCTTTATGATGCCAAAATAAGCCAACATAACTTGTTTATAAACACTACCTTATGTAAACTTATAACAAAAATAAATAAAGAATATCATCACCATAAGATAGCAAAATGAGACACAAATCAACAAACAACACAAGATCATCACATAACATAGGATTTATGTGGAGAATAAAACTGCATCAAGAAGAGAGGCCAAGTATGCATTATTATCAGATAAATGAGATCAAAATATAACCACTTCCATTCTCCTCTTTTCCTCCAACATGAAATCACTTGTGTACCTATAAACAACCTCCTTATGCCTCAACATGTCCTTGTTCCTACAAAGTAACACTACATTTAGCTATTCCTCATCATTTCTACATCCAAGAGGCTGATTATATAGATGTGTGAATATATATAATGCACCAAACATGGCACCCAAAGATGACCCTTCATTCCAAACATCCCCAACCTTTGGATTACCTCCTTGAAATATGAAAGGACACTGATTTTGGCTCCAATACTTCCCTCCAACTTGAGAACCAAAACATGAGAGATAAAAATTACATTAAATGTAATAAATGATGGAAAACCGAGTTACACAGGTATTACCTCTTTCCAAGCACCCACTTGGAGAATCCCAAAGATCACTTATTTATCATTTCCTTTATCTTTCATTATCCCATTTTAGACATCCGCATGTGGGGAAAACAATATTAAATACTTATGTCCACAACTCACCTTTATCACTACTAGTGGACCCATCACCCCTTATGAGGATATTACAAACAACAATGAGAATTAATATTATTAAATATTTTTCCAATACACCCTAAGTGCTTAGAGACACTTTACAAGGATATTGGAACCATGACATAGGATTTTCAAGGTGGATTGCACCTTAATCCTAACATTTCCAAGGTTCCAAATCCCTTTTAAATCCTAAAAATTGACAAGGCTCCAAGAAACCAAGTTCCAAGGTTCCAAGTCCCTCTAAAATCATTAAACTTGACAAGGCTCCATGGTGCTAAGTTCCAAGGTTTGAAATCCCTACAAAATCTTGAAACCTGATAAGGCTCCAAGGTGATAGGTTTGAAGTGTCAAGTCCCTTCAAAATATTGAAACTTGATAAAGCTCTAAGGAATAGGTTGAAAGGTTCCAATTCTTTCTAAAATTTTAAAACCTGACAAGGAACTAAGGTGCTAGGTTCCAAGGTTCAAATTTCCTTTGAAATATCAAAACTTGAAAAGCTCCAATGAGTCAAGTTCAAAGGTTCCGAGTCACTTTTAAATCCTAAAACTTGGCAAGGCTCCAAGCCACCAATTTCCAAGGTGTTGGTGATTTGAGTCTAAGGTTAAAGTTTCTCTCATGTTTTAAGGGTGTCAAACTTGAGATGAAAAACAATAAACTATGATTAGGTTAGGAAATAATAGACCAATTTTTTGAGATGGGTATAAACTCCTTCAATTTGAGGCTCTACAAGACTAAGGGGTTTTCCCTAAGGCTTTGATTTAAGAATAACTACAAGAAACACACTTTTTCCTAATAAAAACAATACCCAATGCATACCATGCCCCTATATAGGTTGTCACTTTGTATAGATTTGTTGGTTTGAAGTTTTCAAGGTCAAGCACCTAATTAAGTAGATGGACCATTGAAATACAATTTGATGATATACCCTAGTTATTTTTATACATTCACACATGGAAATGGATAAAACTAATTTTAACACAAAATTAAATGATGTTTGGGATTAGTTGTTTTGGGTATGTTGGGTTGAAAAGAGGTTTAAACATAAACATGTACAATGCTTATTCTAGCAAGGAAATACAATCTAGGGTTCATACAAACATGTAATAACTAAAAAAAAAAGGGATACATTAATGAAGATACACCCAAAGACTATATCTATCCAAATACATACATAAAATAGGTTCTACACATGCAAATGAAATGATAAAAGAAATTGTATAACTTTATTTAAGGGTCTATGTAGTAATCCAAAAATTAATAGTTACATTTATTTATTTGTCCTAAGAATATACATTTTAAAAATTTTGGAATTTTTTTATATTTTCTTTTGGTTGACCAACTTGTCAATAACACATCTAAAAATATATACACAATTGTTGGAGAAGCCAAGATTTGAATGCAACATCCAATGATATCTTCCACTTTTGAAACAATTAACACAATAAAATGTCTATCATATAATATGAAGAGTGTGTAAATGTACAATGAAAGCCTTGCATATATAGGCAAGGTAGATGAGGTAGGAAGGTAGGATTCAATGACCATCAACCCCTCCAAAAGCACAACACATTTTTCTCATATGACAAGTGTTTGAGAATGTGTTAAATGTGCTTGAAATAGGTGTCTTAAGAGGTGAGTACATTTGTATCAACCACGCGAAGTGAAATAAAAAGGTAAAAATTCTAAGTAAACTTAAGCTAAGTGTGAATAGGTCAACGTAGAAGGGGTGATATGCTAACTAGACATGAAATAAACTTAGGGACTAATGTGTGAAAATATGATGATGGGTTCCAACTGTTAGGCTATGTTAGTTTACTCATGTAAAAATTTCTCATAAATAGAGTAAGAAGAATGAGTAAGGTAACAATGAGGCCATAAAAACCCCTGTGGTTGTGGCTTCAACAATCACTAAGTTTGAAGCATTTTGGTGGCTTATGGATTTGGATACCTCCTTTGCTCTTTATGTGGTAGGAAACAAGCCTCAACATCTAGTGGTTGGAAAGAGAAGGAAATTATCTCCCCAATGAATCCTCCAATACATAAGCCAATAAACATCTAGAAG
>VDFB02379711.1:35966046-35985351 GCA_007258455.2 Sequoia sempervirens | reverse complement strand
GTGTTCAACACACTCACATTAGGTCTTGGGCCCTTGTGAATTAAATAAACTTAATCCTACCTTATTTTAAGTGTTGTAAAGTGTTTTAACACACTTTCAAACTTTTCTAGGGTTGTCATTAATAATTGGGCTTCTTTATGCTTTAATTGGCCTTATTTTACATCCACAAGCCCCATTTAATGCATCTTTTCAAGGATAATCCTGACAGAAATCAGCATCCAATCATAATTTTGGTGTTTTTAGGTTGTGTGGCTCAGATTTAGTGACCTGGGACTCATTCGCCACCTTGGGAATATGAGTCCCACCTAGGTTTTTTGGTCCCGAACTTGGTTTCACACCTTTCTAAGCATTTTTGAAAATAGTCCCATAAAATAAGCCTAATGGGACTCATTCGCCACCTTGGGTGAATGAGTCCTGTGTGACCCAAAATCAAAATTAATTCAAATTCTTGGCAGGATTTTATCCTCCTAGATTTTAGGTTGGCTTGTAGTGTTGTAATTTAAGGAATTCCTACATAATTAAGTATAAATACAAGTTTCTTTCACTCATTGTACACCTAGCAAGTTGAATGAGCATCCTTATAGAAAATTTAAGTTCACAAGAGCATTCAAGTGTTTACAAGAGAATTTAAGGGTAGATTATCAAGCATTTTAGAGCATTATTCAAGCATCAAGCATCATGTCAAATATTTCATGCATCATGTTTGTTTTGGAGCTAACAATTGTGATGTAGGATTTTATGATTCAAGCAAGTGTTTAATTCAAGATCTATCCTATTCAAGCAAGATTCAAGATCTACATCCATTAGAGCCATCTCATACATGTTTGTAGCACTTCATTGCTAGGGTTTGGTGAGTTGCAACATCATATTTTGTTCATTCATCATTCTTTATTCCTATTTCATTTCATTTCAAGGTTTGATTACCAAAACAAGGTTTGACCAAGGCAAACCCCTATCCACTAACAAAACAACATTTTCCCCTCTCTTTAGCCTTTGATTTGTAGGTTTAGATTGAATAAAAATTGAAGAGAAAGGTTGGAGAAAGTTGCGAAAGTGCTCAAAGTTGTTAAAGTTGTCATGAAGCATTAGAGAACACCTATAGTTTGATTTACAGAGATTTAGATCTGAAAACCTGAAGAAGAAGATTAGGCAGAATGAGAAGAGCATATTCAGATCTTGAAGTTTCAAAAAAACCTAATTAGACTAATTCACCATTTCTGGTGTATGAGTCCTAGTTTAGGTCAAAATTTAGGTTATTACATATTTAGATACCCATTTGCCAGATTCATGTTCTTGTATAGAAACCTAGATCTAAGACTGATTCACCCAACTTGGTGTATGAGTCCTAGCCAGCATTAAAGTTAGGATTTCTAGCATCTCAAAGCCTCATTTAGTCATCTTCAAGTTTCCAGGTGCATACATTCCATCTTGCATCTTTCTATTTTGTTTTATATACTTTTCTAGGTCATTTATTGAAAGATTGCATTACATTAGGTTTCATCATTACATCTTGCATTTCATTTTTCTTTCCAAGCCCTAGCTTGGTGGTGAACCCCTCATTAGTTTACGATCAGTGCCTGGACAACCCTATTGCAAGATATCTTCCTCCTTTGCATTGAGATATCTAGGGTTATCCTTGAATGAGAGGGAGTGAAGATTGTTATTCTAGGTCCTAAACCCTAGATCGCCATAACAATTTTCTCACCTTTCACTCGAAAATAGACTAAGCAGGAATTTCATGAGTTCATATAATTGGGAAAAACATCATTGATTCTTTCAAACACATAGGAAGTGCTATAGGGTGGGCAAGAGGAGAGTTAGAGTAACTTAACAAAACACCGCCTGGGTTATACTAGACACTAAAATCATTACAAGTACATGGCTTAGCTTAAATTTTGAAAAATAAGCATGATTTTGGGGGGGGGGAATTAGGTAACAACTGGCTCTGACTGGGATGAAAACTGACAAGGATGAAGCAAAGAATCCAGAAACAAGCTTACATAATTAGTGTCTTATCCATTGGGCAAAGGAGTTAAGAAATTATCTAAACTGAGACTCTTAGACACAAAGAAGGCACAACCAAAACATAAAAAATTCCCTAAACTAACTATTTACAAATAAAGAGCCCAAAAGTGCACTTAGATTTGGTAAATCTTGAGATCCTACCCATTGTAAGGAATAGGAAAGGGAGTGTCGTTAGGATAAGCTAGATAAAAGGTATTAGGTCCAGATTCTTGAGTGATTTTGAATGGACCAATACATAGAGCATCAAATTTCTTGTGGGTACCCTTAGGTTCCCTACGTTTGTCCCATAATAGCACCAAGTCCCCAATCATAAACTTCATTGGTTTGGCTCTTTTATCAAAGAGATTTTTTACCTTAGCCTGATGCTTAGTTATCTTTTCTACCATCTCATCGCATTGCTCCTCAATCTTGGATAAGTATAGGGCTCTCTTTTCTAAAGAATTACAAAATTCTTGATCTTCAATTACAGTCTACAGTTTATAGGTAGATGGCTCCAGTGGAAGAGGTAATACACTTCCCACTCCATAAACTAGCTAAAAGGGGTCATCTTGATTACCTTCTTTGGGTGGTCCTATATTCCCATAAAGCTTCATAGAGCTTCTTATGCCAATCTTTTTGATTCTCATTCACCAATTTTCTTATGATACTTACAAGGTTCTTATTACCAGACTCAGCCTGGCTATTCCCTTAGGGATAATAATCCACCGAATGTGATAGGGAGATCCCATAGTTGTAGCAAAAGAGTGATATTTCATTGGAAGAGAAACTTATTGCATTATCAATTACTAGCTTGTAAGGAACTTTGAATCTAACAAAGATGTTTTCTTTGATGAATTCGTAGACCACTTCCAAATTAGTTCTCTTCATAGGAATCACCTCCACCCACTTGGTAAAATAGTCTGTTGCTGTAAGAAAGTGAGTGTGACCTCCACTTGACCGAGGACTAATCGGTTCTATTAAATCTAGGCCCCATTATTGGAAAGGTCCATTAAAAACAATAGGCTTAAGTGGAAGCATTAACAGTTGAGGTCTACCTGCAAACAACTTAATTTTTTTGCATCTCGCCACCTAGTAATAGGCATATTTGAATATTCCTAGCCAATAGTAACCATTCCTCAATATCTTGAAAGTGGTCATAGTCAAGGAAAAATGTCCACAACTTACATTTTTCACATCTAGCCACCCAATAATAGGAATCTTTGAACATTCTTGGCCAATAGTAACCATGCCTCAGGATCTTAAAAGTGGTCATAGTCAAGAAAAAATGTCCCCCACACACTTCATTATAAAAATTTCTCAATAGTCTTCCTTGCTGAGCTTTATCCACACACTTCAACAACACACCATCCAATCCCCTCTTATAAGTGTCCTCCCAAATGACATATTTAGATGCCTTCAGCTTTAGGTTCCTCTTCTATTTCTTCAAAAGATTTTTTGAATACTCTCTATACGTGAGAAAATAGGCAATGTCTGAAAACCACTCATCTTGGAGGCTAACAGTTAGGACCATAGGAAGGTCTTCCTCATCCCTTTGCTCATTATGACCCTCTTCCATAAGTTTACAGAGTCCTCTTCCTTAAACTAACTTTGTAGGCTTAAGATCCAATTCATACTCCTAAACCTTATTGATCCAACATCCTCTTATGTTGTAGCCGATGTCGTGTTGAGTAAGGATACTTTTGATAGTAGGGTCTGGCACGTATATGACTAAATGTGAATGCAGGATATAAAAATGAAATTTCTTAACTTGCTTTACTACTGCAAAAAATGCTTTTCTGTCTGAGAGTAATTGAGCTCATACCTTTTCAATAGAATGCTCATAAAGGCTATGGGTGCTTGCACATTCATTTCATTAGCTTGAAGTAGGATGGTAGATACAGTGTGTTTTGAGGTAAAAAATAAACAATGAAATCCTTTTTTAAAATTAGGGCATACCAGAATAGGGGTCTAGGCGATGGTTTCTTTGATGTCATTAAAATCCTATTTTCTAGCTTCATTCCACTTGAAGACATGTTATTTCATCATTCCCACTATATGTTTGGTAATCTTAGAGAAATATGGAACACAATTTCTCAAAAAGTTAACTTGTCCAAAAAAGGATTTTACACCAGTTTTACTTGAAGGAAGACTTAGCTGAGAATAGCTTTAACTCATTCAAGGTCTATTCTAATTCCTTCTTTAGAAAATATATGGCCTAACAACTTACCTTCAATTAATTTGAATAAAAAATTCTTAGGATTGAGGGAGATGCTATGCTCTTTACATATTTGCAACACTTTCTCTAAGTCCTTTAAATGATTTGCTCGCTTCTTGGAGAAAACTATCAAGTCATCTAGATAAACGATAATGATCTTTTTCCTAAGATCTCCAAAAGACAGGTCCATGGATCTTTGGAATGTTTCTCTGACATTAATAAGTCCAAAAAGCATCCTATTGTAAGTGAATATTCCCCAGGGCATAGTGAACACCTTCTTATGTTGATCTTCTCTTGGCACATTGATCTGGTTATAGCCAGTGAAACCATCTAGCATGTACATCATCTTTGAGACAACAACTATCTATAGGATATGAGATCCATGTTTAGAAGTAGGTAGTTATCCTTTAGGGATGCTTGGTTGAGGTTCCTAAAGTCCATGTACATCCTTATTTCACCATTCTTTTTGCAAACTGGAACAATGTTGGCTATCCAAGTTGAATGATGAATCAGGTAGATTATTCTGGCTTTTAACATCTTGTCGATTTCCCTGAAGATTGCATCAGTTACCTTAGGGTCATAATTTCTTTGTTTCTATTTGAAAGTGGATATTCCACCCTTTAGTGGAATGTGATGCTGAAATTTCCCATCCATGAAATTATTAAGATCATCATAGTACCAGGCAAAAACTTCCCTATACTTGATGAGAAAGGCTATCAACTTTTCCCTTTCTTTTGGAGAACAACACTTTCCAATATAGACCAACTTAGGAGAGTCAAGACTCTCAATATTCACTGCTTCAAAATCTCCAGAACTATTGATGGATTCATTCATTTTCCGTTTAATGGATCCATAATTTTGATCAAATAGATCTTCCAAAGAAACTAAACCTTTAGGAATTCTATTACCTTTCAATTGTATGACCCCATCCTTTAGCTCATTGATGTCATGAGGGTAGAATTATTTACATTCACTAGAGTTTCCTTCAAAGAAAGTTTTGGAAAATATTTTAGCATTCTCCAGGAATTCTTGAATCTTCTTATCATTCTTGAACACTTGCCAATGATTGGCATTGTCAGGAACACTGGGCCGATAAATTAATTCAATCCTATAAGATTTTTCTTTGAAATCGAGATTAGGTAGTAATAGGGAAGTAGAAATAGCCAAAGATTAATCTCTATAATTCATTTCCTTAGGAATAACCTCTATTGAAAATGCCTCAAAACATTCAATAACATCCCATACCTTGTTCCTGTAGTTTCTTAACTTTTCATTTTTTATAGTGAAAATCTTTCACACCTGATTGTCAATCAATTTTGCATCTCCCAAAACTTTGAGCATCTTGATTCCCATACTCCTCACTTCAACCAATCCCAATAAGAGAGCCTCATATTCTGTGGTATTATTGGTGTTTACAAATTCCAACTTATAAGAGAAAGAGATTTGTTCACCAGAAGGAGAAATGAGAACCACACCTACTCATGATACAAAGTTTGAGCAACTTCCATCGAACTCCATTGTCTAGAGTTCTGAATTTGAACCTGAATCAATCACATTGATCTCTTTATCTTCATTTGGAAACAACATATAATTTCCAAATATAGCTTCTTCAAATAGAATATGGGCCTTAGGGTCTTCTGATTTTAGTACTATTATCTTGGCTTTAGGCTCAGGCTCCAAGCACACTTTCTTATTGCCAATAGGTATATTAGCATAAGACCAATCCAATTGAATTTCTCCACCTAAGTCTTTACAAAAAAATCTACTTAATAGCATGCCATAGCTAGCGAGTATATCGGCTACCAAAATGGTGAGCTTAAGCCATTTTTTTGGATGGGCTACAAGTGCTACTTGTGCATATTTCATTTGTCCAATTAGAGAAACTTTTTTGAACTCCATCGAATAGCATTTCCCAAATGTCTTGGTTAGGCTCAATCCCAAGGCTCAGCAGTTTTTGTAGGCACAACATTATTAGAGGCGCCGAAGTCAATAATACAGTTATTCAACCTAAACCCATTTATAAATAGTGTCACATATAAAGGATTGGGTTTATCATCAAAAGAGTATGATGAAGACACTTTATTGCTGGATGCCACATCAGAGGCTGAGTACTGAGAACTAATCATATATTCATCTAAGTCAGCATGAGACTCAGACTATCTTGGTCTGACAAACTTAATTAATATATCTAGCTAGTTCTTTAAGATTCATGTGTAAGTATTCTACTCGGGAAATTTTCACTTTAGAGTTCTTGCAAAATTCGATGATATCAAAGGTTTCAGGAGACTTTTCAATAGATAAAAAATCAAAATATTTGGATTTTTTTTTTGTGGTTGTGTGTGATACATTTTCTCCCTTCGAATGGCACTAGCTCTAGTAAGTAAAACTTTAGGAGAATTTTGAGTACCTTTTTTATTAGTGTTTTGTTGTCCTCGTGTGACAACAACACAAGTAGGATCATCTAGAGTGATGTAGACATCTCCACCTCTATCATCATTAGGTTCAAACTCAAAGCACCCATTCACAAAGTCTCCATACTGATTAGAAGGATTTCCTTCCTCAGTAACATCTTCAATGACCTCCTTCATAGTGGCTATCTGCATGAATATGTTCATCTCAAGACATTCTGATCCATCATGGTCAAAAGTAAGGTGAAAGGTGCACATATATTATTCTTGTTATCTCCTAGAGGAGCTTCTATCACCAGCCTCTATTGAGTTGGAGGTAGGGGAAGGTTCTTATTTCCTGGCTGATAATTCACCTTTCTTGAGAAGTCTTGATAAGGTTGATTTCTTTTAGGTAATTTCCTTTTAAGAGCAATAATGTCATTCCCCAGTCTCTATATCATAGGATTTGATGAGGTAGCCGACTGTGACTTATTTGTTTGCATCTATCTTTTCTACTTCCCCACTATGATAAAGTCATCTTCTAATTCGATAACAAGCATTTGCATGGCCTCCAAGGTATTCAATAGTTGTCTTTTCAAATGTAAACCAATATCTAGATGTTATGCATTGATGAAGAAGCACTTTTGCATCTCTTCAGATGGTCTCTTAGCAACATTAATTTGAGATACCAATCTATTAAACTTTGCAACAAAATTTCTCATGGGCTTGCTTGCCTCTTTCTTCATTTGCATCACCTACACTATCAGGGAAAGATCATCATCCATACTTTTGAACCTGGCTTCAAACTTAACATATTTTCCCAATTGTTGATTGAACCACACAATAATTGGTAGAACCATTTTTTAGTGGCATCCACTAAATATTTTACAAAAATCCTAACCACCACATCTTCTTCATGTACTCCAAGTACACCACAAGCTGTAAAGATGGCATCAATATGCTCCTTGGGTGAGATCTTTCCATCGCCCCTAAACTTGGGTAGATTTTTGTGAGAGCCTTTAGGTAAGTCGTGTAAATTGTTTCCTAGACTCAAAGGACCTATAGCAACCCCCCATAGGATATGAGGTTGTTTGGCCATAATGTGAGGGAAGTTAACAACTACTGGAAGGAAAATTCCATGTAACACTAAAGCTTGAGAATTCGAATAATCAAGGGGTTCCCTAGTTGGAGAAGTAGGTCTACTTCTATCCCCAAGCCTTCTTCGGGAAGGAATAATATAGGAAAAGTTAGTTCTTTGCAAGGACTCAAAAAATGGGTATATGAGACACCCCTACTTCTTTCTCCCCTAGTAAACCTTTTGGAATCCAAGGTGAACTTAAGATATTAAATATGTAAAAACTAGATAAGGAAACTCAAATTTTATTTAATTCATTCTCTCCCCAGTGGAGTCACCAAAAATCTATGGGTTTAGGCTAGGGGCCTTGAGAAGCAATGAGTTATTTTGGTTGAAAGGTGTGATTGTTCCTAACAACTCTAGAAAGTTCACAATTTCATTTATGAGTTTCCTCTGAATTTTAGAGTACAACTCCCTCGTATGATATGCAATGAATTTGACTAAACTAACTAAACATTTGTATGCTTTTAACCCAAAAGCAGGAAAGGAAAAACTCGATACAAGGAAAATTCCTAATACAAAGTACAGAGAAAAGTAATAAAGATGCTGGCACAAAGACCAATTCACATACAGTAGGTTATGAAAATATTGACACAAAGACCAATAGGCATGGAAAAAATTATGAAATTATTGGCTCAAAGACTAGTTTGAGAGAGATGTTGTAATAGAAATATAAAACCCAATATCAACTATAAATTGAAATCAAATACAAAGACTGATGCATACACCAACACACATGAATAACATAAACACCAGGATATACCTAAACACACAGATTTAAGAATATTAGATATATTTGTATACTAAATGCACACAAAAAATTAGAGATTTCATTTCACAGCAAAAATTGTATTTAGAAATGCATAATATCAGGTCTTTTTAGTGATTTCTAGAGAGAGAAATTAAATACATATATATATATATATCCGGTGAGTAACCGCTTCTTTCCTTGCCCAAAAATGATTTTTTTAATTAAAAGTCTTTTCAGGAAATAGAACAACTGAAAACTACGACGGTGGACCTTCGCTTTCAGATTCTATACACGTGGTAAGTCGTTTCCGCAAGGCTTGGAAAGCCTTCCTTGATGACATGTGGAAGTTCCTTATGGTGTGGAATGGTTATGTTTCCCATTCATAATCTCCATGCAAGTTGGCTATTTTGGATGGCTTCAATCCTCTGATCATAAGTCTTCATGAGTTCTATAGCCTGTGATAGGATGAGATTCGGTTCATTGCTTTTTCTCAAGTGCTCAACATCAAAAGATTGAGAGTTAAAAATTTTATTAACTATTTTCTAAAATTCACTCTCCAAGGCCTTAGCATTCTCATTACGCCCATCTCCTCTCTTGTCAAGTTGCAATACAAGGGAAACAAAGATTTTATGAATCTCCTCTAAGATCGACGCATTGCATTTAGTTCAGACCTCTTGAAGCTTTTGTAAGCAATCTTTTGTGACCTATGATTTCCATTCCACACTTTTATTCTAGATAATGCAACGAGCATCGATAGCATTGGGTATGATTTTCTCAGTGGCTAGTTTTTCCATTCCAAAGCTTAACATCACTTTGATTTCATTTACATATTGATTCCATAGCATTTCCTCTTTCTCAACAATGGCAATCTCTTCTCGAACCTCTTTTCTTGAAGCATTTTCCCTTTGTAGGCACGTAAGAGACTCAAAAATAATTTGATTACCTCTTTTGATTAACCCACCACTCCATTCCTCAATGGTCCTACCAAAGTTTTTGTAGCTCCTCATTTTTCTTACTACCTCTTTTCCTATTAAATCTAGGGGGGTCAGAGGATGACTCAGCTTGAGATATCAGTTGAGGTGGTAGATCAAAAATCAATTTCAAGCACTCAGTTAAGACTTGGATTTTTCATTTCAATTCATCTTTACATTATTTATCTTTCTTGGACCCCTCAACCATTCTCCTTGCAAACACCTAGAATATTTGTACATATCCATTCCTTGTAGGGGGTCCCAGGTCGATTCTATCAACATCAAATTCACTAGCTATTGCTTGAGTGACCTTTTGTGTGGTGGGATGAGCAACTTCCAAGCATAAGTTTCCTAATATGACATTATCAATCAATTGGGAAGTAGTTTTCAACTTATTTGGATTTGGAGTCCTTTGGAGCAATTTTCCTACCATATCTTGCTTGAGAGGTCCAACTGTACTGCTTTCCACTTTCTTAACAAAGTGTCTTCTAGCCAAATAGGAGTATTAGTGACATTGGTTGCTTTAGAACTGGAGGAAGGGAATAACATTTTATTCATGGGAGGAGTATCCATCTGAACACCTTGGAAAGAGAGTGGAGAAGATCTCTATTTTAGAGGTTCATCAACCTCCCTGATAGGCGATGATCAAGGTGATGGGGAGGAAGAACTAATATCAATATTACTTAAGTCATCTCCTCCTCCTCCTTCATCCCCTTTATCCAGATCCGTATTAAGTAAATTCAGGAGGTTCTTTGTCACCATCACCCTAATCCCTAGACTACATTTGAATGTGAGGCAACTCCAAAAGTTCCTTAAGTCACAAAAGGCTGACTATTGCCTCTCACTAATTTGGTGTTATGTGATCTAGTGTTAGGATGGGATTGCTTTGTGTTCTCTTTGGTAACCCACTCTTGAGTCCTTTCCAAAACATGAACAATCCTTGCTTTAATTGTTTCCTTCTCTTTACAACTCCAATCCATAGCGGGAATAGGTTGATTTGCTATTAAGTCTATGAAAACTGGGTCCACTAGGTCTGACACATCATCTTCAATTCCTTGTAGATCAAAACTCAAATTATAGATGATTATTTGTCTCAAGAAAAATATCATCCAATTCCTCCTTCTTACTTCAAATTCATCAAAACAATTTGCCTAGTAGTCCTCCAAAGTGGGCAAATGGAGAAAACTAGGGCCAAGTTTCAATTTATCCTTCACATAATCCTTAAGATTGAAAGGAAATTATTCATCATAGGTCTGCAAATTATACTTGGTTATTATTTTTTCTATGTTGATGGTATCAAACAAAGACTCACATGTATAGGGGTAAAAAACAACTAGAAATTGCATAGTCACTCTTCTCTGCTCCTGGCATCTCTTATTGACATCCACCAACTGCCTATAGACTTCAATCATCACAAACTTGTATTCCAAGTGCCTTGGGAGTTTGATGGGAAAACCAGTGAAATTGCGAACCCTACTATAAGAGAACCTCTAAAATTGGATGAAGTGGCTGTCATAATAGTTGAAAAACTACATAGCCTTAGGTGAAAGCCACATTTCAATTTTTCCTTGCAGTTCTCTGGTCACTCGCATAGTTAAGGGGTTTGGTATCCTCCTCTAATAAGAAAAGCTCTTATTCAATTGCAATTTATCAAGGTACTAAAAAATTGGAACCTGATCATGAGGAGACCACTTGGTCTCAACCTTGGCCAAGGCCTAGTATTTGCAATGTCATAAATTAAATAAGAGGACACGAAAAATTCCCTATAAGTAGGAAAGTAAACTATTTGGATGTGTAACCTTTCATTGATAAGCACCACCTAATTTAGAAATTGTGTTCTTTCAAGTATAATCTAGATGAATAAATACATTCATTCTTGAAAACTAAAGGCATCTTCATTTCCTCAAACTCTATGTAGCAACATAATCATGTTTGATATCTCTCCCATGAAATGGTTCCTCTGTAAATTTCAGGGTAACTGAGATTTTCCTCCCCTGGGTTTTTCCAACTAGTTCCTTTGGATTATGTTCTGATATTACCCCTTCTTGAGCAAAACTCAATTTGGGCACTGGTGAAATCCATGGGTGAGTAGGGTTCTTTTTCAAGAATTTTCAAGCATGAAGCAAAGGTGACTCTTTGGATTTTGACTACTAGCTGATTGTCCTTGGTTCTTATTTCCTAGGTTTGAGCATCATAATGACTTATACATTCAAGAATTAATTCAGGGCATTGGATGACTATGACAAAGGTAGATGCCTCTACCAATCCACTTTCAATTACTCTCTGTGTAATGGGTGGTGGATTGGGAGCATTGAATTTTTCTTTAAGCTCACTCATATTTACTGGCCCTAGCTTGGTATCTCCTATCTCCGGCATGTTGCATGTTAACCCTATGACGTACTCATAATATTGACACTTAATTCTTGCCATTTATGGACTACTAGGGTTCAAACGAATTTTCACTAGGTAGTCTGTAATTTAGGGAAATACAAGTCTAAAAATTGTATGCTCATAAGGAAAAGATATAGACAAAAATACCTTAGAACGACCCCAAACTCTAAGGGCGGAAGTCTACATTTGCGTGCTCCCTTTCTTCATGTCTCCTAGAGTGAATGTTGTAGTTGAAGACTGTTTGTTCTTGGCATGAATTTCCCTTTTAATTCCCCATGAGAAATGTTTAATTAGATAAACATTAAATGAAATTCCACATCGTGTAGGAACGTGTTTGCTTTCACATCACTACCTCAATATAATCACTTTCCAAAAATTTTAAAAAAGAAACGGCTATGTGGGCAGGGAAGTGGGTAGTTCACATAACCTTGTAAATCACCGCCCAAGTTCATACATAGATGTAAAACATTTCCCACTTCTAAATGAAGTTAATTGTTTCCCTCTCTAGGCGATAAATGGGAGAGTTTGACAAACTTAGTAACACACCACCTACACTGCTTAAGCTCAAAATAAGACCAAGCGAGAATTTCATAAGTTCATATAACTGGGAAAAACACTGCTAGTGCTTTTAAACATTTAGGAAGTGCTACAAGGTAGGAAAGAGGAGAGTTAGAGTAACTTATCAAAACACTGCTTAAGTTATACAAGACACTCAAATCATTGCCAATACATGACTTAGCCAAAATTTTGAAAAATAAGCATAATTTTGGGGGGGGGGGAAATAGGTAGCAACTAGTTCTGATTAGGGACAAATACTGACAAGGATGAAGCAAAGAACCCATAAACAAGCTTGCATAATCAATGTCTTTTCCATTGGGAAATGGAGTCAAGAAATTATCTAAACCGAGATTCTCAGACACAAAGGAGGCACAACCAAAATATAAACAAAACCCTAAACTAACTATTTAAAAAGAGAGAGCTTTGAAGGGCATTCAGATCTAGTAGAGCTTGAGATCCTACCCATTGTAAGGAATAGGAAAGGGAGTGTCCCCAGGATAAGCTAGATAGAAGGTATTAGGTCCACACTCTCAAGTGATTTTGATCAGACCAGTTCAGAGAGCATGGAATTTCCTATGGGCACCCTTAGGTTCCCTATGTTTGTCCCATAATAGCATTGAGTCCCCAATCATAAAATTCCTTGGTCTGGCTCTTTTATCAAAGATATTTTTTTACCTTAGGTTGATGCATAGTTATCTTGTCTACCATCTCATTGCGTTGCTCCTCAATCTTGGCTAAGTATAGGGTTCTCTTTTCCAAAGCATCACAAAATTCTTGGTCTTCAATCACAGTCTACAATTTACAGGTAGATAACTCCAGTGGAAAAGGAAACACTCTTCCCCCTCCATAAACCTACTCAAAAGGGGTCATCTCGATTACCTTCTTTGGGGTGGTCCTGTTTGCCCATAAACCTTCATAGAGATTCTTATGCCAACCTTTCTGATTCTTGTTCACCATTTTCCTTATGATACTTAACATGTTCTTATTACTGGACTTAGCCTAGTCGTTCCCTTTGGGATAATAATCTTCCAAATGTGATAGGGAGATCCCATAGTCATAGCAAAAAAGTGAGATTTCATTGGAAGAGAAACTTGTTGCATTATCAATTACTAGTTTGTAAGGAACTTTGAATCTGACTAAGATGTTTTCTTTGATGAAGTCATTGACCACTTCTGAAGTAGTTCTCTTCACAGGAATTGCCTCCACCTACTTGGTAAAATAGTATGTTGTTGTAAGAATGTGAGTATGAACTCCACTTGACTGAGGGATAATAGGTCGTATGAAATCTAGGCCCCATTGTTGGAAAGGTCTATCAATGACAACATGCCTAAGTAAAAGCGCTGCTAGTTGAGGTCTACAAGAAAATAACTTATAGTTTTCACATCTTGCCATCTAGTAATAGGCATCTTTGAACATTCATGGCTAATAGTAACCATGCCTTAGGATCTTAAAAGTGGTCACATTCGAGAAATAATATCCCCTACATGCTTCATTATGAAATGTTCTCAATAATCTGTCTTGCTAAGCTTTATCCACACACTTCAAGAACACACCATCCAATCCCCTCTTATACATAGTGTCTTCCCAAATGACGTATTTAGCTTCTTTTAGCTTTGGGTTCCTCTTCTATTTCTTTGAAAGATGCTTTGGACACTCTTCGTAAGTGAGAAAATATGCAATTTCCAAGAACCACTCATCTCAGAGGCTAACAATTAGGACAATAGGAAGGTCTTCCTCATCCCTTTGCTCATTATGACATTTTGCCATAATTTTGCAAAGTCCTCTTCCTCGAACAAACTTTGTAGGCTTAAGATCCAAATCATACTCCTGAACCTTAGTGATCCAACCTCCTCTTTTTTTGCAGTCGATATCATGTTGAGTAAGGATCATTTTTAAAGTGGGGTCTGGCATGTATACGATTGAATGTGAATGTAATATATAAAAACAAAATTGCTTAACTTTATTTACTATTGCAAAAGCATGCTTTTCTATTTGAGAGTAGTTGAGCTCATTCCTTTTCAATAGAATGCTCATAAAGGCTATGGGCACTTGCACATTCTTTTCATCAGCTTAGAGTAGGATGGCAGATACAATGTGTTTTGAGGCATAACAATAAATAATAAAATCCTTTTTAAAATTAGAGTGTACTAGAATAAGGCCTTGGGCGATCGCTTCTTTGATGTCATTAAAAGCTTGTTTTCTAGCTTTGTTCCACTTGAAGAACTATTGTTCTTTCATAATTCCCACTATATGTTTGGTAATCTCAGAGAAATCTGGAACAAACTTTCTCAAAAAGTTAACTTGTCCAAAGAAATATTTCACACTAGTTTTACTTGAAGGAAGAATTAGCTGGAGAATAGCTTTAACTCATTCAGGGTCTATTATAATTCCTTCTTTAGACACTATATGGCCTAAAAACTTACCTTTAGTTACTCAAAATACTGAATTCTTAGGATTGAGGGAGATGTGGTGCTCTTTACATCTTTGCAACACTTTTTTAAAGTCCCTTAAATGATTTTCTCTCTTCTTGGAGAATATCGTCAAGTCATCTAGATAAATGGCAATGATATTATTCATGAGATCTACGAAAGAAAGGTCCATGGATCTTTGGAATATTGCTCTAGAATTGATAATTCTAAAAGGAATCTTGTTGCAAGCAAAATTTCCCTAGGGCATAGTGAATGTCATCTTATGTTTATCTTCTCATGCCACACTGATCTGGTTATAACAAAGTTAACCTAGATCTAGGACTACAAGATTTAGGAGTCCTAAATCTAATGCATTAGATTTACATTAGTTGAACTACATTTAGGACTCCTAAATCTAATGCAAAGTTAACCTAGATCTAGGAATACAATATACTCCAAATCAGAAATGCAAGTGTCCAAAGGTCAGGTTCCCCAAAATAAACACAAGGAAATAGGTGTTCCATATTTTTGGGAGATGGAACTAGGGGGTACCTATTTCACTCTTAGTTCATTAAAGGAAACCCTAGAGATCCCTCAACCAAATTGATTCAATTGAGGGAAGGGTTAGGAAAAGAGAGGGGGTTTACTTAGGTGTGATTAAAAGGGGGGTTCACAACTAAGCAAATGCTTAGAAAGAAAGAAATGGAAGTAATATGCAAATCTAACTATGTGACCCAGAAAATGAAACTTACAATCAAAATGAGTTACTGAGGATAAACAAAGAAACACCTGGAAGATTGTAGATGTCCAAAACAAGGTATGTAACTCTGAAATTCTAACTTTTTATGTGCACTGGGACTGATACGCTAGATTGGGCGATTTAGTCTTGCTACTGGAATCTGGGTAGAATCTAGAATCTTTTGCTGGAAAATTAGGATCTACAAAAAACTGTTGAAAATGGGTATACTAGGACTCATACACCCAAGGTGGTGATTTAGTCCTAGTATAAGGGTTTGACTAAAATTTCTATAGCCTCAAGTGATCTTCTGTAGCTTTTTTCTTGTTCAATCTTCAAGTTTGAAAAAGTTTAAATTTTGATATGTAGGTGAGTTTCTGTGAAGATGACAACTTCTTGATAACTTTGACAACTTTCTTCAATCTGGAAACTTGTCTTCAAAGGATCTTCAAGTTGCAAATCACCTAGATCTACAATCACGCATGAAGGGGAAAAAAATGTTGTTGTGTTAGGGAATAGGGGTTTTCCTTGGTCAAACCCTGTTTTGGTAATCAAACATTGAAATGAAATAGAATAACATGAAGGAATGATGAATGAACAAATGTAATGTTGTAACTCACCAAACCCTTGAAATGGAGGCTACAAACTAGTGTGAAATGGCTAGTATGTATGTGGATCTTGACTCTTGATCTTGATATGAGATAATTCCTTTGAATGCTTGCTTGAATCATGAAAACCTACATCACAAATGTTAGCTCAAAAACACACATGATACATGATGAATTTGACATGATGCTCAAATCTTGAATGCTGCTCCAAATGCTTGATAATCAAATCTTGAATGCTCTTGTAATGTTCTCTCAATATTTCTAGATGACTTTTAAACTTGCTAGGAGAAAAAATGTGAAATAACCTTGTATTTATAGTTGTTTATGCCAAATTTCCTGAAATTACAACACTACAAGCTGACATCACATTTAGGATAATAAAATCCCACCAAGAATTTGATTCAAATTAGGTCTTGGTTAAAGTAGGACTCATATTGTTGTTAGGGCATATGAGTCTTAGTGTCTTAAACACGAGACACAAACTCCAAAAAGTGTTAAGTTAATTGCAATATTTGAAATCAGGCCCTGAGACCTAGGTGGGACCCATACGCCCAAGGTGGCATGTGAGTTTTAGATCACCAGATCTGGAACACACAACCTCAAACAATGAATCATGATTTTTCCATTATAATGTGTGAAGATTATCATAAGAAAGATGCATTAAATAAGGCTTGTGGATGCAAAATAGGACCAAATAAGGCATAAAAAAGTCTAATTTTAGTAGGGAGGGCCCAAAAAAGTGTGAAAATGTAAAGGGATACATTTTTCTACAATACATAAAGGATTTTAGACCAGTTTAAAAATATATTCATACTTTGGGGAACAAGAGGAGCTCCATGGTCCAACCAATCAAAAGATAGAAAGAAAAAAAATTAAAATAAATAAATAAGTGTGTGATAGGTCGAATGTGAGCATTAGAAAACAAGCAACAAGTAAAAGAGTGCAAATAAACACCAAAACAACCTACACCTCAAGATTAGCCTAAGTTGGAAACAATACAAGATGAAAACAACAAAATGAAACTTTATACCTTGCGTCGAATCGATCCTTTGGTTGGCCCTTCGATCTTTGATGTGTATGCTCCTTGGATGGCACAAGATACAAGCTAATTGATGTTGTGAGGATGAGTGCAAGTGTATGAAAACAAGAAAATGACTAAGTATAGGTTGAGAAACAAAATTGCAAAAGTTTGGCTAGCAAAAATGATCTCCCCCAAAATGAGAGAAAAGAGGGGGTATTTATAAGATTTTTGAGAATTCCTATAAGAAATGGAGGGCCAAGATTGAGCCAGCAAATATCAAGATGTAGGGCTAAGGTGAGTTGAGAACTCACAAGCCCTCACATCTTAACATGTGGCATATGATTTAGCCCTAAAAGGTGAAGTGGTTATGAGGTGGAAGGAGAAGTACATGACATGGAGGGGGGTACAAAGTACCTTGGGATTGGACAAGATCTCCTCATAAAGGAGGTCCTTGTCCCCATGTGGGTGAGAGGACATGTGAGGAATTAAAAATTCCTCAAATATTCTCATGGGGAGATGGGAAATAATAAAGAATAAGTGAAGGACATGTGGGGAGAAGTGAAGGAATTAAAAATTTCTTTTGGGTGCCTTGGGGGATTAAAAGGTGAATTAAAATTCACATGGGGAAGTGGAGTGCCTTGTCCAAAAGGAGAAAGCCTTTAATAAGGTTGACTCAAGGACATATGCCATAAATAGGATGAGGATTAGGTTAGGCTAATCAAATGATTAAGGTTGTGCAAGTACTCAGTTAGATGGACTAATGACTCATTAAAAGCAAGTGGGAAATTATGGAGGATGTGACCTTAATGATGGTTAAGGGTGTGCACATGCTAACCCTAGTTAATTAGAAGAAGATGAGGTATTCAAGATGGATTAGGGGACCAACTTGCAAAAGTTGGAGGATGTGACCATGAGAGAGAAAAGAGGAATTAAAAATGAATTTTAATTTAAAAGGGGAATATGACTAAATTAAATAAAAGGGTATATTTATTTAATTTAGAGGAGGAAGGGGGGTAAAGTATTAAATTAAATACTTTAGGACCTTTGTGCAAGATGCAGGGTATTAACAACTGGTTTAATTAATATTGACAGAGGGGATAAGCAACCAGATGAGTAAGGAGACGTGTTTGATCATATGGAAGTGATCAAATTGGACGTCTACATTTTTCCCCTCTTCGAAATACTATTAGAATAATAGGGTTTCAAAGAAAAACAAAATGCAGATGACTCTATGGAGGAAGAGACGAGAAAAGGAGATGCCCCAGCATGGGGGAATGCGCATGAGCTATCCTGAATAGAGGGAATGCGGAGAGGATGCCCCAGTCAAGCAAAGGTGGGGTTAGAGTAACAGGTTAGGAGGGAATGGTAGGGTATGCCCCCTCGAGAAGGGGGACGGGGGAGGAAAAGGGAGCCTCAGTCAACTTCTCGAAAGTATGGAGTGGTACATGTCATTGGAAAGAGCACGAAAAAATGAGAAGAATGGTGCTTGAACGGAGGAAATTAGATAAATAGTGTGCAAATAGCAGCCCCGGGAAGAATGAGGTTGGATGAATTAATCAGAGGAATTTTTTGGTTAAAAAAAAAAAAAGACCCTAAGGTGAAAAAGGAGGGAAAGTGAAAAGGGATAAAAGGTAATTGTTGAATTACCTTAGGCTCATTGTGACAGCTGGCAAGTGGAGAAGGAAGAGAGGAAGGAAAGGTGGAAAGCGAGATTAGACACCATGTCGGAGTACGATAGTGATGTCATCCATCGGGCGGATGAGAGACGCATATTTTTAACCCACTGTGCCGTACCCCGCCAGGTTAGCTCAAAATGTAACTTTGTGTTTTTTAGTCATTTATGCCAATATTTTTGAAAAATGAAAACATGGGTTTTGTTCAGGGTGTCGAAAAGAAAAATGGGTAGGAATTTTTTTTTTGTGGGTTGCCTCGGTTTGCGCGTCAGAGGGGGAGAAAGGTGGTGGCCCGCGGACTGGTCCGTCGCTGCGGGGGCGGGTCCGCCGCGGGCGGACAAAGCCGCCACCGTGGTGGTGGGTCCGCTATCGCTGGGGCGGACCAGTACGCCACCGTGGGCAGGCGGGCTTGCGATCGCGGGGGCGGACAGGTCTGCCATCGTGGTG
>VDFB02379711.1:35814438-35958072 GCA_007258455.2 Sequoia sempervirens | reverse complement strand
GTTTTAGAAACTAGACTCCATTCTACAAATTAAAAAAATTCAATTACTTTCCAAAATTTGTAGGGGTAGCACGACCAAAATTCTGCTTTTCAGGAAGTGTCCACTTAGAAAATTAGTAAAAAATAAAATATTCATTAAAAAATTATCAAAAAAATTGTGCATCAACTATATACTGTTAGCTAATTTCTGACTATAGTGATTTTAAAAATACTAAAAAAAGTTCAGCGTGCTAGCATCGTACAAGACTTGCTATGTTATGTTTTTCCACAAAAACAACACCAATTTGTGTACATCCCTCTTTTGAACCCCTTAATCTCAACCATTTTCAAAATAAATTAGTAGTCTATAAATTAGACTTGGAGCACTTCGATCCTTGTTTTTGTCCCATCTCAAAATTTTGAGTGTAACTATCCTCAATTTCACATCCAAGGTTAGTATTTTTTGATTTTAGGAAAAAAGTGGCCACTTAAGCCCCCTTTTTGGGAACCATCTTGGTTCACTTACCCCTTACTCAGTTCCCATATTAGACCATCTAGGAAACAAAAGACTCGAACTCATCTAAGTATCTCCACAATTCTAGGATTTTTTCCAAATTCTCAAGGAAATGCAACTTTAACATAGTAGACTCTAGGCCCTAGTGTTGAAGCCAGAGAGCTCTGATACTATATGTAAGAACCACCCAATTTAATCACTAATAAAAGATGGAAATTAATGAATAAAATGAAGGTAGTGGCCATGCTCTTCTATAACAAAATTTCAAAATTGCAAAGGACAATATGTAAAAATAATTAATTACATTAGCACTTGTAACAAAAACAACCCCTGATTCCCTTTTCTGTAATCTAGTGCAAAGAGAGAAAGAGAGCATCATTGACGTGATATCCACCCTACCACAAAGTGTTAGCTTCCTTGTGCTACTCCACTAGAGAAAACCAACCCATCACAAAGGATCTAGCAATATATGACAACATGAATGATGGAATCTAGTTTACTACATGAAGCACTATCATGATAGCATACCTATATACTCATGCAACATATATCTAATGCACCCAATCTATGTAATGCACTCATGGACGAGAGTCAATAACAATTCATGTTGACATCATAAAAATGGACCTCAATCATCTTGCTATGATATCTTGACATTTAATATAATAGGTTAACAACACCAAAGAAAAAAACCATAACCGATATTCAATCCTTATGATGTTTTAATTAGATAACGTATTTCCAAAGTGCCAATATTTATTGGTTAGTCCATACAAGAAGTTAAACTATGTAGAACCTAAACACACTTCCATAACTCCACTCACTATTAAGTGATACAAAGGATCTTACTTCCTCCTTATGACTTAATTTGTTGTAAGTCATTATTGAAAAAAAACATGGAAGGCAACCCATGAAGGGATTTTTACCTATTTAAATATTTTCATTTATTTTTAACCACACCTTTATAAAGAAAATAATTATCATTTAAACTCATGATAATTTCAATCTATAAATCAACTAGTAGTTTTGAATTTGCAGATTGCAGTCAAAAGGACATCATTCAAGTGGTCATAAATCTTGCATTACAGACTCAAATTTAAAATTTTGAGATGTTCTGGAAAGTTGGAGGAATGAAGAACAAAACCTAATTTTTTTTTTCAAAAAATCTCAACCATGTAAGAGCAGTTATGTTTGCAATGCAGCTCACTAGATTCTTAGAACAACAGTATGGCAACAAGACAGTCTTTCTTTTTTAGAACTAATGCTTAAAGTTCCTCACCAAGAACATGTGAAAATTTCTCTCTACAACTCAACCCACTAGATTGCTATCGGAATTAGACCAATTTAAAACTATACTTGTAAGTACATATGATTTAGCAATGAGTCTAGTAGTTATGCACTTCTGCCTACTCCTTATCATTCTTGCTTCTTAGTTTAATTTTATGAACAACTAAAGATATACCTTCTTCATTAGAATATTTCTACTTTATTAGTTATATTCTAAATCAATAAAAGTATAAATTTGTTGATCCATATTGATTGTTGCATTTTAAAGTTTTTCCAAGCTTCATATGGAGTAGCTGGAAAAGACACTATGTACATTAAATACATAGAGAAATAAGATTGGTCTTTCATTTCTCATAGAAAAACTTGCTTTTGCTGCATACTCAACCTTTTATAATAAGTACATATTTAATTGTATGTCAAGGGATGAAGTTTGGTGGATGCCCAGTTAAAATATTTTGTGTATTGAACTCGATAACTAAATATATTATTAAAGAGTGTGCACAATAAGTAGAATGTGCAACATCTCCTTCAACACAATGCAATGGTTCTAATTTTTTTTTTATTTACAATTGAAGCATGAGCAATGCGATATTACCCAATAGACATCCACCGCAATGTCTGCCAACACATAAAATGACTTGGCTGGAAAACTCCAGCCATACTTTTGGTTTCACTGCCGTGTTTTGTAGTTAGTAGCTACACTATACTAAACATAGTGCACAAAAAAAATACCCAACAACCAAACAAATCAACCATGCATAGAAATAGGCATTATAAGTAGTCTATCATAAGACTTTAATATAGATAAATTGCGAAAATACCATAAAATGAAACAAAAAGAAGTGCTTATCTAATAAAGTATAACCACCATAATGGGCTGCTCCATATGAAAATCCTTTCAGTTTATACACTTAATTTATTTTTTTGCCTAACCAAGTCTTATGTCATAGTGCTAAACCTACAACATGGATATGTTTGGAAAACCAACATAAATTTTTTAGGAAGTCGTAGGAATGGAGAATGCTGAAATAGCCAAGATATATGGTTGAAAATAGTGTTTCTTGTTGATGACATTTAAAACATTATATTCTAGAAACACTCCCTATAGGATGAAATATATCAAGAAGGTCGGACACAACAACTGGGCATTATCGGCATATAAAACCCTCTCTAATTTCTAGTTGTTAACATTAAACTTTTAATTGTAAATTGTAAGGTTTTCATTTCCAAAATTTGTAAGGGCTATCATCCCCATGTCTAGAACAATTCCTAGTATCTTAGTGGCATTCCAAGTTATGCACTGCACAATTACATAGAATGCCAATTATAAAGTACCAAACGTTTTAAGTCTATGATTGGAAAAATCTAGCATTTGTAATTTATACAGATTGCATGACTCTAAAGAAGCTACACTTTGAGCTTCATATTTTGACATAAAATTGTATAGTTACATTTCCCAATCATGTAGGAATCTTACCATATCTAGCCCATATTCTTGGCTCGATTCCATTGCACTCTCAAGTTAAAATTGGCTCTTATTTTTGGTAACTCTGTAGATCTTTCCTCTCCTATTTTTAATCTGTAGTAGCCTAATTTGAACTGGTTTAGATGCCCAAAATAGAACTTCACCTTGATTTTACAAACTTGCCAGCATTTAGTCACGGAGACAAGCATGCAAATTGTGGAGATATTGACCAAGCACATGGAGCGGTAAAATTATTTTTCTTTTGAAAAAAATAATTTTAATCCTTCCCTATTTTTTAAAAATGATACCTTAATATTAATATGTGTGTTATTTATTAAGAATAATAGTTAAAATATTTATATAATTTATTTATTTATTTTATTTTATCTTTTTTAACTAATGTTTAACAAATATCTTTATTCAAATATAATACTATTTATTAATAATATATATTTTATTTCTTTATTATAAAAAATAGTTAAATAAAAGAAAATACCAATTCCCATTTAGATGGAACGTCTTAAAATAACTACTTATCACACGTAGTATATTTTGTGCTAAGTTGGATCATCCCAATTTTGACATGGGCTCTCTGATTATTTTAATTTATCGAGATTTACATAAAGAATTTTTTATTCTTATGCAAATATATATAAATACCATTCATAAAATGACACAATTAATTAATACAAGAATCCACTATTTCTAATCTTACACACACACATGCAGCCTAACTACATGAGTCTAAGTGAGTGTGTATTGATTCCATCATGACATGTTACCTTTCATCGACTAGAACCTTTTCCCTGATGATACTCTCTCTCCAATACAAGAAAATATCAATGATTCATGATGCACTTACGAATTAGAACAAATAATTAGTCATCATCATTATAATTACTTTTCTTAATTACTCTTCAAGTAATAACCAACATAACCAAATTGTCTTTCGTAATCACTTGTTTAAAAAATAATTAATATAGTAATTAAGGGATTAAGATAAGCTAATTAAACAGGTTATGACAAAACCAAAACATGTAGAACTCCAAAATAGGCCAACAAGAATCTATAATTACTCCCATAAGCCCGATCCAAACTTACTTTAACTTTGCAGGATTTCAAACCTTTTAGGTTGGCACCAAATTAGTGAAGCAACAAAGAGATGAACCAATTGTTCATCTATATTTTGACACACAAACCTCCAAAGCACTTTCAACTTGGAATAAAGACACTTCAAACACATGTAAAGACTCCCATGAAACCACCTAACAAAAAAATCACTCCTGATGGAATACAGAGCATTCCAAACAATTCCTCTAGCACAGTAACTCTGCCATATCTAGAGTGATACTTTGTGAACTCCAATTTCTACTACGAAGGGCTTCAAGATGTGAAACCTTTGATTTTGATTCCTCGTACAAGTACCAAAATTACCTCAAAACTGCATAACTGAATTATTCATGGTAGAGTAATACAAAACTCAACATTGGTTCACTTTACACTACAAATTGTACTCTGGGACTTGGAAAATTCTACAAAAAATTTGGTTTACTTCAGACCAAGAAAACTACATGTTATATAATGGGTTGCCATCACTGCATTCAATCATAATCATCAAACACCAACAATAAATAATCATAGATACTACAACAATGTTGACATCAATGAAAACACCATAGTAGCATTATCTGCCATACATTCATTAATCTTCTGAAGGAAAAATTTCTAACAATCTCCCCACAAATCTTCCAACACTTGTACACATAGTTAATTACTTATATAAATGGAGAATTAATAAAACCAAATGGCATTGAACTAGAAACTCATAATAACCCTCATGAGTCCTAAATTCTACCTTTGGAATATATTCTTTCTCAATTCTAATTTTATGATATCCTAATCTAAGATCAAGTTTTATAAAAAAATATAGCTCCATTTAGTTCATCTAGTAAATCATCAATAACTTGAATTAAAAAATTATCCTTTATTGTATGTTGAGCTCTCTTTAGTTTAAACAAATAAGCTAAGTTTCATCCTTCTTACACACCATCATCATGGGAGAGGAGTAAACATTCTAGATATGAGTAATGATACTTACATCTATCGTCTCTTGGATATTCTTCTCAATCTCACATTTTTGTATATATGGGTTGTTATAAGGCCTAATTTTGGGTGGTTACCTCCCTAGTACTAGTTTAATGACATGATCCTAGTCCCTTTTAGGAGGTAATATTTTAGTCATATCTATGAAAAATAGTAAGTAACAATCCATAATTGCTTGTGAATCATGCTTGGTGGGAGAATTTAACTAATATAATGAGAATAAAAATAGCTAGGTCACAAATGTATCAACACCTTTACGAAGCATCTTTTAAATTTGATGAGAACTTACTATCTATGGGGAATTTGAATGCAACCCTCCTAATTCGACTATCCTACATTTTGAGTGAAATCTCATGAATAGTTGCTACATTCTCAATTGCTCCTAATGTAGTCATCCACTCTACTCCCAACACTATATACGTTAAACCCTTGAGAACAAAAAACATTGGGAAAGAAAGTCGATACTCTCCCATGGTTAATTTAATGCTATAGAATTTTCTTGAACAATTGATTTTTCTTGCCTTCGATTGGTGAGAAAATAGGCATCTACCTAGCTTTCCATAATCATTGCAACATATAATGTGGACAAAAAATGTATACAAGATATTTGATGTTATTAATTTTTATTAATATTTATATCTTTCATTTGGTGTTATTGATTCTTATATGTTAAAAAAATGATATGATTGAGTGATCTACCCCTTGGAGATGGATTGTAGATTCAATGTTTTTCATCACTTGGGTTTTGTGCAACAATTTCAATATGATTGAGATATCATGTAATAATTGTGAGGCCTTGCATATATGTTGGACAACTAGTAAAAGTGACGCCTAATACTAGATGTTGAATAAATTAGATTTTTATCTTGATATCGATGCCACCATGATCATATAACAGGGTGCATGTGGAGGAAGCTTAGATTTGGTCTGAATAGGATCTTTAAGTAGCTTGATCATGCCTTTTTTTCAGCTTAGTATTTCTTCTCTTTTACCAATTATTAACAAAAATGTTTGCTAGCTCCCATCAATTAAGGGTTGAGACAAATCATCACATTTTAAGAAATGGAGGAATATGTCAACTTTACTTTCGAGAGGAAAGGATTGAGAACTATTTTAATTTCAATTGCTCAATATTTTAAGTAGCACATGGAAGATTTTGGTGGCCCTTTTAAGAAACTAGGGAGCCTTTAAAGACTTTCCTTCAATATCATGTTTATAAGTGTTTAAAGTTATATATAATTGAAGTTTGAATGTTTAAACATCATCACTTGAGTAAGGAAAAATAAATATGTAATTTTAAATTAAAATTTTCTTAGTGGTTTGAAAGATGCATCCAAAACAAAAAAAAACTTTCAAATAAAATAAAACCACTCATTACAAATTTCTTTCATAATTAATTTAATTTTAAATTTTAATATAGTTTAAATAATTTCAATTTTTAACTTTATTTGTTTTTAACACACCGAAAGAGGAAGAAAAAAATGCCAAATAAACACAAAAACCAATGTAGCTAGGTTTTATTATATTGGTATCCTTGTTATATAGTTTACAATGATGTTAATCCAAACTTGTGCCGGCCGGGTAAGAAGAATACAAAGACAAACAGCAAATTGTAATTGAATGGGAACAAGAAATAAACGTTATATGATCATATAGAAAGGGTGAACATAACTAAGCAATGGTTGATCGAGTGGACGGAGTTTACAATTAAAGAAACTTCTCAGGAAACAATTAAACCGCCATTTATCGTAGATACCGAGGTTTTTTGCGATTTCTGCTATATAATAGGCATAGGAGAAAGAGTACATAAACTAGCAATTGCATTAGAACAATAATACGCACTTGTCTACATGGCAAACGTCTCATCTCTATTTTTCGTGTGCTCTTGTATTGCATTTGCTGGTGCCATCTTTGGAGCGCAAGCAGAGAACCTTGAGTTCACATTTCCTCCTGTATGGAATATCTGCCAGATAGGGATCGCAAAATTTTGCGAGCGCGGCGAGAGTTCATACATGCAACTCTCAAATGCGGATATAAACCAGGCGACATTCTCCTGGATGACTTACAATCAATCGATTTCTTTATGGGACAACTCTCGCTTTCTCGGAAGTTTCTCTTCTCATTTTCGACTTCAAACTTCTAACAACTATGCTCGTACATCCCAATACGGCGATGGGTTTGCCTTCTTCCTCGCCCCTTTCGACTTTGAGCCGCCACAAAACTGTACAGGCCAATGGCTTGGACTCTTTAACCAATCCACCGATGGAAATCCTTCCAATCAGATTGTTGCAGTGGAATTCGACACCTTTAAAAATGATCCGTTTGACCCAGATGGCAACCACGTGGGAATCAATGTCAATAGCATTGTTTCAGAGGTAGATTTTCTCAAAAAGGACTCCAACTCTTTTTGATTTCAAATCGGTTTGGCTTGTGCTTTTTTTTTTAAGCTTCTTTCCAGAAATCTTTTCTTTCTTTATTTCTGATGTTTTTGTCTGTGCTATTTATATTTTTCTTCAGAAAACTGTATCCCCGTTGGATATCAAATTTCGTAAAGGAAAGCCAGTGGACGCATGGGTGGATTATGACGGCGTAGCAAAGAGGCTTGACGTGTTTCTTAAGAAGTACAACCAGACACACCCCGAAAAGCCAGAAATACCAATTTTATCCTATAAAATAGACCTCACAAAGATTCTTCCCCAAAAAATCAAGGTCGGCATATCGGCTTCCTCTGCATATTCATCCGAAGAGCACAATGTTTGGTTTTGGGAATTTAAGTCGCAGATGTTGACGACTCCGGGGCCGACGACTCCGACGAAGAGGAATGGTGTTTTACTAATAGTCTTGCCGTGCGTCCTCACAGTATCCGGACTTGCGGTCTTAGCGGGGTTGTATTTCAGAAATAAAAGCCGTCAGAAGGACGACATTGAGATGGACAAATGGTTTGACGAAGGACCGCGCAGGTTCTCTTATGCTGAGCTCAGCGTTGCAACTCAAAATTTTAGCCAAGACCAAAAGATCGGAGGGGGAGGCTTTGGTGATGTTTACAGAGGCATCTTGCCTGGCACAAAAGAGGATGTAGCTGTAAAAAGAATATCCCAACGTTCCAAACAGGGGAAAAAGGAATATGTCTCGGAGGTTACGATTATCAGTAAGCTGAGACACCGTAATCTCGTACAGATCTTGGGATGGTGCCACCGCCATCGAAAGGGCCAATTGCTTCTGGTTTACGAATTCCTACCTAAGGGAAGCCTGGACAAGTATATTTTCGGGGACACCTGTTTGGAGTGGGATCGAAGGTATAGCATTGTTTGTGACATAGCTGCTGCTCTTGCTTATCTTCACGAGGAGTGCGAAGAGCGTGTGGTGCACAGGGACGTGAAGGCAAGCAACATAATGTTGGATCGTGAGTACAGAGCAAAGCTCGGAGATTTTGGACTGGCAAGACTAATTGCGTGTAATTTTGGAAATGGTGTATCAACTGGTATGGCTGGAACAGCTGGTTATATCGCACCTGAACGTGTGGTATCCCGCAAGCCCAGCGCAGAATGGGATGTGTTCAGCTTTGGAGCGGTGTGTTTGGAAATTGCCTGCGGGAGGCGGGTGGTGGACTCCCAGTTAGAGGAGCACGGATGGAGACTGGTGGAATGGGTTTGGGATCTGCACGCCCAGGGAAAGCTTTTGACAGCCGCAGATGAGAGGTTCAATGGGAGTTTTAATGGAAAGGAAATGGAGAGGGTGCTCCTGTTGGGTTTGTTGTGTTCTCACCCGGATCCCAAAGCGAGACCCGCCATGAGAAAAGTGGTGCACATTTTAAGATTGGACGCTGAAGTGCCCTATGTTCCGCTCACTTATCCAGTAACAATGTATGGTGGCACTATAGGTGCTCTTCAAGTATCCTCATCTCCGATGTATGGTAAAATATCAAGTCCAGCAAACTAAAACAAAACTTAAATAATTATTGACCTTGTAAATACTAAGGGTGTCATTTTTTTTCCTTTTTTCTAAGATCAAATCTTCAATTATGGTTGTGAATCTCATAGTCTCATAGTTTACTTAAAAAAAAAAGTGATGATGTAAAATATAGGAATAAATGAGGACTTCATGGTCTATTAGATCTCACTCACCTCGTTCTTTAATATATGAGTTTCTATAAAGATTGGTTGTCACAACACACGTTGCAAAACTAAAATTTCACTATTTTTTTTTCAAAGTGTAGAATTATAAATATGCATAAATTTATTTAGCATTTCATATTACAACGCATAGGCCAGAACATGTTAAATTTATGATGAGTGTAGTTTAATTTATTATGATATCTTAAATTCAAACATATACATTAGGATTGGTAAGTAAGTGTGTGTTAAGTTTCACTTGAGTATGTTGTTCACAATCTTATATAAGCTATGAGGATAAAGTTGATCATTCGCTACATATGTAAATTGCCTTTTCTCAAATATATGTATTAACTAGGTTGATGCTTTGAGTTTATGTTAGTGTATACATCATCTTTTGCATACATGTAGGCTAACTTCAGCCTACTTAAACGTTCATTATGGAGCTTCCCACCTCATTGGCATCCTTGACACTTGTTCCTCATGAACTGTCTAGCTAGTTTGGACTCTAGAGAGGTGTCAATGGTCTTTAACACCTCACGCTTGGTTGTTTCCTTTATTCTCCTTTATATGTACATATTTGGCTACCTAATACATACGTCGAGTTTATGCATTCTGGTTTTCACCGTGCTTGTTTTTAATCTCTGTGATTCGCTGTTTCTCTCATGGTATCAGAGACGTCTGAGATATTTCTAGGCCGTAAGGTGAACTAGCTGATTGTGTTTTGTTTGTTTGATGGATTTCTGTCTCTGCTAATTATTTGCAGGATGCATCAAGAGTTTGAGGAGGTAGAGGTTTTTGCACAATCAATCTATTTGGAGGGTGTAATCATACCCATCGACCCAAGCGTTGGGACAACTATTTTCTCAGACATTTTTTAGTTTGGAGGGCACAATTTGATAAGAGAGGGCACAAATTCTCTTTTGCATCTTGCATTTCCATCAAAAGTTGCCACAAATCGCATCCAGCTGCCACATATACCCCACGATTTTTTGTTGGCTAGCAGTGATTTAAACTTTTGTTGTCATTCATAGGCACAATTTTTGTCTTGCAAGGCCGCGATTTTGTTGTTTTGCAGGCCGAGTATTCTTGCGCCATCACTAGAAGCTCGCGACCTGGACTTCCGCGCTGTGGAGTGGGTTTTTCTTGTGATTATCTGCAACCAAAATCACCCCGTACATATCTTGACGGATCTGTGGAGGCAACGAGGAAGGTTGAGAGTCTTTGAAGGCGTGATTTGGAAGGCAGCGTGAATTCCTTATTTTTGGAGGCGTGAATTTCCTATAGTAGGAGGTGTGAATTCCCCGTATCGTGGCATTCCCTTTGCTATAGCAGATTTTTCCTGTTGTTGGAGGCTTCGCTGTCTCGGTGCATTTTCTTTGCTATCGTGGATTTCTTTCACCTCTACAATTCTATTTGCATTTGATTACGTTGTAGCTATCACAGGACCTGCGAGTGCTGGCATTTGGGTTGATCAAATTGGGAAAAGAGGCGCGAATGGGTGTCTAATTCCACTTATAGGAGGGGTTCTTTTGCAAATACAACCATTAAATCATTATTTTTTTCTTCATCATTCTGAAATTTTGCACAATTTTTATTTTTATTTTTTTTGTAAAGAAGGAACAACCAATTTGTAAAGGATGAAAATTTCAAGTTGTGATAACTTTTGCATCATAGCTCATATTCAAGTTTTGTTTTTTTGTAAAAGTGGATTTTTTTTGCCATTAGTCCAGAGAGCATGTGAATTGCACTCATTTTATAAAGTGCCAATTTATGTCTCTTTTGGGTAAATTACAAGCACTCCTTTTATAAAGTGTCAAATTGGGGGAAACAAATAATCAATGGGGTGTTGTGTGTGGTAATTTTTCACATTTCCTTAAGAATTGCATGTGTGTGTTGTGTTTTCCTTTTACTTTTGTACGCATTTCTTATTTCTTGATTTCCACATTTCTACGAGCAACTATCTAAGTCTAGCAACAATGGAGGCTAATGTAACTATACAACCCCTAATACCTTTCAATTATCATGATTGGAATATGAAATTAATTCTTGTGCTTAAGAACAAGGTTTATATAGGGTAACTATGGGAACATAGAAAGAACCTACAACAATTAAAGACAAAGGAAAGTTTTTCAATAAGTGTGATCAAGCATTTGGCTTCCTATGTCTAAATTTATCTCTTGATTTATTGTTCCATGTTGAGAACTTGAAAACACCCAACCAAGTTTGGGAAGGTCTTGACAAACTATTTAGGAAAATAGATGAACTTAGAAACCATGAGTTGGAAAATTAACTCTTAGGTCTTAGTCCTAGGAGTTTCTCAACTTTACAAGACTTTTTCACTAAGTTTAAATCTTTGAAGTTGCAATTAAAAGATTGTGGAATTGACAAGAAAGAGGATCAATTAATCCTTTATGTACTTTCCAAGCTAGGTCCAGAATTTTCTGTGTTTGTACTCTACTAAAAGAGCTCTTGGAGCTCATGGTCAATGCCCACACTTGATAACTTTATTGTTGATCTCACAAGGGAGCAAGAAAAGTTAATTCAAATGGGTACTTTGAAGTCTACTGAGCCTCAATCCCTACTTGTAGGGAATGAAATACATAAAACTTCAAAAGGGGAGAAGAAGAACACTAAAAAGGACAAGAAAGTTAAGAAAGAAGGCAGAATTGACAACTCCAAAAAGGACTCTCAAGGTAAAAAGAGAGTTAAATGTGCCTTTTGTAAAAATATTGGATATGATGAACATCAATGCATGAAGAAACAAATAGAAGTTCTACAAAAATATATAAAAAATAATAATATAGGGCTACCTGATTCTATTAAGGCCTCTTCATCAACACAAGATAATACTAAAGACAAAGAGAAATCAAAGGGAAAAGCCTTAGTTGCTATGTACAACATATTTATCTCCATCATGGATTATAGACTCTGGTGCTTCACACATATGGGTTCTTCATAGGTTGTCTTTTCATCCTTAGAGCCATCAAGTATGTCCATAATCACTAGGCGATGATACTCCATCATTGGTAAAAGGGAGAGGGTCTGTTGAATTTGAAGGAGGAACATTTGCAAATGTTCTAAGTGTACCTTCACTCTCAACTAATCTCCTTTTAGTGTATCAAATAAATCATTTAGGGAAGGGCATGAGAGTACACTTCTCTCCAAATTCAATTGAGATAAGAGAATTACAATGCAACAATTTGGTAGTAATAGGGGAGGAAAATCACCAATCTAGATTATATACCTTCTCCAATTTTACCATAGATATTTCTCCAAAAGCACTACTAACTCATTCAGATGAAGTTAGAAAACTATGGCATGAGCGGTTTGGCCATCTTAACTACTACTATCTCGAACAACTATGTCAATAGAATATGGTCAAGGGATCACCTAAGGTTAAATTTTCTAAAGGGCTTTGTGAGGTTTGTGCTGTTGGCAAGAATCCAGAAGCAAAATTTGACAAAGGAAAATCATGGAGGGCAACACAAGTTTTAGAACTTGTTCATAGTGGTGTTTAAAGGGATTTTCCCCATCCATCTTTTACAAAGTATAGATATGTTCTGACCTTCATTGATGATTTCTCATATTTTAGACGGGTCTACTTTCTTAAGCAAAAATCAGAAGTGTTTGAGTCTTTTCAAGATTTCAAAGCTCTTGTCAAAAAATAATCAGGGAAAGTCATCAAGGTTCTTCGAACAGATAATGGGAGAGAGTATGTCAACAATAGTTTTGAGTAGTTTTGTATATTAGAGGGGATAGATTTGCAACACATAGTTCCTTATACCCCATAACAAAAGGGTGTTACATAAAAACAAAATAGATTTTTAAAAGAGATGGCTAATTGTATGATTCACTCTAAGGGCCTCACACCATCATATTGGGTAGAAGCAATCAACTATGCATGTTACATATAGAATAGAGTTCCACGTAAAGCCTTAAACGGTATTACTCCCTTTAAAGCTTGGAAAGGATGGAAACTAGTAGTTGATCATTTCAGAGTTTTTGGATCTCATGCTACGACACACATTCCAAAAAAGCAACACAAGGCTATGGATCCACAATCCAAACCTTGCATCTTTATGGGATATCCAGATGGTGTAAAAGGCTATCACCTACTCCACCCTACCACACATGAGTTGTTTATTGAGAGAAGTTTTAAGTTTCAAGAAACATCTCTTGAAACTATACTTGACACTCAACATATTGTGCACTTTTCAGATCCTGATTACAGTACTAATGATTCAAATCATTCTTAGCATATTCCCAGTGTAGTATCTTCTTCTTCCAATTCTCACATTGATGAAAGTGATGGCTCATCTTCAACTAGTTCATGGATTGCATTGGAAGTTGATATTTCTACACCAGACTCACCCACATCTCACACTCTACATAGGGAAAATACAAGGGTACAAGATTCAGTAGATGACAAACAGATTCAGGTAGATTTTTAGGGGGACACTTCTTTGCTTTAGTTTTTGATCCATATAAATTCAGAGAGGCATCAGGCATACCAAAGTGGGATATTGCTATGGATGAGGAATATGATTCCTTGATTAGAAATCACACTTGGTATTTGAATTTACTTCATAAGGGAAGGAAGATAGTTCAATGTAGGTGGATATATCAAACTAAATTTACAGCAGATGGGTTAGTTGATAAGTACAAAGCACGATTGGTAGACAAAGGTTTTTCACAAGTTGTAGGTATTGACTATACAAAAACATTTTCACTAGTTGCTAAGATGACTTCCATTAGACTCACACTTGCTATAGCTGCATCACATGGATGGGATGTACATCAGATGGATGTGGAGAGTGCATTTCTTCATGGAGACCTTGAGGAGGAAATCTACATGGAACAACCACCAGGGTTTGTTCAGGATTCATCCTTAGTTTGTAAACTTAGGAAATCTCTCTATGACCCCAAACAAGATCCTAGAGCTTGGTATGCCAAGATGGATTCCTACCTCCTATCTTCAGGTTTTACTAGATGTCATTATGATCCTAATGTGTATCTACTATGGTAGGATGATTCACTTTTGATACTGGTTCTATATGTTGATGATCTTTTGATTATCGGGAGTACTTCATCTGGCATTGCAGTAGTGAAGACATCACTTCAGGATATATTTGACATGACAAACTTGGGTTTATTGCACTACTTCCTTGGCATTGAGATTTCATAGTTAGCTTCAAAGATTACTCTTGCACAACCCAAGTATACTCTTGATCTACTTGCACGACTTCATATGACTACTTGCATACCATCTCTAACTCCCTTTCTTTTTGGAGTCAAGCTTGACACTTCCTGTACTACACCATTGGTTGATGCTACATTGTATCAACAACTTGTTGGTAGTCTTATATACTCGAATCATACCAATCCAAACATTGCCTATGCAGTAGGCATAGCTTCGAGATTCATGCAGAAACCTCATGAGCTGCATTGGAAAGCAACTAAGAGGATCCTTCACTACCTTCATGGTACTATTGGGTTTGGGGTTCACTACATAGTTGGTTCATCACTTGACTTGGTTGGTTATACAGATTTAGATTGGGCTGGTGACACCAAGCATCGCAAATCAACTTCATGTTACAACATTTCACTTGGTTTAGGTCTCATTAGTTGGTCTAGCAAGAAAAAGAATGATATTGCTATATTGAATCCACAAAGGAAAAGTTCATGGGGGATGTTAACTCAATTACTGAGTTTATATGGATTCAAGGCATTCTTTTTGAGTTTGGTACCCCTTTCAGGTGACCTATAGTCATCTATTGTGACAACCATCTGGAGTACTATTTAGATATGTAAGAATCTAGTTCAACATCAGTAAACCAAACACATAGAGATTCATATGCATTACATTCAAGAGTTGAATCACCATCAGATCATCGACTTAGTCTTTTGCTAGTCTTCAGAGTAGGTTGCTGACATCTTCACTAAACCCTTCACTAAGATCAAGTTCATTCATCTACGATCTCTTCTTGGCATATGGTCTATATCAACATACTCATCATCCTTGGGGGGTGGCTTTCTAGTCTTCTCCACATCTTCTCTCTTTTTGGAGGATAGTTTTTCCCACTGGGTTTTCTATCTTACTCTTCTTTTTAGAGATGTCGCATTGCACATGAGTACCTTATTAGGCTTCATGGTCGTGACTCATTTTATTTTGCATTGTACATGGGTACCTCACCAGGCTAGTAGCCGAGATCCATTTCCTCCATGCTCACCTAAGCTATGCTTAAGGGGGGTGTTAGTATACACACCATCTTTTGCATACACGTAGGCTAACTTCAGCCTACTTAGGCATTCATTATGTAGTCATTATGGAGCTTCCCACCTCATTGGAATCCTTGACACTTATTCCTGATGAGCTGTCCAACTGGTTTGGAGTCTAGAGAGGTGTCGATGGCCTTTCAACACCTCATGCTTGGTTGTTTCCTTTATTCTCCTTTATATGTACATCTTTGGCTACCTAATACATAGGTTGACTTTATGCATTCTATTTTTCACCGTGCTTGTTGTTAATCTCTGTGATTTGCTGTTTCTCTCAGTTTATATATGGTGATGCTAATAATATCAAATAAAAAATTGTCTCTTCATACATCAACAATCACTAAACGCCAACATATTTGCAATTGTACTTCAATCTTTGCTTGAAATTTAATATATATTTTTATATTTCATATTTCCAAGAAGTTTTTACTACAGAAGAATTAGCATATCATGGAAGAATATATTTTTACAATCATTGAAAGAATATTTTATTTTGGAGGAAGCTTATTCATATTATGTCTTGTTTGAAGCTTAATCATATCTATGTTATCTTTGCAATGTACTATTAGATCTTTATAGTCATTGTTATATTGTTAATAATATTTATAAGTAATTTTTCATTCATTATATTCTTTTGTCTTATAATCACTACATCTAGGTGATAAAAAAAGTAGTGAATAATAATATGTATTCAATGTATACTCCCAATCCACCTTCATAGGATCATGGTAATTAGAAAGTGATAATTTTTTTATTAAAATGTGTGAGTAATTCAATAGTATCAAATCTTTTATCAAGTTCCAACCTATATAGTAAGAAAAAAATTCTAGCTTCCAATTAAATGATAGAACAAATATCAAAGAAGACAACAAAATAGGTTTAAACAACCCCTTGATCAAGAAATAGATCTAGAAGAAGATATGGAAAAATAAAAAGAGGAAAGAATATAAAATAACTAAAAATAAAAGTAGGATATTTTGCAAGAGTTTTGATTGGATTCCATCAAGACCAAGAGATAATGTTAGAAAGACAAGAGAGAATAATAAAATCATTAGCAAAAATATTTCAAAGTCTAGATGAATACACTCACCACCATATCTTTGCAAAAATCAAGTTTACACCAAAACACTACAAAGAGATGGGATTTTATCTATAATTTATATAGTATTAGGTAGTTCAATTTTTATACCTTCTAGAATCATGTTTTTACAAAGAGAGAAGAATAAAGAGTAGTGTCCAAAGACTCTTTTATAGAAGATATTGATGGATTTCTTAGAGAATATTAGGAGAATATTGAAGATTTCAACTTCATCATACCTTTTGATAAATATTTGGAGCTACTATGAAAAATATTTTACATAAAAGAGGTAAATAGAGTAATCAAGAAACAATGGGAAATAATTAAGATATAAATAAAAAAAATAACTATACCAAATTTTTATGGTAGGGGAGAGGGGCCAATAGTCATGCGGGCTAATTTTGTCAGCATGTAGTGATTGACTGGAATATCGTAGGACCTTCATTTTAAAAAAAATTGTACTAACCTCTTATCTATCCATAACTAAGGTTTGGAGGTGTGAATCATCATGCAACTTGCCATATCAACACATATGCTGAGAAGTGTCAAAATCTTAACTTTTTAAAGATTCAAACAAAACTTAATCATGGTAACCCTAGTAGTTGAACAAAAAAAAATCATTTTTTACTTCTAGAAAATCATATTTTTATTTAAAAAAAAACTTATATGCAACCTAAATGGAACAAATACCTATTAGTAACCATAAATCTTTTTTATCTCTAACTTTTATATTCAACAAAAATGGACCAATAGTTTAACACAAAAACTATTTGTTGTTATAAAAATAACATATTATTTTTTAAAATACAATTTATATCAAACAAAAATGGACCAATAGTTGAACACTAAAACTTTTTGAAAAATCCTTCACATTTAATAAAAATACATGGTACTTGTTATGCTCACCTTTTATATTTGTGATAGGACAAACTATTAATATGAAATATTTGAATGCTTGTACATTGCTACTCCAATAGTTATACACATAAAAACAATATCATTTCACTGTGATAAGAATACTTGTTTAAATGAGTGTCTTATTTTATTAAATGAGTACTTAATTTTATAAATGACACCCTTATAATGGATGGTTATGATATTTTATTTGAGACAAAAAAATATTTATTTCACTTGTTCACAAATGTATTTATGATTTTTTTTACAAGAAGATTATAAGTTTTGAAGTGATCAACTATTGATCCCATAATGTCACATATTTGGTAATATATATATTTTTTTAGACTGCAGGGTAGCACGACCTCCTATTGCGCTTGGTAAACTTTTTAACGTGACTGGCGGCGCTGGCGCGACACGACCTCCGGTACCACGGGGGTGGGGGAGACTAGACCTCGTGACCAACCTCCTGCAATAGATATTTGGTAATATTTTGATTAATATGTGAAATGAATATATACAAGATATAATATCAATTCATTCTAGTACTAATATGAATAATCACAGTTGACTGCACGACTATTGACGCCTCTCCACTACCAATAATATATTTTCTCTATGTTTATTGTAAATACTACAAAATCACACTCAACCTAATGATGAAAGGAGACAAAATCCACTTTAAAGGCATTACCTACAATTGTGACACCTTGGTTTAATCACACATGAGCATGAACTTGTGTAGACATTTGATTATTTTAGGTAGAATATATTTCTAGATAGATTTGAGAAAAATGATGAAGAAGAGTACTTCAAAAACCTTACCCCAATCAAGAAACAACTTTGGATTATGAATTCAGCTTATCTGTAAGGAATTTTTTCAGGTTAGTTGACAATGCTTGATTATACCTACTGCTTGGCAAAGCACTACGTCTGTACCAACATAACATAATAACACATGAAACAAGAACTTGTTTTTTTATGTCGCTATCACTAGCTAAAGAGAACCGTCTATATCATTGCAAAATATCCTGGTCTTTTCCATTTATTTTCTGCATTCAATTCATTTTTGCATTTGAAGAGTTTAAAGGACTCAATTGAACGAAAGGAAGAGAGAACAAGAAAACTGAAAGGTGTGTGAGCTTGTTTTATCTTCGTAATTTTTAAAATTATTTATTTTAGTTATTCAATTGAACTGTAAGAAATTCTTACACATGACCCTGAAAGGAAGTTACAAACTCCATCTACTTGGTCTATTGTGCTTTAATTAGTTTGGGAGAAGTTGTTCATGGAGGATTGATAGAGGGGTGCCATTTTGTTTCTTTCTAGTTTGTAACATGACCATTTTGCTTCTTTCCAGGGTGTGAATGCGTAAATTGAGGGTTGTTTGTAACGTTCAAAAATGTTATAGCTTGTGTGATGCCACCTTTCATTCATTCTATTAAAATGTATTAATAAATTAGAATAGTGATATTCATGTGTATGCATTTTCTGTACAGCTTTCCAGACTCTTACCACTTCTCCTTCTGATGCACATTAAGAATCAGTCTGTTGTGTACCTCGTTGAATATTAGATTGGATCTTCTGTTGGTTAGCTTTTTTGGGGTAGAGAAGACATATATCAATTATATAAAAGTTATTTTTTTGAACTAAGAGGGAAATGTAGGCTAGTCCATAACATTCCTGTGGGAATGTTGAGATTTTCCACACTCCCACTTGAATCAGATCAGCAATCAAGCCTTAAGAGCACAGACGCAATATTTCTCCCACTGAAAGGGGAGCCTTTGATTACTCAAGTTTGCAAAAAAAATCAAAACCAATCAATCTAGAGCATCAAAGATCATTTGAGGAAAGGTTTCTCAATGAGCTTCTATCCCCTAATCTGGTGTCTCTGTATCCACCTTCTAAGACTATTGAGACAGTTATAAAAACTTGGAATGTCTTTAAGGCATGTTTCATCGGTTCAGAATTCTCCTTGATATAACCAACATTCTTTTGATCTTCATCCTATGATTGAAGATTCTTGGAAAGCATTGCACAAACCCTTGGTTTACTTTCAAGGAAAACCGATGGGGATCATTGCTACTGTAGACCCTGAATTAAAATTATAATTAGCTACTTAATTATAATTCAGAGAATGTATTCAATTATAATTAGCTACTTATCTCTCTAATCAAAGATGTCCTTCACTGTGCACTTAAATTCCAAGCACAAAATGTTGCATTGCTTTGCACCTATTATAAAATCATAAATATATTTTGAAGAATCTAGTGTTTTGATGCAGAAGCATCCAAATTCACAAGCAATCCAACATTAGAATAATTTTTTTTTTTTTTTTTCATGTTTAATTTTTGCATTTTGATGTGGGTTGAAGCTTTAAGAGAATCTTGTGGAGTGTTTGAAGGATAAAATCTTAATTTACCAATACTTGGACTTCATTTCAAAAATTAGAGGCAAACAATGTATTTAATGTGATTTTAAAATTATTGTATTATATAATTTTAAGGTTTTAAGGGTTTAAGGGATCCATTGGCATGTTAGAGGGAACTTGAAAATAAGAATTAATATTAATTGTATCAATTTGGATGCATATAAGAAGTTTTCATAAGGCAAGTGATTTTTGACATTTCATTCTTATCTTATTGGGAGCTTAAAATGAAGGGGAAAGATAGTGATTTTTGGGGAAAGTAATAAACGACTCTTCAATTACCAAAGAAGCATGATTTTGTTTTGTATTTTATTCATTTTTCAAAGGAATAGCTACTATAGAAAGGAATTTGATATGGTGAAGAAACATTAATAACACATTTTGGAAGCAACATTAATAACACATTTTGGAAGCAAAATTATATTTTTATTTCATTCATTGTGAAGGAATTTCATAGGTCAAATTGAGGGAAATAAAAGAGGAGATTTGGGTGCCACTTTTTTTGGTGCTTGAAAGGGTGAAGGAATATATAAAATATATCCTTTAATGGTATAAAAAGGAAACAATCAACAACAACAAGGTTGGAGAAAGAACTTGTAGGTTGATCTTGAGAGTTGCGTAAGAAAGAGTGCAAGAAATTAGCCTATGAAGAGAAGAGGAATAGAAGAATAGGAAACAAATTTTGTAGGTGTATTGTAGGTGTTCAAGGCAGCCATGAGAGTGCGTAATTAAGAGAAAATCAAGTTTCAAAAGGTGAGTGAAGACAAGAAGATTTGAAGACATGAGGATTTGAATACTCGTAGACAAGATATGTCTAGAAAACCTTATAATATTTTTTGAATTTTATTCAATGTTGAATTCTCCATATATGTAATTAATATTGATTAATGTGTATGAAAATTGAAATAAAGATATGTTTTATATTCTTTTTCCATTTATATTTTAATGTGGATTGGATGACATGTTAAGGTTGCAAAATTGGGTAGTTTGATAAGACCCCCCCTTGGTCTTGACTGCATTAGATCCTTATGTAGTGTGGGAAAATGTATCCCTTTACAATTTCACACTTTTTTGGGCCCTCCCTACTAAAACTGGGCTTATTTATGCCTTATTTGGTCCTATTTTGCATCCACAAGCCTTAATTAATGCATCTTTCCAAGGATAATCCTGACATATATCAATTGAACAATCATAATTTAATGATTTTGGATTGTACGACCCAGATTTAGTGATCTGGGGCTCATATGCTACCTTGGGCGTATGGGTCCCACCTAAGTTTTGGGGCCTAGATCTGAATTTGGCATTAAACTCAGCATTTCTTGAAAATGTGTCCCAAGATTAGCCTAATGGGACTCATACACCCAAACTAACATATGAGTCTTGCTTAGCTGAGACCTAATTTAATTTCAAATTCTTGGCTGGACATTATTCTCCTAGATTTGATGTTAGCTTGTAGTGTTGTAATTTTGAGAAATTTGGCATAAAGAAGTATAAATACAAGGTTATTTCACTCCTTTTATCCTAGCAATTTTCATGAGCAAGTGTGATCTAAGAATTCAAGAATTCTAGCAATTCAAGAGCATTCAAGAGCATTCAAGAGTGATTATCAAGCATTGTGGAGCATTATTCAAGATTTAAGAATCATGTCAAATTCATCATGCATCATGTTTGTTTTTGAGCTAACATTTGTGATGTAGGGTTTTGTGATTCAAACAAACATTCAAGTCAATATCCATATCCTTCAAAGCAAGAGTCAAGATCTACATTCATGCTAGCCATTACATACAAGATTGCAACCTTTTGTTCAAGGGTTTGGTGAGTTGCAACATTGTATATGTGTTCATTCATCATTCCTCCATTCTATTTGATTTCATTTCAAGGTTTTATTACCAAAATAGGGTTTGACCAAGGAAAGCCCCTATCCGCTAACAAAATAAAATTTTCCCCTCTCTTTGATGTGTGATTTGCAGATTTAGGTTGAAGATTCATTGAAGAGCAATATTGGAGAAAAGTTGTCAAAGTTGTCACCTTACTTGCAAGATCATGGAAAGTCACCTACAGGTTGCAATTCAGTGTTTTAGAACCAAATATTTGGCTGAAGAGAAGGTACAAAAGAAACTGAGAGGATATTAGAGTTTCAGATCAACCTTGATACTAGGACTAAATCACCACTTGTGGTGTATGAGTCCTAGTATACCAAATTTCAGGAATTTTCTATAGATCCTTTAGTAGTTCTCGATTTTGGTTTCGACTCAAAATTATAAACTAGGACTTAATAACCCCTACTGATGTATGAGTCCCAATGTGATTAAATGTTAGCATTTCCAAGATTTCAAACCCTCATTCAATCCTCTTCAATTTCTAGGTGCACCTCTGTACTTTTCCAGTTTACTTTTATGATTTGAGTACATTTTTAGGTCATTTACTTAAGTCTTGCATATCATTTACATTTCTTTTCTTTCCAAGCCCTTGATTGGTGGTGAACCTTCTTATTATCTTTAATCACACCCTAGGACACCTTATTGTAGATCTCTTTCCCTCATTCAATCCTTGGATTGAGATCTCTAGGGTTTCCTTGAGTGAAACTTGTATGAAATTGGTTGTTCTATGTCCTAAAACATATATATAACACACAAACCATTTTCGAGGTTTCATTTTGGTGAACCTAGCCTTTAGAACACCTTAAAATTTTCTAATTTGGAGTACATCATAGTCCTAGATCTAGCTTGCATTAGGTTTTGCATTAGTTAGTTTGCATCTAGGGTTTCTAAATCTAGCATTAGTGAAAGTGCATATAGGTTGCATTTTTGCATCTTACTTAGTATAGACAACATTCAAACCAGAAAACCTAACATTCACTCACAATTTTATGAAATTATTGCAAAAGCCCTAACTTGGGACTCATTTTCCCCTCAAGGCAATTTAGTCCCAATATAGGTGGTTTTACTTGATTTTTGGGTATTCTATGTTGATTGTTATTAGCATTTGAACCCTTGAAAAACCTTGACTGGGAATCATATGACCCTCTGGGAAATTTAGTCCAGGTGTCAGATCTTAAACTGCATATTTGAGTATTAAAATATTTGTTTCTATGTTTTAGTTTGTAGAATTTCCATTTAATTCATTTCATTGCATCTAGCTCCATTTGGTTCATTTCATGCATTGCTTAATTTCAAAATTGCATTTACAACACTTCTTTTTCAAATTGTTACATAGTGTAATCAACAAATTACCTTGTTTAGAGTCTAAAAATTGCATTGTATTTCATCATGGATATGTGCTTTGGTAAGCTTTGGATGTCCTTGAAATCATTAGTGGATGTGTCAAGATGTGCTTTTGGATATGATCCTAATGAAATTACTCATGCTTACTCTTGACTCCTAATGCATGTCCTCATAATGTTGACATCATTGGAGAAGATGATGAAAACATGAACAACTTCATAAATTATTGCCTTAATAACCTCGAGACTAATGCATCCTTTTATCCTTCACTGAAACAACCAAAACCTCCCATCATCCCAAAACTTGAGATGTTTGGTCATTTACATCCTAAAATTGAAACACAATATGAGCCTAAGTTACCTATAATAGGTGAACCTAGTTCCTCTAGTCAAAAAAACATTCAACCATTCTATGTTAACAAGGTAAAAAACACTCCTATTAACTTGGAAGAGACATATGGAAAGGGATTCATGATCTTAAGCAAACAAGGATGTGATACAACAAGTGAACATGAAATTCATCAACTCTTAGAACAAATACCAACCAAAGATATCGAAGGGCTAGGATATCAAGATCCCCCTCCTGACATAAGCATCCTCCTTCCTAATGAACAGCCAATGCCTTGTAACGATGATAAGGATGATAGTATTGTCTTAGATCCTCCCCCTCAACATCTAACTCAAGAAATTGGTGAATCTATCAAGCAATGAAGGCCTTACAAACTAAAGAAATTACAATTCCCTTGTCCACCATCTGCAACTAAAAGAACTTTGTAGTTCATATACTTCTAAGTCAAGGACTTATCACATTACCACCCATGAGAGAAAATTGACATCCAAATCCTGAGAACACAAACACATCACATTGTCAATATCATAGAATTTTTGGACATAGTCATAATTAGTTTCACGCTTTAAAATAAATATTTAATTTTTTTGATATCATAGAGATAGTCCCTTAAAAGGGGGAATTCCACTCCTTTCCATGTAATAGTTGTAGGATACTAACAATCTCACTATTACACATTTCACATTCATGACAGATCATTCTCTTTATTGCAAGGAGATCATTCTCATCACCTACCTCAACTCATTCTTGTCTCACACACAATGGGGGAAATAATTTGATAGCCTTGTTCTAGTACCACACTTGTTGTTGTTCTTTTGGCTAGTTATCTACCTTCCATATGTGATGAACAAGATTGGGATGTAGACGATCTGCTAATAGGTTGACTCGCATGTGCCTTACTAGTCTTTTGTATTTTTTTCCTTTTCATGTTTGTGTGTGATTACATGTGCATAATGTGATCTCCCTCGTAATTTTATGTTTGATGTCTCTCTCCGTCAAATTCCTCTATTTGTACCTACATTCCTCTCTATGTTTAATCTCTTTATCTTTTTCATTTGTCTTGTTTTTTGCTTTTGGGGATGATGCAAGGCGTCGAGACATTTAGGTATCTTCCATGTTTACCTGAAAGGATTTTCTTTGTTTCTGCTTTCTTTGTGTCATTCTTTCTATTCCATGAGTAATTGGGGAATGCTGATAGTTTTGAGATCTCTAAAAACATTGTAGCAAAGACATACTAACCTTGAATCCATAGATCTCTTATGTGATTTTTGGGATTTCATTTTGGGGCAACCCCTTTTTCATGATGTAGCTTCATTTGGGAACATATGACTTGGCATAGGGATTTCCAAATAAGCTCTCATGTCCTCTTTATTGTTAGCATTTATCATTTTCTACTTTAGAGTAATTGCTCACAACATGGTGTTTAGCAATTTGTTTAAAGTGGGGGCATACATTGGCATTATTTTGCATTTCATTTCATGTTTCATTGTGTGGTATTCTTACTTCATGTGTGATGCATTTTTCACTTTGTGGTGACATTGGGTGTGATGTCCTTCAAGAGCATGATCTCTCTTACCATATTATATCCTCTTAGTGGCTTGATGTGACACACTGCATCCCCTAAGTTGTGAATCTTCTATTCTTTGATTGGTCCTCTCTTGGAGACATTAGACATGATGTTCCCTAAGTTAAGACCTTACATGAATTAAGGAAAATTCCTTTGAACATACCTTACACTATTTTGAATTTACAATTTCGGTTATATAACCACCTTGCATAATACACTTTGCTTGCCTGTAGTGCCATATTTTTTGTTCATTGATATCAAGCATAAGAAGCTTTTCTTGCCTCATGAAGCTCAAAGTTCATTGGTGTGTGGAAACTAATCAAAGTTATCAAGAGGTATAGCTTTGGTATGTTTGTGTGTATGGGAGCCAAACTTAGGCATGACTTTCCCATAGCCACTTGCTTTTCTATGTGAGCGCATACTGACCGCATGTCTATGTGTCTCGCTGGGGGCTCACCTAGTGGACAACCTAAGGTTCCACTAGCCCTTGTGAGCATTTGTTTGGTTTGCATAGTGGACATCATGTTCCACTTGTAAACGTTCTTGGACAAACAACCTAGATTTGATCCACAACGTGTGGGACAAATAGTTGAAGCTTGATCCACCCCTTTTGTTTTTTTATTTATTTCTCTTTGTCTTTGGCAGTGTATGCTTGTTCCTTGTTGTTGCTCCTTACATTATTCACATGTGTGTTCTCTTGTTCTTATGTTGGTTTTCCATAGGATATTGATCCTGGGGGCTTGCACAATCCTCTTGATCGTTGTCTTCCTATCTTACTTGCATTGGTACACTTGGACCCCTCTTGATGCAAGTTTCATCTACTTTAGTGTGATTTTGAAGCAAGTTCCTCCTCTCACTAAAGTGGGGGCTAAATGTAGTGTAGAAAAATGTATCCCTGTACATTTTCACACTTGTTTGGGCCCTCCCTACTAAAACTAGGCTTCTTTATGCATTATTTGGTCCTATTTTTCATCCAAAAGCCTTAATTAATGCATCTTTCTAAGGATAATCCTGAAATATATCAATTGACCAATCATAATTTAATGATTTTGGATTTTATGGACCATATTTAGTGATCTTAGACTCATACGCCACCTTGGGCGTATGGGTCCCACCTAAGTTTCAGGGCCTAGATTTGAATTTGACATTAAACTAAGCATTTCTTAAAAAATATGTCCCAAGATTAGCCTAATGGCACTCATGCACCCCAACTGGCGTATGAGTCCTGCTTAGCTTCTAAGACCTAATTTAATTTCAAATCCTTGGCGAGATTTTATTCTCCTACATCTGATGTCGGCTTCTAGTGTTGTAATGTTGGGAAATTTGGCATAAACAGGTATAAATACAAGGTTATTTCACTCATTTTCTCCTAGCAATATTCATGAGCAAGTGTGATATAAAAATTCAAGCTTTCTAGCAATTCAAGAGCATTCAAGAGTGATTATCAAGCATTGTGGAGCATTATTCCAGATTCAAGAATCATGCCAAAGTTATCATGCATCATGTTTTTTTTTGAGCTAACATTTGTGATGTAGGGTTTTTTGATTCAAGCAAACATTCAAGTCAAGATCCATATCCTTCAAAGCAAGATTCAAGATCTACATTCATGCTATCCATTACACAGGGTGCTTGCAACTACAACATCTAATAAAAAAATCCCTTCATCATTTAAGCTTCAATGGTGAATTATTACTCCTCAAATTGGTATGGGTAGGGAGGATGCTTGCAAAAGTTGAGGAATTCATCTTTTACTCCGGCCAATTGCATATGCTTGAATTTTTTTAAAACCTTCGATTCATAAACATACTCCTTTCAAAATTTTGCACATTGTATAGTGTGGCTGTCAAAAGAGGGAGGTGTGGGCTTGCAAAATACACAACTTCAAAGCATTTTTCCAACATTTAACATTCCTCCCTTGCATCAATAAATTGTTTCAATTTTTTTCAACATGGCTATGCTAGGGAAAGGTTGAAGGGATCAACTTTACACTTGATGTTGCATTTGACTTGAAATATCCAAAGACTTTTTAACAAATCAATTGTGTTAATACTCTACAATCATTTATTTTTATGAGATGAAATCTCTTTAAGGCATTCATCTTCCCATTTTGAATGATTGTTAATAGGTATTTTTTGTTCAATGTGTATTAATTTGGCCTTTCCTTAAAAGAGATTCTAGGATTTTTGAGTTTTAGGAAGTTTTAGGGATTTTGGAACATGTCCTTGGTTCCTATGGTTCCCATATCTCCTAAAACATGAAGCTATGTAAGGCATTGAGCCTATGTTTGTTGGGAGATTATAATACAATTTATTGTTTCAAATTATCCATATTTAAAATCTAATGGATTTCCAAAGTTTTCTTTCTTTAGTTGGGATTTTGAAACCTTGGGAGGACTTGGAACCTTGGAATTATCTCTCAGAAATCATGAAACCCAACAAGGCTCTAAGACACCATGTCCCTTATGAGAAATAAATAAGTTCAATATTGATTGTTGATAAATTAAATCTCTATCCAAAAAAGACTTCAATGGATGAGATACAAGGCTTGGACTACAACAACATGAAAATTTGAAACTTATATGCAAATATGAAAAATTAAGTTTCCTTAATTTGAAATTACCAGTGTTAGATCCATCTTCTTTATGATGCCAAAATAAGCCAACATAACTTGTTTATAAACACTACCTTATGTAAACTTATAACAAAAATAAATAAAGAATATCATCACCATAAGATAGCAAAATGAGACACAAATCAACAAACAACACAAGATCATCACATAACATAGGATTTATGTGGAGAATAAAACTGCATCAAGAAGAGAGGCCAAGTATGCATTATTATCAGATAAATGAGATCAAAATATAACCACTTCCATTCTCCTCTTTTCCTCCAACATGAAATCACTTGTGTACCTATAAACAACCTCCTTATGCCTCAACATGTCCTTGTTCCTACAAAGTAACACTACATTTAGCTATTCCTCATCATTTCTACATCCAAGAGGCTGATTATATAGATGTGTGAATATATATAATGCACCAAACATGGCACCCAAAGATGACCCTTCATTCCAAACATCCCCAACCTTTGGATTACCTCCTTGAAATATGAAAGGACACTGATTTTGGCTCCAATACTTCCCTCCAACTTGAGAACCAAAACATGAGAGATAAAAATTACATTAAATGTAATAAATGATGGAAAACCGAGTTACACAGGTATTACCTCTTTCCAAGCACCCACTTGGAGAATCCCAAAGATCACTTATTTATCATTTCCTTTATCTTTCATTATCCCATTTTAGACATCCGCATGTGGGGAAAACAATATTAAATACTTATGTCCACAACTCACCTTTATCACTACTAGTGGACCCATCACCCCTTATGAGGATATTACAAACAACAATGAGAATTAATATTATTAAATATTTTTCCAATACACCCTAAGTGCTTAGAGACACTTTACAAGGATATTGGAACCATGACATAGGATTTTCAAGGTGGATTGCACCTTAATCCTAACATTTCCAAGGTTCCAAATCCCTTTTAAATCCTAAAAATTGACAAGGCTCCAAGAAACCAAGTTCCAAGGTTCCAAGTCCCTCTAAAATCATTAAACTTGACAAGGCTCCATGGTGCTAAGTTCCAAGGTTTGAAATCCCTACAAAATCTTGAAACCTGATAAGGCTCCAAGGTGATAGGTTTGAAGTGTCAAGTCCCTTCAAAATATTGAAACTTGATAAAGCTCTAAGGAATAGGTTGAAAGGTTCCAATTCTTTCTAAAATTTTAAAACCTGACAAGGAACTAAGGTGCTAGGTTCCAAGGTTCAAATTTCCTTTGAAATATCAAAACTTGAAAAGCTCCAATGAGTCAAGTTCAAAGGTTCCGAGTCACTTTTAAATCCTAAAACTTGGCAAGGCTCCAAGCCACCAATTTCCAAGGTGTTGGTGATTTGAGTCTAAGGTTAAAGTTTCTCTCATGTTTTAAGGGTGTCAAACTTGAGATGAAAAACAATAAACTATGATTAGGTTAGGAAATAATAGACCAATTTTTTGAGATGGGTATAAACTCCTTCAATTTGAGGCTCTACAAGACTAAGGGGTTTTCCCTAAGGCTTTGATTTAAGAATAACTACAAGAAACACACTTTTTCCTAATAAAAACAATACCCAATGCATACCATGCCCCTATATAGGTTGTCACTTTGTATAGATTTGTTGGTTTGAAGTTTTCAAGGTCAAGCACCTAATTAAGTAGATGGACCATTGAAATACAATTTGATGATATACCCTAGTTATTTTTATACATTCACACATGGAAATGGATAAAACTAATTTTAACACAAAATTAAATGATGTTTGGGATTAGTTGTTTTGGGTATGTTGGGTTGAAAAGAGGTTTAAACATAAACATGTACAATGCTTATTCTAGCAAGGAAATACAATCTAGGGTTCATACAAACATGTAATAACTAAAAAAAAAAGGGATACATTAATGAAGATACACCCAAAGACTATATCTATCCAAATACATACATAAAATAGGTTCTACACATGCAAATGAAATGATAAAAGAAATTGTATAACTTTATTTAAGGGTCTATGTAGTAATCCAAAAATTAATAGTTACATTTATTTATTTGTCCTAAGAATATACATTTTAAAAATTTTGGAATTTTTTTATATTTTCTTTTGGTTGACCAACTTGTCAATAACACATCTAAAAATATATACACAATTGTTGGAGAAGCCAAGATTTGAATGCAACATCCAATGATATCTTCCACTTTTGAAACAATTAACACAATAAAATGTCTATCATATAATATGAAGAGTGTGTAAATGTACAATGAAAGCCTTGCATATATAGGCAAGGTAGATGAGGTAGGAAGGTAGGATTCAATGACCATCAACCCCTCCAAAAGCACAACACATTTTTCTCATATGACAAGTGTTTGAGAATGTGTTAAATGTGCTTGAAATAGGTGTCTTAAGAGGTGAGTACATTTGTATCAACCACGCGAAGTGAAATAAAAAGGTAAAAATTCTAAGTAAACTTAAGCTAAGTGTGAATAGGTCAACGTAGAAGGGGTGATATGCTAACTAGACATGAAATAAACTTAGGGACTAATGTGTGAAAATATGATGATGGGTTCCAACTGTTAGGCTATGTTAGTTTACTCATGTAAAAATTTCTCATAAATAGAGTAAGAAGAATGAGTAAGGTAACAATGAGGCCATAAAAACCCCTGTGGTTGTGGCTTCAACAATCACTAAGTTTGAAGCATTTTGGTGGCTTATGGATTTGGATACCTCCTTTGCTCTTTATGTGGTAGGAAACAAGCCTCAACATCTAGTGGTTGGAAAGAGAAGGAAATTATCTCCCCAATGAATCCTCCAATACATAAGCCAATAAACATCTAGAAGCAAGTTGTTGTCCTTTAAAACACGCCACAATGATTGAAGCAGGCCAATTTAGAACAAATCCAAACAAAACAAACTCATAAGACCATGCAATCAAAAATTTTGAGCAAAATGGATAAATGGGAAAGGGGGTTTCAACCCTCTACATTTTTTATTTTTAACGAAAAATACATATTGTATATATTTGTACATTATTGTATCATACAACAAGGTACAATGTAAAAAACTGAAATTTTAAAGTTACTAATTTTGACACAATTAAAGGTATTTCTTCATTTCCTGGGCCTTTTAGACTCAATGACAATATCTATTTAGATCCACTATGCTATAATGATAGGGATAAGTGCTAGAGTTTCCTTGATTCAAGAAGAGATGTTTATTCATATCTTTGATACCATGTTGGAAGAACCAAGATTTGAATACACCACCGAATGGTATCTTCCGCTAGTGAAAAAATAAACACAAAAGAATGTCTATCATATAATATGAAGAGTGTGTAAATGTACAATAAGAGTCTTAGATATATAGGCAAGGTAGAGGAGGTAGGATTGAACAAACAACTGCCCCTCCAAAGGTGCAACACATGTTTGCTCATATAACAATGTTTGAGCATGTGGGAAATGTGCATGAAATAGGTGTCTCAAGAGGTGAGTACATGTGTCTCAACCATATTAAGTGAGATTAAAAAGTAAAAATCATAAATAAACTTAAAAGCTAATTTCAAATAAGTCAACTGAGAAAAGGTGATATGTTAACTAGACATGAAATTTGACTCTATTTAAAATAGAAAAATACCTAAATGGAATCATAAAATGTTGGATTCATTTAATAAATTTATTCTTTGTAATGTCCCCATTTTTAGCACCACACTTTCTAGTGATTGTTAGCATATCCCCGGATACCTATTGTCCAGTCAAATGCAAAACTAAGGTTTCCAGCTATTTGGAGCTCTCTTTTGTGGATTCAGGGGATTGCATGTTGGAGTTTTGTAGTTTAGTTTGTAGATTCTTTCTGGGTTTTCAGAAAGCTTCAGAGAGATGTGACATGCATTTAATGAGAGTGACATGCATTTCAATCAGGAGTTTGCATGCAGGATTGGCTTATGTATTCCTTCTGGGTTTTTAGAGAGCTTCACAATGGTATGACATGCATCTACATTTGACAACCTTTTCTAGACTTACTATTTTTAGTAAGTTGCAACAACTGTCCGATTTGTGCTCAAAATGCATTTGGAGTCACTTACTATTTTTAGCAGTATGCTATTTCTAGTAGTGGTTTTGGTAGCAGTTCTACACTGGGTTACTATTTCTGGCAATGGTGGAGTTCAGTGTTGGGGTTTCCTAAGGGGTTTCTATTTATAACAGTGGCTGGTTTATGATGTTGCTATCTTTAGTGGTCTTCAGTTTCACTTAGTTTGGTGTTATTTATAGTAAGTCATATTCGGGGGAGTTGGTCCCAGACCAGTGTGTATGCAATAGTATTACTTCTTTGTTGTTTTATTGGAGAGCCTAAGGTTGCAGTGTTTAATAACTGATTAATTCAGTCACTTAAGTTGTTTAATAAAGTTATATTATAAACTTAAGTTGATGGGTGAGTGGTCATCCAAAAAGGTATCTTGAGCCTAGTGAAACAACTTAAAGTTGTTTTAAAAAAAGTATTAATATTATATTTCCTCCATGAAGTGGGATTCCTAGAGAAGGGAGGAGATATATTTTTAAATGTTTAATATTTAAAAAGAGGAGAAGGGTGTGGGTTTTGGATGGAAATGAAGAAAAAGTTGAATTTCATCGCCCTAATTCTATTTAACTTCATTTTGGCTTTGATTTTCATATCTATGCTTTGACAACATAACGAAATGCTACTGGATTGCTTCAAGGTTGCTTGGGCTATGAACTGAGGGTGAAAACCCTCTTCATATGGGCTAGTTTTGGTGGTGAGATATCCACCCTAATAAGATATTGAGAGACTTTATAGCTATGATCACAAAAGCTTCACACAATTCAAATTTGAAGTTTGGAAAATGAAGATTAATCAGATATTTTGATGAGATTTTGGTGTGGTTATCTTGTTTCCAGTTTTGGTGCAATTTATGAAGATTTTGGTGTGTTTATTTGCATTTTTTGGGCATTACTTTCTTGGGTCAAAACTCACTTATTTTCTCATATCTTTGAGACTCCTTGAAGAATCAAAACGAGCATTGGATAAATGAAAGGGCCTTTCCTTGATGATCTTTTCAAGCACAAGTTAGCAATTTTTAGTGGAGTTCTAATTTTTCTAGAGGAGGTCAAACTTTCTTGAGGGGCACCACCTTGCTGCTAAAACCCTAGTTTGTTACCAACATACATTGTGTTTTGAATGCTAAAAAAAGAGGTCTAAGGAATTGGAGAATAGAGTGATTTGAAGGTAAATCTAGGTGTTGTTCAGTGTTTATTTTGGAGCCTCATTGCTTCTGTAACCAGTCTTTATCAGGTCTGAAATACCTATGTAACATTCTAATTTTATAATAGAAAATGAATGTTTATTGATGCTTGCTGAAGTTTCTATTGAAATGAAATGTTATTTAGTATTTATTGTTATTGCAATCATTCCATTTATATTATATGCATCTGAAACACATTACAAACAAACTCAACATTGAAAAAAAACTCAAACACCACCTTGAACAAGCATAACAATAGATAGGGGTTTCAAAAAAAAAGAGGGGTGTAGGTTATAGTGGTATCAGAGCCAAGTCCTTCTTGCCATCCTGTGTGATCATTTAAAAACAATACTCTTCATTCTATGAGTGTAAGAGAACAAAGATACACACAGAGGGATATGACTACAAAGAAGTCTATATTTGAGCTGATACAAGATTTGGACACACTAATGAGGGATCCTGAAATAAGAGCATACTGAAGGACTACTACGAAATCTAAGTCTGGATGGAAAAGTGCACATGATACATCAAGATGACTGTGAGATCAAAAAGATACCTTGACTTATGAGGAGAGTGTGGTTGAGCCCCAAAATAGTCCTCTAGACTTGCATGTGGTTGGGGGTGATGAAGATTAGTTTAGCAATAAGAACAAAACAATAGTCTTCAATCCTAATTTGGATTCATCCAATGAAGGTCTTGAGACTAATGATTTCACATAAGATAATAGTAGAACTATTGTGTGGGTTGAGTTCGCTAAAGAAGAGCATGTTAAGGATAACTTGGGTGTCGTCATTGAACTAGCTTATGACCATTACCATGGTGATGATTTTGGTGATGATTCCAATGAGTTTGTACCTAATCATGTTGAAGATTTGGTGATAAATAGTTCTCTTCTTGTTGTTGACCAAACTTCTCAAAAATTTTCCCATGGAGAATTTATGACAAGTGAACAAGAAGACCTTTTTGGTATGCATATGACTGTTCATGATGAGATCATAAATATACATATACATGATGGGCTCATTGAAGGAAAAAATAGTAGAGTTTTCCAAATAGCTAGCATTGATGACTCTTTACTTCATTACAGTGTTGGTGACATGGGTGGTCTTGGGTTTGATTACCAAACTAAGCCCTTGGAGAGAGATATGCATGAAGATATCAGTTTAAGTGAATTGGGAGGTGACTTATTTAATGAGTCAAGATTCCAAGAGGAGTATGATGAGCACTTTCCTTTTGATTAGAAAAATCAGCTCCTTAGCACTTAGGATCTGGGTGTGATGACACCTAAAGATGACAAAGAACCTATGTGGGATGAATTTCCCTTTGAGGAAGATGAAATGGAACTTGATGGGGACTCTATATCAATGAACAATGGTGACATTATGCTTGATTTTGGGGCTGCCTTCTTGTTTCATCAAAGCAACAATGAGGTGGAAGCATATTTAAAAGTCCATAAAGCTCCAGATATTGAAGAGTTGGACAGTGTTCTTGAGTAGAAATCAGATTTATTAGTGCACAAAGCTAATCATCATCTTGGTGTTGAGAAATGCTATCACAAGGATGATGTGGGGTGTGAAACTAGGGACAACCATGGAGTCATTGAAAACAAGAATGAGAATTCTGATTTTAAATAAAGACTAGAAGAAATTGTAGAGTCTGATCCTATTTATTATATTGGGCATTTTCAGCTAGTGGGTGGTTAAGAAAGGGAGTCTTGGAGCAGTTATAAGGGCAACAAAGACATGAAAAAAAGTTTTGATTTTTACTTACAGCCTATTAGAAGTACACCACCTTTGCATACTTATGGATGGAAAAATCAATTCTTGGTATCCGTTGAAGATGAAGTGCAAGCTCTATCTAGATGTGACAACACACATAGTTTGATCGAAGAAATCTTATGGAAGGTTCAAATTGAGGAGATACGAGATGGAGTTAGGGATGGAGTCACTCTCCCTAAGTTGTAACTGGTTAAAGATTCTTTGGAGACTATGAAATCAAAATATTTACACTTGCTTAGAGGTTGAGATTATGCCTAAAAAATTGCAAAGAAGACCATTGGTGTTTTCAAAGGAAAGGAGAGAAAGATTGATGAACTTACCCTTGAGCTTGAGTCAACAAAAGATATGTTAGAAAATAATCAAGTGGCATTAATGGAGGTAGAAGTGCAACTAGCTGATTTCAAACTTTGTAGGGAGCAAGAGAATGCACAAAGAGCTAAAGAAATCAAGCAGGTAATTGGTGAGCTTGATAGTCTTCAAGAATTGTTTGACTTGGGTAATTTTCCAAGAAAATCAGAAGTTGCATGTGTAGATTTGGACCAGCAAGTTGGGCTTGAACGTGAGAAAGGAAAATATTTTCATATCATGGATAACCCTCTCTTTGAAGTAAGTGCTAAGGTAACTTATGATAATCCCCTCTCTAAGATGGAAGATGAAGCATCAAGTGACAATAGCATGAAATGGGATATTGATGAAGTTTCCAAACACAATATGGAACATGGATTTTAGTTTATTGATGATTTGCAAGCAAATCATGAGGATGATCCAATCATTGCAATTGATAAAATTTCAAGAAGATTGCTTGATCAAGAATGCTTAAGTGGGATTGAGGATGTAGTTTTCACATGGGAAGTGTTGAATCACGGTGACTTCCATGATATGGACATCAAAGTGTTAGCAAAACAAGTCTTGGTAGTTGCTAGTAATTGCATTAAAACATCAAGGACAAATGGTTTTAGACTTGCTACTCATGAAGTATGGGAGAAAGAAGGGCTAAAACAAATTGTTAGCATGCTTGACAATCCTTCCCTTGGGTTGAGTGTTGCTTTACCTCATACTAGCCCTTTTTGGGGGTTGGATTTGATGAATTTTTTTTTTCCATGCTCCATAGTTGTGAATGCTTTCATGGATCAGTTTCAAGGGTTCATGAGAGAAGTCACTAACTCCTTGAGAATGCATTTGGTTTCGATTGAAACTTGGAGATGTGTTGTGTAATTTTTTGGGTGTGTTGGGGATCATTTTTGGTTGGGTATCCTTGTTTGGCATCCTCGGCATGGTGTGAAAAAGCTTATTGGGTATGGTTTGAAGGATTCTTGGAGGGATAAGGATCAAAAATTCAGAATTAGTGGTGTTGTTACCTTCCTTACCAATCATCTGGTGGTCCCATTTGTTCATCAACAAATGGGTTGGAGAAATTTGTTCATCAACAAATGGGTTGGAGAGAAATTTTAAGTGTGGATTGGAGAGATGAATGGATGGTTACTCTTGGGAGTGATCCTTGGCCTAGACAAGGGTAGTTTTTGAGACATGACCTTGCTGATTTGGGGCAGACCAACCACCTTACATGGGGAGTTACTCTCATTCAGGATAGTTGGTTCATCATTTCTTGTCATATAGGTGGAAGATATTAGTTGGAAATTTCTTGGGTGTGTTTACCAACCACTTATAAGATGATTGGGTGCAACAAGATGCTCATTTCACTTGTTCATACTTGGGAATTCCTATGGCACTACTATTATCCCTTGTGTAGAGTGCATTGTATTTCACTGACCCTAGCTTTGAATAATAGTGATTATTTGTTTCTTCAAACCTTTCCTACTCTCCAAGTTCATCTTATGGAGGTTTTTGTTGCAAATTTTGATAATTTTCTCACAATATTGGTCTAGGACAGTGAACCCCCACATGCTTTAGTTCATCATTTTGAGGGTCTTGGAGTGGGAATTGTAGGAGTTTTCAGAAGTATCCATGGTTTTATCAGAATAATTTAGATGAGTCATAGTAGATTCATGTGGAGTTATGGGGATGAGTTTGTTGAGCTCTTGCTAAGGGTTGTTTTCCTCTTTGCAAGGAGAATTGGAGAAATCACTTATGTAGTTGTGACTTTGTTAGATACCATATGGAGATATGCTAAGGAGTTTGATTTTGAATTGAGAAAATTATCTTTCCTTATATTTCCCAGGTTTGTGATAGACCGTGGCATTGTTGGTATTGATTACTTAGAGTCTTTTGGGCATGAGATGCTACATGGTATTGATTTCAATCCTTCCAGTTTGTTTAGATTGAGTTTCATGGATGGTAACATTTTGGGGTTACAGGGGAGGCCAGTACAGTTTTGGCATGATGGTTTCACTTATGTGATTAGAGTGGTGCAACATCGACATGGTGGGTTCTTCCTGAGACAGATATAGGACCTTGGGATCCTACTTGTTTGGGTGTGGATTAGTTTAATTTTTTTTGGAGTTAGGTGGCATTGCTTGAGGAAAAGAAATTTTGGGAAGGGCAAACTATAATGTCCCCATTTTTAGCACTACACTTTCCAGTGACGGTTAGCCTATCCCCAGATGCCCGTTGGCTAGTCAAATGCAGAATTAGGGTTTCTAGTTATTTGGAGGTCTCTTTAGTGGATTCAGGGGATTGCATGTTGGAGTTTTATAGTTTAGTTTATGGATTTTTTCTAGGTTTTTAGAAAGCTTTGGAGAGATGTGACATGTATTTAATGAGAGTGACATGTATTTCAATCAAGAGTTTGCATGCAAGATTGGTTTTTGGATTTCTTCTGGGTTTTTAGAGAGCTTCGTAATGGTATGACATGCATATGCATTTGACAACCTTTACTGGACTTACTATTTTTAGTAAGTTGTGATGGCTTCCTAGTTTGTGCTTACAATGGGTTTGGAGTCACTTACTATTTTTAGCATTATGCTATTTTTAGTTAGTGCTATTTTTGGCAATGGTTTTGGTAGCAATTCTACACTAGGAACTACTATTTTTGGAAATGGTGGAGTTCAGTGTTGGGGTTTTGAGAGGTGTTTCTATCTATAGTAGTAGCTGGTGTATGATGTTGGTATCTTCAGTTGGTCATAGTGTTCTTCAGTGGTCTTCAGTTTCACTCAGTTTTTGTTTTTGGTATATAGTTACTATTTTTAGCACTATTATTTATAGTAAGTCATATTTGGGGGAGTTGGTCCCAAGCCAACATGTATGCAATAGTATTACTTCTCTATTGTTTTATTGGAGAGTCTAAGGTTGCAATGCTTAATAATTGATTCATTCAGTCACTTAAGTTGTTTAATAAAGTTATATTATAAACTTAAGTTGATGGGTGAGTGGTTATTCAAAAAGGTACCTTGAGCCTAATGAAACAACTTAAAGTTGTTTTTAAAAGATTTATTAATATTATATTTCCTGCATAAAGTGGGATGCCTAGAGAAGGGAGGAGATATATTTTTAAATGTTTAATATTTCAAAAGAGGAGAAGGGCGTGGGTTTTAGATGGAAATGAAGAATATGTTGAAGTTCGTCACCTTAATTCTATTTAACTCCATTTTGGCTATCATTTTCATATCTCTACTTCGACAACATAACAAAATGCTACCAGATTGCTTCCAAGTTGCTTGGGTTGCAAATTGAGAACAAAAACCCTCTTTGTATGGGTTGGTTTCGGTAGTGAGATATCCACCCTAATTAGATATTGAGAGACTTACAGTTGGGATCACAAAAGCTTCACAGAGTTTGGATTTGAAGTTTTGAAAATGAAGATTAATCAAATATTTTGATGAGATTTTGGTGTGGTTAGCTTGTTTCTAGTTTGGTGTGATTTATGAAGATTTTGGTGTGTTTATTTGCATTTTCTGGGAATTACTTTCTTGGGTCAGAACTCACTTATTTGCTCATATCTCTGAGACACCTCGAAGAATCAAAATGGGCATTGGATAAATGGAAGTTCCTTTCCTTGATGATCATTTCAAGCACAAGTTAGCAATTTTTAGTGGAGTTCTAATTTTTCTAGAGGAGGTCAAACTTTCTTAAGGGGTGCCACGTTGCTGCTAAAACCCTAGTTTGTACCAGCATATGTTGTGTTTTGAAAGCTGAAATTTGAGCGTTGAAAAAAGAGGTCTAAGGAATTGGAGAACAGAGTGATTTGAAGGCTAAAGTTGGGTGTTGTTCGGTACTTATTCTAGAGACTCATTACTTATGTAACCAGTCTTTATCAGGTTTGAAATACCTATGTAATATTCTGATTTTATAACAAAAAATGAATGTTTATTGATGCTCACTAAAGTTTCTATTGAAAGGAAAAGTTACTTAGTATTTCTTGTTATTGCAATCATTTCCTTTATATTATATGAATTTGAAACAAATTTCAAACAAACTCAACATTGAAAACCAACTCAAACACCACCTTGAGCAAGCATAATAATAGACAGGGGTTTCAAAATTTTTTTAGGGGTGTATGTTACATTCTTCAAGGATTACAAACATTCATTATATATTTGGGATGAACCCAAATCATGAAAGTACCAAAATGCTTCCCCTTCACAAAAAATATAAAACATAAGGTTTGTTGTTATAATATTTTCCCTTCTTTTTCTTTCCGTTATGTTTTTTTTATCTCCTCTTTCTTTAATCCTCCCCCTCTATCCATTTTTTGGGCCCCTATATGTTATTTCTAAGGATAGAATGTGAAAAATTACACCAAATCCAAAAAATCCACGACTTCAATCATTTCCAAGGGGTTCCCATGCCTATATGTCATGTTTTTCCTAATTTTGGTGCAAAAAATGTCCATTTGTACCTACAAATTATGGGGAGCCATGTTCCCTTGATATACAATAGTTCTTGTTAATAGAGTCTAGGAAAGGTATAAGATTAGGTGGGATTAGTGCACCGAGTTTCATTAGGATATTTTAGCATTTCAAGACCTTGTTCGGTATTGATATTTTGAAGGGACTTGGAACCTAGCACCTTGGAGCCTTCTTTGGTTTCAATATTTTATAAGGAAATAGAACCTTAAAACTTGGTGCATCTTAGCCTTGTCATGTTTCAAGATTTCAAAGGGACTTGGAAGCTTATTGGGTTTTAGGGTTTTAGAGGGAATTGGAACCTAACACCTTGCAACCCTATTAGGTTTCAAAAATTTAGAGGGACTTGGAACCTTGTAACTTAGCACCTTGGAGCCTTGTTAGGTATTGGGATTTCAAAGGGATTTGGATCCTTGGAGCTTATAAAAATTCAATATTTTGGAGGGACTTGGAACCTTAAAACCTGGAATCTTGGAGCCTTATCAGTTTTCATAACTTTTAGGGACTTGGAACCTTGATACTTGCCAACTTAGAGCCTTTTTGATATTTTAGAGTGACTTGGAATCTTTAAAATTAATATCTTGGAGCCTTGTTGGGTTTCTAGATTTTGGAGGGCCTTGGACCTTGGAAGAAAGTGCCTTGCATCCTTGTTTGATTTTAGGATTTTGTAGTGACATGAAACCTTGTAAGTTGGCACCTCAGAGCCTTGTTAGTTTCAAGATTTTAGAGGGGCTTGGATCCTTGGAACTAAGGTTCCAAGTTGGAAGTCCTCCTAAAGTTTCAAAATTACTACTAAATAAAGGAAAATTTGACACTCCATTGGATTTCAAAGATAGCTAATTTAAAATAAGTTATATTATGATCTCCCAACAACCACAACTCAAGGCCATGCATAATTTCACTCTTTTGCTTAGATATAGGAACTCAAAGGAATGAGGGAACCAAGGACATGTTACAATATCCTTGTAACTTTTGAAAAATCTAAAAGCCTAATTATTTTGAAGGAAAGACCAAATTATTTGGCATTGGCCGCAATACCCCATTACATACATTTCATTAAGGTATTTTTAAATATATTCATTTTGAATGAACATCCTTAGACAATATTTCAACATAAGAGACCTAATTGGACATTTCTTGGATCAACTATTAATGGTGGGTGAGATGGTATCAAATTTATAAATTGATCAAAGCATTGAGAAATGAGACACATTAGAATGGGGCAATGAAACCTAGCTCTATAAAGAAGATAAATTTGCATCCTATTTTGAAATGAATGAATATCCTATAACCAAAAAAATATGCACAAAATGATCTACAAAGGAAAATTCCTTGGAATTCATGAGAAATAAATTCTAGAACCTATGCATATACATGAGAATAAAGAAAATGGGACTTGTCTATGTTCCCTATGAGAAGAACGCTTCTTGTGATATCAAACATATTACATCCATGACCCCTACAAAGAAATTTCAACAAGTAATATTTTTGATGACATAATCATTTTACCAAAAAGAATCCATATTAGTAGAAAATTTTTAAAATGAGGAAGCTCTTGCAAAATTCATGGGAATTCAAGCTAAAATTCTATTAGGGGATTGCAAGAAAGTGAACACAAGGAAATAGGTGTTCCATCTTTAGGGAGATGGAACTAGGGGGTACTTGTTTCACTCTTAGTTCATTAAAGGAAACCATAGAGATCCCCCAACCAAATTGATTCAATTGAGGGAAGGGTTAGGAAAAGAGATGGGGTTTCATTAGGTGTGATTAAAAGGGGGGTTGACCACTAAGAAAATGCTTAGAAAGAGAGCAATGAAAGTAATATGCAAATCTAACTATGTGACCTAGAAAATGAAACTTAAAATCAGAATGAGAGACTGAGGATAAATAGAAAAGCACCTGGAAGACTATAGATGTCCAAAAAAAGGCCCACAACTCTGAAATTATAACTTTTGATGTACACTAGGACTGATACACCAGACTGGGCGATTTAGTCCTAATACTAGAATCTGGGGGTAGAATTTGGAATCTTCTGCTAGCAAATCAGGATCTACAAATAATTACTAAAAATGGGTATAATAGGACTCATACACCTAAGGTGGAAATTTAGTCCCAGTATTAGGGTTTAAATGAAACTTTTGTAGCCTTGAGTGATCTTATGTAGCTTTCATCTGGTCTGATCTTCAAGTCTAAAAAATTATGAATTCTGATCTGTAGGTGAGTTTCTGTGAAGATGAAAACTTCTTAACAACTTTGAAAACTTTCTTCAATCTTGAAACTTTGTCTTCAAAGTATCTTCAAGATCCAAATCACCTAGATATACAATCACACATGAAGAGGGAAAATATGTTGTTGTGTTATGGAATAGGGTTTTTCCTTGGTCAAACCCTGTTTTGGTAATCAAACATTAAAATGAAATAGAATAGCATGAAGGAATGATGAATGAACAAATGTAATGTTGCAACTCACCAAACCCTTATAATGAAGGCTTCAAACTATTTTTAAATGGATAGCATGAATGTGGATCTTGACTCTTGATCTTGATATGAGATAATGCATTTGAATGCTTGCTTGAATCATGGAAACCTACATCACAAATGTTAGATCAAAAAGACACATGATGCATGATGACTTTGACATGATGCTTGAATCTTGAATTCTGCTCCAAATTCTTGATAATAAACTATTGAATGCTCTTGAAATGTTCTCTCAATATTTCTAGATGACTTGTAAACTTTCTAGGAGAAAATAGGTGAAATAACCTTGAACTTATACTTGTTTATGCCAAATTTCCCAAAATCACAACACTATAAGCTAACATCAGATCTAGGATAATTAAAAGCTGCCAAGAATTTGATTAGAAACAGGTCCTAGTTAAATTGGTAATCATATTCCAGTTGGGGTGTATGAGTCCTAGTGTCTTAAACATAGGACATAAACTCCAAAAAGTATTAAGTTCAATGCAATATTTGAAATCAGTCCCCAAGACCTAGGTAGGACCCATACGCCCATGGTGGCATATGAGTCCCAGATCACTAGATCTAGAACACACAACCTCAAACACTAAATTATGATTTTTCCATTATAATGTGTTGAGATTATCTTGAGAAATATACATTAAATAAGGCTTGTGGATGCAAAATAGGACCAAATAAGGCATAAAGAAGCTCAATTTTATCAAGGAGGATCTAAACAAGTGTGAAAATTTAAAGAGATACATTTTTCTACACTACATTTAGCCCCCACTTTAGAGAGAGGAGGATTTTTTTTTAAAATCACACTAAAGTAGACACATTCGCATCAAGAGGGGTCGAAGTGTACCAATGTGAATGCCATAGGATGACAAGGATCAAGGAGATGACCAAGCCCCTAGGGTCCAAGATCCTACATCAAACTAAAATAGGCACAAGGGAACACACATGAGAATGATGTATGAAGAAACAACAAGATATAAACATACATTTCCAAAGACATAAAGAAGAAAGAAAAAGAAAAATAGGGGTGGATCAAGCCTCGACCATTTGTCTAGCATAATGTGGATTAGATCTAAGTTGTTTGTCCAAAATGTTTTACAAGTGGAACATGATGTCTATTATGCAAAGAACACACATGCTCACAAGGGCTAGTGGAACCTTAGGCTGTCTACTAGGTGATCCCCTAAGGACACATACATACATAGCTGATATGCACTCACACAAACAAGCAAGTGGCTATAGGAAAGTCATGCCTAAGTTCAGCTCCCATACACTAACCATACAAGCTATACCTCCTAATAAATTTGATAAGGCACCACACAACATGGACAATAGGATCCATGAGGCAAGCAAAACTTCGTATGCTAACACCCAGGAACAAACAAGATGCCTCCATAGGCAAGCAAAGTGTGTTATGCAAGGTGGCCATATAACATTTATTATAAATGCAGAATAGTGTAAGGTACGTTCAAAGGGGTTTTTCTTAGTTCATGTAAGGTCTTAACTTAGGGAAAATTGTGCCTAATTTCTCCAAGAGAGGACCAATTGAGGAATAAAAGATTCACAACTTAGGGGATGCAATGTGTTGCATCAAGCCACTAAGAGGAATATAATATGCTTAAGATAGATCACACTCTTGAAGGACATCACACTTAATGTCACCACCAAGAGAAATACACATCACATGAAGTAAGAAGACCACACAATGAAACATAAGTTGTAAAATGCAAAATAATAATGCCAATGTATGCCCCCACTTTAAAGAAATTGCTAAACACCATGCTATGAGAAATTACTTTAAAGTAGAAAATGATAAATGCTAATAATAAAGAGGACATGAGAGCTTATTTGGAAAGCTCTATGCAAAGTCATATGTTTCCAAATAAAGCTACGTCATGAAAAGGGAAGGAAGGGGTTTCCCCCAAAATGAAATCCCAAAATCACATAAGGGATCCATGGATTCAGGGTCAGTATTTCTTTGCTACAATGTTGTCATAGAGCTTGAAATTTCCATCATTCCCCAAATACTCATGGAACAAGAAGAATGACACAAAGAGAGCAAAAAAAAAGAAAATATTTTGGGTCAACATGGAAGATACCTAAATGTCTCAACGCCTTGCATCATCTCCAAAAGGAAAACACAAGACAAAGAAAAGATAAATTATTTATGACATATAGAGGAATGTAGATCAAATAGAGGAATGTCACATAAAGAGAGACACATCAAAGAGAATGATATAGGGAGATCAATTACACACATGCAATCACACTCATAACATTAAAAGGAAAACAAAAGAAAGACTAGCAAGGCACATGCAAGTCAACCTATAGCATGTCATTCGCATCCTAATCTTGTTCATCATATATGGATGGTGGACAACTAGCCAAAGGGACAACAATGAGTGGAGTACTAGGACAAGGCTATATAATTCTTGGCCCCACTATGTGCAAGACAAGAATGAGCCAAGGTAGGTGATGAGAAAGAGGTCCTTGCATTTTGAAATGATTTGCAATGAATGTAAGGCATGTAATAGTGATAATATTATGATCCTACAACTATTACATGACAAGGAGTGAAAGGGAATGCTTTATGGGATTATTTCTATGATATCAAAGTTTTTAAATATTTGTTTTAAAGCATGACACTCGTTAGTACTATGTCCAAGAACTCTATGATATCGACAATTCACATTGTTGCATTCTTAGGATATTGTTTTCAATTTTATTTCATGGGTGGTAATGTTATAAGTCCTTGACTTAGAAGTATGTGTAAGGTTCTTTTAGTTGTGAACATGGGACATGGAAATTTGATATTCTTAAGTTTGTATTGCTTTTGTTTCTTGCTAGATTCACTAATTTCTTGAGTTAGATGTTGAGGAGGAGGACCTAAGATGATCCTATCATCCCTATCATTGTTACAAGGCATTGGTTGTTCTTTAGGAAGGAGGACACTTATGTCAGGAGGGGGATCTAGATATCCTACTCCTTTGGTATCTTTAGTTGGCATTTTATCTAAAATTTGGTGAATTTCATGTTTGCATGTTATGTCACATCCTTGTTTGCTTAAGATTGTGAGTCATTTTCCATGTGTCTCTTCTAGGTTGATGGGAGTGTTGGTCACTTTGTTAACATAGTATGGTTGAATTTTTTCTTGATTAGAGGAGCTAGGTTCATCCATTGTAGGGAGCTTAGTTTTAGTTTGCATCTCAATTTTAGGATGTAAAAGACCAAACATCTCAAGTTGTGTTGGTTGTTTCATGGATGGATAAAATGATGCATTAGTATCAAGGTTGTTAAGGCAATCATTTATGAAGTTGTTCATGCTGTCATCATCTTCTCCAATGATGTCAACTTCACGATGATGGGTAAACCCACAAAATTGGTTTACAATTCTAGTGAGGAAGGAAAATTGCAAAAAATACTCCCATGGAGAAAATTTTGGTTTTTTGGGGGTTCGAACAAACTTTTGGTTCGAGCGAACCCAAAGGAGGTTCGCTCGAACCCCCCTTTGAGTGAACCTATTTAATTCTGGGTCCCACCATATTCCACATTTCCCAGAATGAAAAAAAAGAAACTTAGTGGAATGGGGGATTCGCTTGAACCTTGGTTCAAGCAAACCTACAAGGGGGGTTCACTCAAACCTAGGTTCATTCAAACCCCCTTTTCCCCCCTTCTCCCCCTATGGCACCAAATTTCTCTAGAATTTTTCCCTTTAAAGCTCAATTTGAGGATGAAAATGGAGGAGACTTCACAGACCCAACTGGATGATAGTAGTCCTCAAAATGAGGTATCCAACCAATATAATTTTCATATGTTTTAGTTTTATTATGTATTTGTTCTTTTAATTTGATTAAACATAGGTTTTCACCAAAAATTAAGCTCTCTGTCCTGCACATGTGGAAAAATAGCAGATTATAAAAATAAAATAAAAAATATCAGTGCACTAGATATTGAAGTCCTTGATCCGACAAAAAAAGAAGAATTTCAATACATACAAAAAATGTTATGTTGTATATGGTCTGCCTATGTCTGAATTGTAATTGGTTTGACTTTGAAACCTCGATTACGGAAAAAAAATTTCAATAAAACACTATGAAATCAAAATGAAAGTGCTAGATAACGAAGTTACAAATCTAAATTCAAAAAATACAATTTTATCCTTCATGGAAAAAAGTTGTGTTGTTTACGTGAGCATCACTCCTTAAAAATGGTGTTTACTAAAAACTAGTTTCAAGGAGATGGAAAAAGAAGTTGGCCGTATTGGCATGGTGTGATGGTTTATAGGTGGCATTGTTGTTCTTGCCAAAAAACCCCATTGGGGTGGTATTGTGAATGGTGTATCCGCCATAGCAAAAGCGCTTACCCCCTTTAATTAAAAAGAAGTGCAATTTGATTCCAAAATTATTGGAAAAATATATTTAGAATCTATAAAAAAAATATCACAAATCACTAGTTTGCATCATCTTCAAATTCCTCACGGTTTAGCCGCTATAGGTGCCCGAAAGTGAAGATTTAGTTAGAAAAAATTAGTTCAGTGTCCAATTTGACCAAAAATTGTAAACCAATATTGTGGGATCACCTTGATGAAATTACTGGCTCAAAGACCAGTTTGATAGAGATGTTGTAATAGAAATATAAAATCCAATCACCTATAAACTAAACTCAAATACAAAGACAAATTCATACACCAACACACAGGAATAGCATAAACACCAGGATATACCTAAACTTACAGATTTAAGAATATTAGATATCTTTGTATACTAAATGCACATAGAAAAATAGAAATTTCATTTCACAGTAGAAATTGTATTCAGAAAAGCATAATATCAGGCCTTTTTAGTGATGTGTAGAGAGAGACAATTAAAATTAAATACATATATAAAGCGGGTGAGTAACTACTTCTTTTCTTGTCCAAAACTATTTTTTTTAATTAAAATTCTTTTCAAGAAATAAAAAAACTAAAAACTAAAATAGTGGTGCTTCGCTTCTAGATTCTGTAGATGTGCCAAGTCATTTTTGCAAGGCTTGGAAAGCCTTGATGATAGGTGGAAGTTCCTTATGGTGTGGAATGGTTATGTTTCCCATTCATAATCTTCATGCTAGTTGGCTATCTTGGATGGCTTCAATCCTCTAATCATAATTCTTCATGAGTCTTGTAGCCTGCGATAGGATGAGATCTAGTTCGTTGAATTTTCTCAAGTGCTGGGTGTCAAAAAATTGAGAGTTAAAAATTTCATTAACTATTTTCTGAAATTCACTCTCTAAGGCCTTAGCATTCTCATTACCCCCATCTCTTCCCTTGTCAAGTTGCAATCTGAGGGCAACAAGGATTTTATGAATCTCCTCTAAGATTGCATCGTATTTAGTTCAGAGCTCTTGAAGCTATTGTAAGTCATGTTTTGTGACCTATGATTTCCATTCCACACTTTTATTCTAGATCATGCAATGAGCATTAGTAGGGTCGGGTATTATTTTCTCAATGTCTAATTTTTCCATTCCAAAGCTTATCATCACTTTGATTTCCTTTATATTTCTCTTTCTCAACAGTGGCAATCTCCTCTCGAACCTCCGTTCTTGAAGCATTTTCCCTTTGTAGGAACATAAGAGACTCATAAATAATATGATTACCTCTTCTAATTAACCCACCACTCCATTCCCCAACGAACTTGCCAAAGTTTTTGTAGCTCCTCATTTTGCTTACTGCCTCTTTTCCTATTAAAGCTAGGGGGTCATAGGATGACCCAGCTTGAGATATTGGTTGAGGTGGTAAATCAAAAACCTATTTCAAGCACTCAGTTAAGACTTGGATTTTCCTTTTCAATTCATCTTTACTTTCTTTAACTTTCTTGGACCTTTCAACCATTCTTGTTGCAGAAAAATAGAATATTTTTCCATCTCCATCTCGTGTAAGGGTCCCAGGTTGATTTTGTCAACATCAAAGTCACTAGCTATTGCTTGAGTGACCTCCTTTTATGTGGTGGGATGATCAACTTCCAAGAATTTTTTTTCTTATCCGACATCATAAATCAAATGGTTAGTATTTTTCAACTTCTTTGGCTTTGGAGTCCTTTGGAGCAATTGTCCTACCATATCTTGCTTCGGGAGGTCCAGTTTTACTACTTTCCTCTTTCTTGACAGAGTGTCTTCTAGCCAAACATGATTAATAGGGACATTGGTTGCTTTAGAATTAGAGGAGGGGAATAGCATTCTATTCATGGGAGGAGTATCCATCTGAACACCTTGGGAAGAGAGTGGAGAATATCTCCATTTTAGAGGTTCATCAACCTCCCTGATAGGTGATGACCGAGGTGATGGGAAGGAAGAACTATTATCAATATTACTTAAGTCATCTCCTTCTCCTTCATCCCAATTATCTAAATCCATATTAGGTAAATTTGGGAGGTCCTCTCTATAAGTCGATTGAAGCACATCCCTATTAGGAGGTTCTTCATCACCATCACCCTGAGCCCCATATTGCATTAAATGTGAGGCAACTTGAGAAGTTCCTACAGTCACAGAAGGCTAACTGAAACCTCTCGCTGGTTGGGTGTTATGTGATCTAGTGTTAGGAAGGGATTGATCTATCTTCTTTTTGGTAAGCCACCCTTAAGTCCTTTCCAAAACATCATCAGTCCTTGTTCCAATTGTTTCCTTCTCTTTACTACTTTAGTCCATAGCAAGAATAGATCGATTTGCTATTAAGTCTATGAAAATTGGGTTCACTAGGTCTAACCCATCATCTTCAATTCCTTGTACATCAAAACTCAATTATAGATGATTATTTGTCTCAAGGAAAATCTCATCCAACTCCTCCTTCTTACTTAAAATTCATCAAAACAATCTACCCAGTAGTCCTCTAAAGTGGGAAAATGGAGAAAACTAGGGAAAATTTTCAAGTTATCCTTCACATAATTCTTAAGATCGAAAGGAATTTTTTTATCATAGGTCTACAAATTGTACCTACATATTTATTTTCTATGTTGAGGGCATCAAACATGGACTCACATGTGCAGGGGTCAAAACCAACTAGAAATTGCACTGTCACTGTTCTCAGCTCCTAGCATCTCTTGTTGACATTTGCCAACTGCTTGTATACTTCAATCATCACGAACTTGTCTTCTGGGTGCCCTGGGAGTTTGACGGGAAAACCAATGAAACCGCTAACCCTAATATAAGACAACCTATAAAATTGGATGAAATGGCTGCCATAATAATTGACAAACTACATATCCTTAGGTGAAAGCCGCATTTCAATTTTCCCTTCTATTTTTGTGGTCACTTGCATAGTGAAGGTGTTTGATATCCTCATGTGATGAGAAAAGCTCTTACTCAATCATAGTTTATCAAGGTACTCAAAAATTGATACCTGATCACGAGGGAGACCACTTGGTCTCAAGCTTGGCCAAGGCCTAGTATTTGTAATGGAATAAATTAAATAAGAGGACATGAAAAATTCCCTACCAGTAAGAAAGTAAACTAGTTGGTTGTGTAACCTGTCATTAATAAGCGCTTCCCAATGTAGAAATTAGGTTCCTTTGACTATAATCTAGATGAAGAAATACATCCATTCTTGAAAACCAAAGGAATCTTCATTTCCTTGGACTCTATGTAGCAACATAATCATGTTTGATATCTCTTCCATGAAATGGTTCCTGTGTAAATTATGGCATAACATAGATTTTCCTCCCTTGGGTTTTCCAACTAGTTCCTTTCCATTATGTTCTGATAGTACCCCTTAAGTGAAAACTCAATTTGAGCACTGGTGAAATCCATGGGTGAGTAGGGTTCTTTTTCAGGAATTTTCAAGCATGAAGCAAAGGTGGCTCTTTGGATTTTGACTACTACCAGATTGTCCTCATTTCTTATTAACCAGGTCTGAGCATCATAGTGCCTTATACATTCAATAATTAATTTAGGGCATTGGACGGCTATGGGAAAGGTAGCTACCTCTACCAATCCACTTTCAATTACTCTCTGTGTAATGGGTGGTGGATTGGGAGCATTGAATTTTTCTTTAAGCTCACTCATATTTACTGGCCCTAGCTTGGTATCACCTATCTCACACATGTCACATATTAACCCTGCTATGTACTCATAGCCTTGTCATTTAATTCTTGCCATTTATGGACTACTAGGGTTCAAACAAATTTTCACTAGGTAGTCTAGAATGTAAGGAAAGACAAGCCTAAAAATTAAATGTTGCAGGTGAAGAATGTCTGTTCTTAGCATGAATTTCCCTTTTAATTCCCTATGAGAAATGTGTAAGTAGATAAAAATTAAATGGAATTCCCCATCGTGTAGGTACATGCTAGCTTTCACATCACTACCTCAATATAACCACTTTTCAAAATTTTTAAAAAAGGAACGACTATGTGGGTAGGGAAGTGGGTAGTTCAGATAACCTTGTATATCACCTCCCAAGTTCATACTTAGTTGCAAAACATTGCTTTCTTCTAAATGAATTTAATTGTTTCCCTCATAGGGCGGTAAATGGGAGAGTTTGACAAACTTAATAACACATTGCTTGCATTGCTTAAGCTCAATGTAGTGTCAAAAAATGTTGTTAGTGACATTTTCACACTTGTTTGGTCCCTCCTTGTACAATTGAGCTTAATGGTGTCTTGACTTAGTGTTGTAATGTGTTCAACACACTCACATTAGGTCTTGGGCCCTTGTGAATTAAATAAACTTAATCCTACCTTATTTTAAGTGTTGTAAAGTGTTTTAACACACTTTCAAACTTTTCTAGGGTTGTCATTAATAATTGGGCTTCTTTATGCTTTAATTGGCCTTATTTTACATCCACAAGCCCCATTTAATGCATCTTTTCAAGGATAATCCTGACAGAAATCAGCATCCAATCATAATTTTGGTGTTTTTAGGTTGTGTGGCTCAGATTTAGTGACCTGGGACTCATTCGCCACCTTGGGAATATGAGTCCCACCTAGGTTTTTTGGTCCCGAACTTGGTTTCACACCTTTCTAAGCATTTTTGAAAATAGTCCCATAAAATAAGCCTAATGGGACTCATTCGCCACCTTGGGTGAATGAGTCCTGTGTGACCCAAAATCAAAATTAATTCAAATTCTTGGCAGGATTTTATCCTCCTAGATTTTAGGTTGGCTTGTAGTGTTGTAATTTAAGGAATTCCTACATAATTAAGTATAAATACAAGTTTCTTTCACTCATTGTACACCTAGCAAGTTGAATGAGCATCCTTATAGAAAATTTAAGTTCACAAGAGCATTCAAGTGTTTACAAGAGAATTTAAGGGTAGATTATCAAGCATTTTAGAGCATTATTCAAGCATCAAGCATCATGTCAAATATTTCATGCATCATGTTTGTTTTGGAGCTAACAATTGTGATGTAGGATTTTATGATTCAAGCAAGTGTTTAATTCAAGATCTATCCTATTCAAGCAAGATTCAAGATCTACATCCATTAGAGCCATCTCATACATGTTTGTAGCACTTCATTGCTAGGGTTTGGTGAGTTGCAACATCATATTTTGTTCATTCATCATTCTTTATTCCTATTTCATTTCATTTCAAGGTTTGATTACCAAAACAAGGTTTGACCAAGGCAAACCCCTATCCACTAACAAAACAACATTTTCCCCTCTCTTTAGCCTTTGATTTGTAGGTTTAGATTGAATAAAAATTGAAGAGAAAGGTTGGAGAAAGTTGCGAAAGTGCTCAAAGTTGTTAAAGTTGTCATGAAGCATTAGAGAACACCTATAGTTTGATTTACAGAGATTTAGATCTGAAAACCTGAAGAAGAAGATTAGGCAGAATGAGAAGAGCATATTCAGATCTTGAAGTTTCAAAAAAACCTAATTAGACTAATTCACCATTTCTGGTGTATGAGTCCTAGTTTAGGTCAAAATTTAGGTTATTACATATTTAGATACCCATTTGCCAGATTCATGTTCTTGTATAGAAACCTAGATCTAAGACTGATTCACCCAACTTGGTGTATGAGTCCTAGCCAGCATTAAAGTTAGGATTTCTAGCATCTCAAAGCCTCATTTAGTCATCTTCAAGTTTCCAGGTGCATACATTCCATCTTGCATCTTTCTATTTTGTTTTATATACTTTTCTAGGTCATTTATTGAAAGATTGCATTACATTAGGTTTCATCATTACATCTTGCATTTCATTTTTCTTTCCAAGCCCTAGCTTGGTGGTGAACCCCTCATTAGTTTACGATCAGTGCCTGGACAACCCTATTGCAAGATATCTTCCTCCTTTGCATTGAGATATCTAGGGTTATCCTTGAATGAGAGGGAGTGAAGATTGTTATTCTAGGTCCTAAACCCTAGATCGCCATAACAATTTTCTCACCTTTCACTCGAAAATAGACTAAGCAGGAATTTCATGAGTTCATATAATTGGGAAAAACATCATTGATTCTTTCAAACACATAGGAAGTGCTATAGGGTGGGCAAGAGGAGAGTTAGAGTAACTTAACAAAACACCGCCTGGGTTATACTAGACACTAAAATCATTACAAGTACATGGCTTAGCTTAAATTTTGAAAAATAAGCATGATTTTGGGGGGGGGGAATTAGGTAACAACTGGCTCTGACTGGGATGAAAACTGACAAGGATGAAGCAAAGAATCCAGAAACAAGCTTACATAATTAGTGTCTTATCCATTGGGCAAAGGAGTTAAGAAATTATCTAAACTGAGACTCTTAGACACAAAGAAGGCACAACCAAAACATAAAAAATTCCCTAAACTAACTATTTACAAATAAAGAGCCCAAAAGTGCACTTAGATTTGGTAAATCTTGAGATCCTACCCATTGTAAGGAATAGGAAAGGGAGTGTCGTTAGGATAAGCTAGATAAAAGGTATTAGGTCCAGATTCTTGAGTGATTTTGAATGGACCAATACATAGAGCATCAAATTTCTTGTGGGTACCCTTAGGTTCCCTACGTTTGTCCCATAATAGCACCAAGTCCCCAATCATAAACTTCATTGGTTTGGCTCTTTTATCAAAGAGATTTTTTACCTTAGCCTGATGCTTAGTTATCTTTTCTACCATCTCATCGCATTGCTCCTCAATCTTGGATAAGTATAGGGCTCTCTTTTCTAAAGAATTACAAAATTCTTGATCTTCAATTACAGTCTACAGTTTATAGGTAGATGGCTCCAGTGGAAGAGGTAATACACTTCCCACTCCATAAACTAGCTAAAAGGGGTCATCTTGATTACCTTCTTTGGGTGGTCCTATATTCCCATAAAGCTTCATAGAGCTTCTTATGCCAATCTTTTTGATTCTCATTCACCAATTTTCTTATGATACTTACAAGGTTCTTATTACCAGACTCAGCCTGGCTATTCCCTTAGGGATAATAATCCACCGAATGTGATAGGGAGATCCCATAGTTGTAGCAAAAGAGTGATATTTCATTGGAAGAGAAACTTATTGCATTATCAATTACTAGCTTGTAAGGAACTTTGAATCTAACAAAGATGTTTTCTTTGATGAATTCGTAGACCACTTCCAAATTAGTTCTCTTCATAGGAATCACCTCCACCCACTTGGTAAAATAGTCTGTTGCTGTAAGAAAGTGAGTGTGACCTCCACTTGACCGAGGACTAATCGGTTCTATTAAATCTAGGCCCCATTATTGGAAAGGTCCATTAAAAACAATAGGCTTAAGTGGAAGCATTAACAGTTGAGGTCTACCTGCAAACAACTTAATTTTTTTGCATCTCGCCACCTAGTAATAGGCATATTTGAATATTCCTAGCCAATAGTAACCATTCCTCAATATCTTGAAAGTGGTCATAGTCAAGGAAAAATGTCCACAACTTACATTTTTCACATCTAGCCACCCAATAATAGGAATCTTTGAACATTCTTGGCCAATAGTAACCATGCCTCAGGATCTTAAAAGTGGTCATAGTCAAGAAAAAATGTCCCCCACACACTTCATTATAAAAATTTCTCAATAGTCTTCCTTGCTGAGCTTTATCCACACACTTCAACAACACACCATCCAATCCCCTCTTATAAGTGTCCTCCCAAATGACATATTTAGATGCCTTCAGCTTTAGGTTCCTCTTCTATTTCTTCAAAAGATTTTTTGAATACTCTCTATACGTGAGAAAATAGGCAATGTCTGAAAACCACTCATCTTGGAGGCTAACAGTTAGGACCATAGGAAGGTCTTCCTCATCCCTTTGCTCATTATGACCCTCTTCCATAAGTTTACAGAGTCCTCTTCCTTAAACTAACTTTGTAGGCTTAAGATCCAATTCATACTCCTAAACCTTATTGATCCAACATCCTCTTATGTTGTAGCCGATGTCGTGTTGAGTAAGGATACTTTTGATAGTAGGGTCTGGCACGTATATGACTAAATGTGAATGCAGGATATAAAAATGAAATTTCTTAACTTGCTTTACTACTGCAAAAAATGCTTTTCTGTCTGAGAGTAATTGAGCTCATACCTTTTCAATAGAATGCTCATAAAGGCTATGGGTGCTTGCACATTCATTTCATTAGCTTGAAGTAGGATGGTAGATACAGTGTGTTTTGAGGTAAAAAATAAACAATGAAATCCTTTTTTAAAATTAGGGCATACCAGAATAGGGGTCTAGGCGATGGTTTCTTTGATGTCATTAAAATCCTATTTTCTAGCTTCATTCCACTTGAAGACATGTTATTTCATCATTCCCACTATATGTTTGGTAATCTTAGAGAAATATGGAACACAATTTCTCAAAAAGTTAACTTGTCCAAAAAAGGATTTTACACCAGTTTTACTTGAAGGAAGACTTAGCTGAGAATAGCTTTAACTCATTCAAGGTCTATTCTAATTCCTTCTTTAGAAAATATATGGCCTAACAACTTACCTTCAATTAATTTGAATAAAAAATTCTTAGGATTGAGGGAGATGCTATGCTCTTTACATATTTGCAACACTTTCTCTAAGTCCTTTAAATGATTTGCTCGCTTCTTGGAGAAAACTATCAAGTCATCTAGATAAACGATAATGATCTTTTTCCTAAGATCTCCAAAAGACAGGTCCATGGATCTTTGGAATGTTTCTCTGACATTAATAAGTCCAAAAAGCATCCTATTGTAAGTGAATATTCCCCAGGGCATAGTGAACACCTTCTTATGTTGATCTTCTCTTGGCACATTGATCTGGTTATAGCCAGTGAAACCATCTAGCATGTACATCATCTTTGAGACAACAACTATCTATAGGATATGAGATCCATGTTTAGAAGTAGGTAGTTATCCTTTAGGGATGCTTGGTTGAGGTTCCTAAAGTCCATGTACATCCTTATTTCACCATTCTTTTTGCAAACTGGAACAATGTTGGCTATCCAAGTTGAATGATGAATCAGGTAGATTATTCTGGCTTTTAACATCTTGTCGATTTCCCTGAAGATTGCATCAGTTACCTTAGGGTCATAATTTCTTTGTTTCTATTTGAAAGTGGATATTCCACCCTTTAGTGGAATGTGATGCTGAAATTTCCCATCCATGAAATTATTAAGATCATCATAGTACCAGGCAAAAACTTCCCTATACTTGATGAGAAAGGCTATCAACTTTTCCCTTTCTTTTGGAGAACAACACTTTCCAATATAGACCAACTTAGGAGAGTCAAGACTCTCAATATTCACTGCTTCAAAATCTCCAGAACTATTGATGGATTCATTCATTTTCCGTTTAATGGATCCATAATTTTGATCAAATAGATCTTCCAAAGAAACTAAACCTTTAGGAATTCTATTACCTTTCAATTGTATGACCCCATCCTTTAGCTCATTGATGTCATGAGGGTAGAATTATTTACATTCACTAGAGTTTCCTTCAAAGAAAGTTTTGGAAAATATTTTAGCATTCTCCAGGAATTCTTGAATCTTCTTATCATTCTTGAACACTTGCCAATGATTGGCATTGTCAGGAACACTGGGCCGATAAATTAATTCAATCCTATAAGATTTTTCTTTGAAATCGAGATTAGGTAGTAATAGGGAAGTAGAAATAGCCAAAGATTAATCTCTATAATTCATTTCCTTAGGAATAACCTCTATTGAAAATGCCTCAAAACATTCAATAACATCCCATACCTTGTTCCTGTAGTTTCTTAACTTTTCATTTTTTATAGTGAAAATCTTTCACACCTGATTGTCAATCAATTTTGCATCTCCCAAAACTTTGAGCATCTTGATTCCCATACTCCTCACTTCAACCAATCCCAATAAGAGAGCCTCATATTCTGTGGTATTATTGGTGTTTACAAATTCCAACTTATAAGAGAAAGAGATTTGTTCACCAGAAGGAGAAATGAGAACCACACCTACTCATGATACAAAGTTTGAGCAACTTCCATCGAACTCCATTGTCTAGAGTTCTGAATTTGAACCTGAATCAATCACATTGATCTCTTTATCTTCATTTGGAAACAACATATAATTTCCAAATATAGCTTCTTCAAATAGAATATGGGCCTTAGGGTCTTCTGATTTTAGTACTATTATCTTGGCTTTAGGCTCAGGCTCCAAGCACACTTTCTTATTGCCAATAGGTATATTAGCATAAGACCAATCCAATTGAATTTCTCCACCTAAGTCTTTACAAAAAAATCTACTTAATAGCATGCCATAGCTAGCGAGTATATCGGCTACCAAAATGGTGAGCTTAAGCCATTTTTTTGGATGGGCTACAAGTGCTACTTGTGCATATTTCATTTGTCCAATTAGAGAAACTTTTTTGAACTCCATCGAATAGCATTTCCCAAATGTCTTGGTTAGGCTCAATCCCAAGGCTCAGCAGTTTTTGTAGGCACAACATTATTAGAGGCGCCGAAGTCAATAATACAGTTATTCAACCTAAACCCATTTATAAATAGTGTCACATATAAAGGATTGGGTTTATCATCAAAAGAGTATGATGAAGACACTTTATTGCTGGATGCCACATCAGAGGCTGAGTACTGAGAACTAATCATATATTCATCTAAGTCAGCATGAGACTCAGACTATCTTGGTCTGACAAACTTAATTAATATATCTAGCTAGTTCTTTAAGATTCATGTGTAAGTATTCTACTCGGGAAATTTTCACTTTAGAGTTCTTGCAAAATTCGATGATATCAAAGGTTTCAGGAGACTTTTCAATAGATAAAAAATCAAAATATTTGGATTTTTTTTTTGTGGTTGTGTGTGATACATTTTCTCCCTTCGAATGGCACTAGCTCTAGTAAGTAAAACTTTAGGAGAATTTTGAGTACCTTTTTTATTAGTGTTTTGTTGTCCTCGTGTGACAACAACACAAGTAGGATCATCTAGAGTGATGTAGACATCTCCACCTCTATCATCATTAGGTTCAAACTCAAAGCACCCATTCACAAAGTCTCCATACTGATTAGAAGGATTTCCTTCCTCAGTAACATCTTCAATGACCTCCTTCATAGTGGCTATCTGCATGAATATGTTCATCTCAAGACATTCTGATCCATCATGGTCAAAAGTAAGGTGAAAGGTGCACATATATTATTCTTGTTATCTCCTAGAGGAGCTTCTATCACCAGCCTCTATTGAGTTGGAGGTAGGGGAAGGTTCTTATTTCCTGGCTGATAATTCACCTTTCTTGAGAAGTCTTGATAAGGTTGATTTCTTTTAGGTAATTTCCTTTTAAGAGCAATAATGTCATTCCCCAGTCTCTATATCATAGGATTTGATGAGGTAGCCGACTGTGACTTATTTGTTTGCATCTATCTTTTCTACTTCCCCACTATGATAAAGTCATCTTCTAATTCGATAACAAGCATTTGCATGGCCTCCAAGGTATTCAATAGTTGTCTTTTCAAATGTAAACCAATATCTAGATGTTATGCATTGATGAAGAAGCACTTTTGCATCTCTTCAGATGGTCTCTTAGCAACATTAATTTGAGATACCAATCTATTAAACTTTGCAACAAAATTTCTCATGGGCTTGCTTGCCTCTTTCTTCATTTGCATCACCTACACTATCAGGGAAAGATCATCATCCATACTTTTGAACCTGGCTTCAAACTTAACATATTTTCCCAATTGTTGATTGAACCACACAATAATTGGTAGAACCATTTTTTAGTGGCATCCACTAAATATTTTACAAAAATCCTAACCACCACATCTTCTTCATGTACTCCAAGTACACCACAAGCTGTAAAGATGGCATCAATATGCTCCTTGGGTGAGATCTTTCCATCGCCCCTAAACTTGGGTAGATTTTTGTGAGAGCCTTTAGGTAAGTCGTGTAAATTGTTTCCTAGACTCAAAGGACCTATAGCAACCCCCCATAGGATATGAGGTTGTTTGGCCATAATGTGAGGGAAGTTAACAACTACTGGAAGGAAAATTCCATGTAACACTAAAGCTTGAGAATTCGAATAATCAAGGGGTTCCCTAGTTGGAGAAGTAGGTCTACTTCTATCCCCAAGCCTTCTTCGGGAAGGAATAATATAGGAAAAGTTAGTTCTTTGCAAGGACTCAAAAAATGGGTATATGAGACACCCCTACTTCTTTCTCCCCTAGTAAACCTTTTGGAATCCAAGGTGAACTTAAGATATTAAATATGTAAAAACTAGATAAGGAAACTCAAATTTTATTTAATTCATTCTCTCCCCAGTGGAGTCACCAAAAATCTATGGGTTTAGGCTAGGGGCCTTGAGAAGCAATGAGTTATTTTGGTTGAAAGGTGTGATTGTTCCTAACAACTCTAGAAAGTTCACAATTTCATTTATGAGTTTCCTCTGAATTTTAGAGTACAACTCCCTCGTATGATATGCAATGAATTTGACTAAACTAACTAAACATTTGTATGCTTTTAACCCAAAAGCAGGAAAGGAAAAACTCGATACAAGGAAAATTCCTAATACAAAGTACAGAGAAAAGTAATAAAGATGCTGGCACAAAGACCAATTCACATACAGTAGGTTATGAAAATATTGACACAAAGACCAATAGGCATGGAAAAAATTATGAAATTATTGGCTCAAAGACTAGTTTGAGAGAGATGTTGTAATAGAAATATAAAACCCAATATCAACTATAAATTGAAATCAAATACAAAGACTGATGCATACACCAACACACATGAATAACATAAACACCAGGATATACCTAAACACACAGATTTAAGAATATTAGATATATTTGTATACTAAATGCACACAAAAAATTAGAGATTTCATTTCACAGCAAAAATTGTATTTAGAAATGCATAATATCAGGTCTTTTTAGTGATTTCTAGAGAGAGAAATTAAATACATATATATATATATATCCGGTGAGTAACCGCTTCTTTCCTTGCCCAAAAATGATTTTTTTAATTAAAAGTCTTTTCAGGAAATAGAACAACTGAAAACTACGACGGTGGACCTTCGCTTTCAGATTCTATACACGTGGTAAGTCGTTTCCGCAAGGCTTGGAAAGCCTTCCTTGATGACATGTGGAAGTTCCTTATGGTGTGGAATGGTTATGTTTCCCATTCATAATCTCCATGCAAGTTGGCTATTTTGGATGGCTTCAATCCTCTGATCATAAGTCTTCATGAGTTCTATAGCCTGTGATAGGATGAGATTCGGTTCATTGCTTTTTCTCAAGTGCTCAACATCAAAAGATTGAGAGTTAAAAATTTTATTAACTATTTTCTAAAATTCACTCTCCAAGGCCTTAGCATTCTCATTACGCCCATCTCCTCTCTTGTCAAGTTGCAATACAAGGGAAACAAAGATTTTATGAATCTCCTCTAAGATCGACGCATTGCATTTAGTTCAGACCTCTTGAAGCTTTTGTAAGCAATCTTTTGTGACCTATGATTTCCATTCCACACTTTTATTCTAGATAATGCAACGAGCATCGATAGCATTGGGTATGATTTTCTCAGTGGCTAGTTTTTCCATTCCAAAGCTTAACATCACTTTGATTTCATTTACATATTGATTCCATAGCATTTCCTCTTTCTCAACAATGGCAATCTCTTCTCGAACCTCTTTTCTTGAAGCATTTTCCCTTTGTAGGCACGTAAGAGACTCAAAAATAATTTGATTACCTCTTTTGATTAACCCACCACTCCATTCCTCAATGGTCCTACCAAAGTTTTTGTAGCTCCTCATTTTTCTTACTACCTCTTTTCCTATTAAATCTAGGGGGGTCAGAGGATGACTCAGCTTGAGATATCAGTTGAGGTGGTAGATCAAAAATCAATTTCAAGCACTCAGTTAAGACTTGGATTTTTCATTTCAATTCATCTTTACATTATTTATCTTTCTTGGACCCCTCAACCATTCTCCTTGCAAACACCTAGAATATTTGTACATATCCATTCCTTGTAGGGGGTCCCAGGTCGATTCTATCAACATCAAATTCACTAGCTATTGCTTGAGTGACCTTTTGTGTGGTGGGATGAGCAACTTCCAAGCATAAGTTTCCTAATATGACATTATCAATCAATTGGGAAGTAGTTTTCAACTTATTTGGATTTGGAGTCCTTTGGAGCAATTTTCCTACCATATCTTGCTTGAGAGGTCCAACTGTACTGCTTTCCACTTTCTTAACAAAGTGTCTTCTAGCCAAATAGGAGTATTAGTGACATTGGTTGCTTTAGAACTGGAGGAAGGGAATAACATTTTATTCATGGGAGGAGTATCCATCTGAACACCTTGGAAAGAGAGTGGAGAAGATCTCTATTTTAGAGGTTCATCAACCTCCCTGATAGGCGATGATCAAGGTGATGGGGAGGAAGAACTAATATCAATATTACTTAAGTCATCTCCTCCTCCTCCTTCATCCCCTTTATCCAGATCCGTATTAAGTAAATTCAGGAGGTTCTTTGTCACCATCACCCTAATCCCTAGACTACATTTGAATGTGAGGCAACTCCAAAAGTTCCTTAAGTCACAAAAGGCTGACTATTGCCTCTCACTAATTTGGTGTTATGTGATCTAGTGTTAGGATGGGATTGCTTTGTGTTCTCTTTGGTAACCCACTCTTGAGTCCTTTCCAAAACATGAACAATCCTTGCTTTAATTGTTTCCTTCTCTTTACAACTCCAATCCATAGCGGGAATAGGTTGATTTGCTATTAAGTCTATGAAAACTGGGTCCACTAGGTCTGACACATCATCTTCAATTCCTTGTAGATCAAAACTCAAATTATAGATGATTATTTGTCTCAAGAAAAATATCATCCAATTCCTCCTTCTTACTTCAAATTCATCAAAACAATTTGCCTAGTAGTCCTCCAAAGTGGGCAAATGGAGAAAACTAGGGCCAAGTTTCAATTTATCCTTCACATAATCCTTAAGATTGAAAGGAAATTATTCATCATAGGTCTGCAAATTATACTTGGTTATTATTTTTTCTATGTTGATGGTATCAAACAAAGACTCACATGTATAGGGGTAAAAAACAACTAGAAATTGCATAGTCACTCTTCTCTGCTCCTGGCATCTCTTATTGACATCCACCAACTGCCTATAGACTTCAATCATCACAAACTTGTATTCCAAGTGCCTTGGGAGTTTGATGGGAAAACCAGTGAAATTGCGAACCCTACTATAAGAGAACCTCTAAAATTGGATGAAGTGGCTGTCATAATAGTTGAAAAACTACATAGCCTTAGGTGAAAGCCACATTTCAATTTTTCCTTGCAGTTCTCTGGTCACTCGCATAGTTAAGGGGTTTGGTATCCTCCTCTAATAAGAAAAGCTCTTATTCAATTGCAATTTATCAAGGTACTAAAAAATTGGAACCTGATCATGAGGAGACCACTTGGTCTCAACCTTGGCCAAGGCCTAGTATTTGCAATGTCATAAATTAAATAAGAGGACACGAAAAATTCCCTATAAGTAGGAAAGTAAACTATTTGGATGTGTAACCTTTCATTGATAAGCACCACCTAATTTAGAAATTGTGTTCTTTCAAGTATAATCTAGATGAATAAATACATTCATTCTTGAAAACTAAAGGCATCTTCATTTCCTCAAACTCTATGTAGCAACATAATCATGTTTGATATCTCTCCCATGAAATGGTTCCTCTGTAAATTTCAGGGTAACTGAGATTTTCCTCCCCTGGGTTTTTCCAACTAGTTCCTTTGGATTATGTTCTGATATTACCCCTTCTTGAGCAAAACTCAATTTGGGCACTGGTGAAATCCATGGGTGAGTAGGGTTCTTTTTCAAGAATTTTCAAGCATGAAGCAAAGGTGACTCTTTGGATTTTGACTACTAGCTGATTGTCCTTGGTTCTTATTTCCTGGGTTTGAGCATCATAATGCTTATACATTCAAGAATTAATTCAGGGCATTGGATGAATATGAAAAAGGTAGATGCCTCTACCAATCCAATTTCAATTACTCTTTGTGTAATGGGTGGTGGATTGGGAGCATTGAATTTTTCTTTAAGCTCACTCATATTTACTGGCCCTAGCTTGGTATCTCCTATCTCAGGCATGTTGCATGTTAATCCTGTGACGTACTCATAATATTGACATTTAATTCTTACCATTTATGGACTACTAGGTTTCAAACGAATTTTCAATAGGTAGTCTATAATTTAGGGGAATACAAGTCTAAAAATTGTATGCTCATAAGGAAAAGATATAGACAAAAATACCTCAGAACGACCCCAAACTCTGAGGGCGGAAGTCTGCATTGGCGTGCTCCCTTTATTCACGTCTCCCAGAGTGAATGTAATAGTTGAAGAATGTTTGTTCTTGGCATGCATTTCCCTTTTAATTCCCCGTGAGAAATGTTTAATTAGATAAACATTAAATGACATTCCCAATCGTGTAGGAACATGTCAGCTTTCACATCACTACCTCAATATAATCACTTTCCAAAATTTTTAAAAAAGAAATGGCTATGCGGGCAGGGAAGTGGGTAGTTCACATAACCTTGTAAATCACTACCCAAGTTCATACTTAGATGCAAAACATTTCCCACTTCTAAATGAAGTTAATTGTTTCCCTCTCTAGGCGATAAATGGGAGAGTTTGACAAACTTAGTAACACACCAACTGCACTGCTTAAGCTCAAATAGACCAAGCAATAATTTCATAAGTTCATATAGCTAGGAAAAAAACTACTGGTGCTTTTAAACATGTAGGAAGTGCTACCAGGTAGGAAAGAGGAGAGTTAGAGTAACTTATCAAAACACTGCTTGAGTTATACAAGACACTCAAATGATTACCAATACATGACTTACCTGAAATTTTGAAAAATAAGCATAATTTGGTGGGGGGAAATAGGTAACAACTAGCTATGATTAGGGACAAATACTGACAAGGATGGAGCAAAGAACCCATAAACAAAGCTTACATAATCAATGTCTTTTTCATTGGGCAATGGAGTCAAGAAATTATCTAAACCGAGATTCTCAGACACATATGAGGCACAACCAAAATATAAACAAAACACTAAACTAACTATTTAAAAAGAGAGAGCTCAGAAGGGCACTCAGATCTAGTAGAGCTTGAGATCCTTCCCATTGTAAGGAATAGGAAAGGGAGTGTCCACGGGATAAGCTAGATAGAAGGTATTAGGTCCACACTCTTGAGTGATTTTGAACAGACCAGTTCAGAGAGCATCGAATTTCCTGTGGGCTCCCTTAGGTTCCCTGTGTTTGTCCCATAATAGCATTGAGTCCCCAATCATAAAATTCCTTGGTCTGGCTCTTTTATCAAAGATATTTTTGACCTTAGGCTGATGCATAGTTATCTTGTCTACCATCTCATTGCGTTGCTCCTCAATATTGGCTAAGTATAGGGTTCTCTTTTCCAAAGCATCACAAAATTCTTGGTCTTCAATCACAGTCTACAATTTGTAGGTAGATAGCTCCAATGGAAAAGGAAACACTCTTCCCACTCCATAAACCTGCTCAAAAGGGGTCATCTCGATTACCTTCTTTGGGGTAGTCCTTTCCGCCCATAAAGCTTGATAGAGATTCTTATGCCAACCTTTTTGATTCTTGCTCACCATTTTCCTTATTTTACTTAACAGGTTCTTATTACTGGACTTAGCTTGGTTGTTCCCTTTGGGATAATAATCTTCCAAATGTGATAGGGAGATCCCATAGTCATAGCAAAAAAGTGAGATTTCATTGGAAGAGAAACTTGTTGCATTATCAATTACTAGTTTGTAAGGAACTCTGAGTCTGAATAAGATGTTTTCTTTGATGAAGTCATTGACCACTTCCGAAGTAGTTCTCTTCACAAGAATTTCCTCCACCTACTTGGTAAAATAGTATGTTGTTGTAAGAATGTGAGTGTGAACTCCACTTGACTGAGGGATAATAGGTCGTATGAAATCTAGGCCCCATTGTTGGAAAGGTCTATCAATGACAACATGCCTAAGTAAAAGCGCTACTAGTTGAGGTCTACAAGCAAATAAATTATAGTTTTCACATCTTTCCATCTAGTAATAGGCATCTTTGAACATGCCTGGCTAATAGTAACCATGCCTCAGGATCTTAAAAGTGGTCACATTCGAGAAAAAATATCCCCTACAGGCTTCATAATGAAACATTCTCAACAATCTGTCTTGCTAAGATTTATCCACACACTTCAAGAACACACCATCCAATCCCCTCTTATACATAGTGTCTTCCCAAATGACGTATTTAGCTACTTTTAGATTTGGGTTCCTCTTCTATTTCTTTGAAAGATGCTTTGGACACTCTTTGTAAGTGAGAAAATATGCAATTTCCAAGAACCACTCATCTCAGAGGCTAACAATTAGGACCATAGGAAGGTCTTCCTCACCCCTTTGCTCATTATGACCTTTTGCCATAAGTTTGTAGAGTCCTCTTCCTCGAACTAACTTTGTAGGCTTAAGATCCAAATCATACTCCTGAACCTTAGTGATCCAACCTCCTCTTTTTTTGCAGTCGATATCGTGTTGAGTAAGGATACTTTTGAAAGTGGGGTTTGGCATGTATACGATTGAATGTGAATGCAACATATAAAGACAAAATTGCTGAACTTTCTTTACTATTGCAAAAGCATTCTTTTCTATTTGAGAGTAGTTGAGCTCATGCCTTTTCAACATAAAGCTCATAAAGGCTATGGGAACTTGCACATTATTTTCGTCAGCTTAGAGTAGGATGGCAGATATAGTGTGTTCTGAGGCATAACAATAAATAATAAATCCTTTTTAAAATTAGAGTGTACCAGAATAGGGCCTTGGGCGATGGCTTCTTTGATGTCATCAAAAGCTTGTTTTCTAGCTTTGTTCCACTTGAAGACCTATTGTTCTTTCATAATTCCCACTATATGTTTGGTAATCTCAGAGAAATCTAGAACACACTTTCTCAAAAAGTTAACTTGTCTAAAGAAATATTTCACACTAGTTTTAGTTGAAGGAAGACTTAGCTGGAGAATAGCTTTAACTTGTTCTGAGTCTATTATAATTCCTTCTTTAGACACTTTATGGACTAACAACTTACCATCATTTACTCAGAATACTGAATTCTTAGGATTGAGGGAGATGTGGTGCTGTTTACATCTTTGCAACACTTGTTGTAAGTTAAATTATTTTCTCTCTTCTTGGAGAATATCGTCAAGTCATCCAAATAAATGACAATAATCTTATTCCTGAGATCTACGAAAGAAAGGTCCAGGGCTCTTTGGAATATTGCTCTAGAATTGATAAGTCTAAAAGGAATCCTATTGCAAGAAAAAGTTCCCCAGGTCCTAGTGAATGCCATATTATGTTGATCTTCTCATGCCACACTGATCTGCTTATAACAAAGTTAACCTAGATCTAGGACTACAAGATTTAGGAGTCCTAAATCTAATGCATTAGATTTACATTAGTTGATTTGTATTAGTTGAACTACATTTAGGACTCCTAAATCTAATGCAGAGTTAACCTAGATCTAGGAATACAATATACTCCAAATCAGAAATGCAAATATCCAAAGGCCAGGTTCACCAAAATGAACACAAGGAAATAGGTGTTCCATCTTTTTGGGAGATGGAACTAGGGGGTACCTATTTAACTCTTAGTTCATTAAAGGAAACCCTAGAGATCCCTCAACCAAATTGATTCAGTTGAGGGAAGGGTTAGGATAAGAGATGGGGTTTCCTTAGGTGTGATTAAAAGGGGCGTTCACCACTAAGCAAATGCTTAGAAAGAAAGAAATGTGCAAATCTAACTATGTGACCTAGAAAATGAAACTTAAAATCCGAATGAGTTACTGAGGATAAACAAAGAAACACCTAGAAGATTGTAGATGTCCAAAAAAAGGTCTATAACTCTGCAATTTTGAATTTTTATGTGCACTAGGACTGATATGCTAGATTGGGTGATTTAGTCCTACTATTGGAATCTGGGCAGAATCTTGAATCTTTTGTTGGCAAATCAGGATCTACAAAAAATTGTTGAAAATGGGTATACTAGGACTCATACACCCAAGGTGGTGATTTAGTCCCAGTATAAGGGTTTGACTAAAAGTTCTATAGCCTCAAGTGATCTTCTGTAGCTTTTTTCTTGTCCGATCTTCAAGTTTGAAAAAGTTTGAATTTTGATATGTAGGTGAGTTTTTGTGAAGATGACAACTTCTTGACAACTTTGACAACTTTCTTCAATCTGGAAACTTTGTCTTCAAAGGATCTTCAAGCTCCAAATCACCTAGATCTACAATCACACATGAAGGGGGAAAAAATGTTGTGTTAGGGAATAGGGGTTTTCCTTGGTCAAACCCTGTTTTGGTAATCAAGCCTTGAAATGAAATAGAATAACATGAAGGAATGATGAATGAACAAATGCAATGTTGAAACTCACCAAACCCTTGAAATGGAGGCTGAAAACTAGTGTGAAATGGTTAGTATGAATGTGGATCTTGACTCTTGATCTTGATATGAGATAATGCCTTTGAATGCTTGCTTGAATCATGAAAACCTACATCACAAATGTTAGCTCAAAAACACACATGATGCATGATGACTTTGACATGATGCTCAAATCTTGAATGCTGCTCCAAATGCTTGATAATCAAATCTTGAATGCTCTTGTAATTTTCTCTCAATATTGCTAGATGACTTTTAAACTTGCTAGGAGAAAAAATGTGAAATAAACTTGTATTTATACTTGCTTATGCCAAATTTCCTAAAATTACAACACTACAAGTTGACATCAGATCTAGGATAATAAAATCCCACCAAGAATTTGATTTGAATTAGGTCCTAGTTAAAGTAGGACTCATATTGCTGTTGGGGCATACATGTCTTAGTGTCTTAAACACGAGACACAAACTCCAAAAGTGTTAAGTTAATTGCAATATTTGCAATCAGGCCCCAAGACCTAGGTGGGACCCATACGCCCAAGGTGGCATATGAGTTCCAGATCACCAGATCTGGAACACACAACCTCAAACAATGAATCATGATTTGTCCATTATAATGTGTTAGGATTATCCTGAGAAAGATGCATTAAATAAGGCTTGTGGATGCAAAATAGGACCAGATAAGGCATAAAAAAGCCCAATTTTAGTAGGGAGGGCCCAAAAAAGTGTGAAAATGTAAAGGGATACATTTTTCTACACTACATAAAGGATTTGAGATCAGTTTAAAAATATATTCATACTTTGGGGAACAAGAAGAGCTCCATGGTCCAACCAATCAAAAGATAGAAAGAAAAAAAATTAAAATAAATAAATAAGTGAAATTCATTTGATAATAAGGATGTGTTAATTGGTGAAAACTCCTTTAGAGAGCTTATGGATGAGGAGATCAACTATCCCTTTGATTTCTCGGCATCATTGGCTGACGAAACTATAGAAGTTAATCTTGGTGCATAAGAAGATAAAAAAGATCACCCAAATATTTATATTTAACTCTTGTAGAAAATGAAACCAACTTTTTAATACTTAACTAATTGATATACATTTTTTCCTAGTCAAATCAAGACATTCCTTGATTCAATCCATTATTAGTAGTACAACATCTTGTTGTAAATCCATATGCTAAACCTATGAAGTAAAAGTTAAGAAAGATGTATCCCCAAAGCACTCTCTTAGCTAAAGAAGAATCACAAAACTCCTAAAAATTGGCTTCATTCAGCCTATTGATTACTTTGACTAGATATCCAACATTATCCTTTTTAGCAAGAAGCCCAAAGGAATCCATGTACAAATATATTTTAGAGATATTAATAAAGGATGTTCCAATGCTGATTTTCCCTTGCATAATATTGACATGATAGTTGAACTTATTACAAGATAAGGAATGTTGTCACATATGGATAGATTTTCTAGCTACAATCATATCTAAATTACACTTAAATATTGACAATTTGTTTTTATCATTGCTTGGAGTGCATTTTGTTTCTCAAGTTTTGCATTTTGGTTTGAAGAATATTGAGGCAACCTATTGTAGTGAGCCATTTTCTTCATAACCAAAGCTTACATATGTTAAACAACCAATCCCACAATAAATATTTTCTTTTATCCTTCAAGATAAATAAAATCAAATATACTATAAAAATATATATTTTATTTAAATATAAAATAAAATATTTATAAGTGTTAAGGTATGTGGCGACTGATCATGCTATACTGTATAGCCCATGGTATACTGTATTTCAGTATGATGAAAAATGCAATTATTCGCAAGATTGTAATAGGTTTTACACTAGATAATAAAAGTATTGGATGGCTGCGGTTTGGTGGATGTAGCCCAGATTGGGTGAACCACATTAAATTCTCTGTGTTATGATTTATTCTGTGTGTGTTTTAGTTTATCTGTTTATTACTTAAATCTGCATTTAATTGTTATATCTGCCTTTCTAACCCTAACAAGTGGTATCAGAGTGGGTTGTGTTTCGATTATCATTTTTAGGAAGGTCTCACGGTTGAGTGGGAGTCTCATGGTTGAGTGGGAGAAATGGGAGACGAGGGTAAGAAGATTGAGAAGTTTAATGGGCAGAACTATCAGTTATGGAAGATGCAGATGGAGGACTATCTCTATCAGAAGGATTTATGGTAGCCATTGGAAGGGAAAACCAAGAAACCCATAGCAATGTCTGATGAGGACTGGGAGATTTTGGATAGAAAGGCTCTTGGAAGTATTCGTCTATGCCTGGCACAAACAGTGGCATTCAATAGTACAAAAGCAAAGACAACTCAAGAGTTGATGGAAACCCTAGAAAAGTTATATGAAAAGCCTTCCGTTTCGAATAAGGTATTTCTTATGAAGCGTTTATTTAATATGAAAATGGTAGAAGGTGGGTTAGTTATTGATCATTTAAATGAGTTTAATATGGTCACCAGTCAATTAACTTCTGTAAAAGTAAATTTTGATGAAGAAGTTAGGACTCTTTTGATTCTGTGTTCTTTGTCTGAAAGATGGAATAGCTTGGTAATGGCTGTTAGCAATTCTATTTTTGGTTCGAATACATTGAAATTTGATGATGTTGTTGGTGTTATTTTGAGTGAGAAAATCTATAGGAAAAGCTCAGGTAGAACATCCACATCAGGCAGTGTTTTGAATGCAGAAAGAAGAGGCAGAACAAAGGAGAGAGGAAATAATTCTATAAATCATGGGAAGTCATGAGGAAAATCAAAGGACAAAAGGTCCCAATCTAGAGACAAGAGGGATTACTGGTACTGTGGTAAGCTGGGTCATTTGAAGAAAGATTGCTGGTCTCGAAAAAATAAAGCAGACAAAAAGGAAGGAAGTAAAGAGGAAAATGTGGTAAGTAATAAAACTAATGAGGATGCTTTGATTCTTTCCTTTGATAATGCTGATGATTCTTGGGTGTTAGATTCAGGGGCTTCATTTCATGCTACCCCCCATAGAAGTTATTTTCTTGATTATGTCCAAGGAGATTTTGGGTTGGTTTATTTAGGAGATAATGAACCTTGTCAGATTGTTGGAAAGGGAAGAATCAAGATTAAGTTGCAGAATGGGAATAATTGGCTACTACATGAGGTAAGGCATGTTCCAAAGTTAAGCAAAAAATTAATTTCAACAGGGCAATTAGATGATGAAGGTTGTGTTGTTACATTTAGTGATAAAAATTGGAAGGTCACAAAGGGTGCCTTAGTGGTAGAAAAAGGTGTGAAAGTAGGCACCTTATATCTTTGTACAGGTCATATTGTTCCTTCTACTTTAATTGTTACGGGAAAAAGGTCAATGTTCAGGAACAATTGCTACAGTTCAGCAGGTAGAAGATCATACAGTTGCTGTGGACTTTGAATCAGCACTGTGGCACAATAGACTTGGGCATATGAGTGCAAAAGGTATGAAATTAATTCATTCAAATAATGTTTTACTAGGTCTAAAATTTCTTAATATGGATTTCTGTGAAAGTTGTGTGTATGGAAAACAAAAGAGAGTAAGTTTTCTCAAGGATGGGAAGCAAAAGAAAGATGAGAAATTGGAGCTTGTGCATACGGATGTATGGGGACCAACTCAGGTATCTTCTCTCAGTGGCTCTCTATATTATGTTACATTCATTGATGATGCAACTAGGAAGGTATGGATTTATTTCCTTAGGAAGAAATCTGAAGTATTTGAAACTTTTAAAAAATGGAGAAGCTTGGTTGAGAATGAGATGGGTAAAAAACTAAAATGTCTCAGATTTTATAATGGTGGTGAATGTTGCAGCAAAGAGTTTGAAGATTATTGTTCCTCTAATGGTATTCGTAGGTAGAAAATGGTTCCAAGAACTCCATAGGAAAATGGAGTGGCTGAGCGCATGAATAGAACAATAATGGAGCGTGCACAGACTATGAGATTGCATGCTGTACTGCCTTTAAAAATGTGGGTAGAAACTGTAAACACTGTTGTTTATTTAATTAATAGAGGTCCCTCTAATCCTTTGGGTTGTGGTATTCCAGAGGAAGAATGGAAAGGTAAGAAGGTGAGTTATTCTTTTCTCAAAACCTTCGGTTGTGAAGCATTTGCACATGTAGATTCTGAAAATAGAACCAAGCTTGATGCAAAATCAAAGAAATGTGTATTTCTTGGATATGGCATTGATGAATTTGGTTATAGGCTTTGGGATTTTGAAAATCATAAAATTGTGAGAAGCAGGGATGTCATATTCAATGAGAAAGTATTGTATAAAGATCTGTTGCTACAACATGAGAAGAAAGAAAATGATTATGCAGTGTTGGATGATATTCCAAACAATGATGTTTCAATGGTTCCTCATGTTGGGCAACAATAACAACAACAAATACCACAAACTCCTGTTAGACGATCTTCAAGGTTAAGTAGACCTCCAGAAAGATTCTCTCCCTCTTTGTATACTATTTTTTTAACTGATGCTGGTGAACCAGAATATTATGATGAAGCTATGAAGGTGGATACCAAGGTTCAGTGGGAGCATGGAATGGAAGAAGAAATGGACTCCTTGCTGAAAAACCAGACTTGGGAATTATGCAAGTTGCCTGCAGGTAAAAAGACTTTACCAAACAAATGGGTTTATAGGCTGAAAGAGGAGGATGGAGGTGAGAAAATATTTAAAGCCAAATTACTTGTAAAGGGATTTGCACAGAAAAAGGGTATTGATTTTGATGAGATTTTTTCTCTTGTTGTTAAAATGACTTCTATTTGTATTGTTTTAAGTATTGTGGCCGCTGAATATTTGCATTTAGAACAGCTTGATGTTTAAACAACCTTTCTCCATGGTGATTTGGAAGAGGAAATATATATGGAACAACCACAAGGATTTGAGGTCAAAGGTAAGGAGAAACTAGTGTGCAGATTGAATAAAAGTTTATATGGCTTGAAGCAATCACCTCGGCAATGGTACTTGAAATTTGATAGTTTTATGGCTGAGCAAGGCTACAACAGGTGTAATTTTGACCATTGTGTTTATTTTAAGAGGTTGGATAATGACAGCTACATTATTTTGTGTTTATATGTTGATGACATGCTTGTAGCTAGGTCTAACATGGATCACATAAGTGAGTTAAAACAACAGTTAGGAAAATATTTTGCTATGAAGGATTTGGGGGCAGCAAAACAAATCTTTGGTATGAAAATTTGTAGAGATAGGAATTTTTTTTTTTTTTTATCTCAGGCTAATTATGTTGAAAAGGTGTTGCAGAGATTTCATATGGAGAATGCAAAATCTGTTAGCACACCTTTGCCCAGTCATGTTAAATTTACTAAGGATATGTGTCCAAAGACACGAGGAGGAAGAAAAAATGTCCAAGGTACCATATGCTTCAGCTGTAGGTAGTTTAATGTATGCCATGGTATGCACGAGACCGGATATTGCACATGTTGTAGGAGTTGTTAGCAGGTATTTGAGTCATCCCGGAGTTGAGCATTGGAATGCAGTAAAATGGATTCTCAGGTACTTAAGAGGTACATCCAATAATTGTTTATGTTTTGGGGGCTCTAATACTGATTTAAAAGGCTATGTTGACTCAGATTTGGCAGGGGATATAGATACTAGGAAGAGTACCACAGGTTATGTATTTACAGTTGGTGGGATAGCAGTGAGTTGGATTTCTCGATTGCAAAAGGTGGTTGCTTTATCCACCACAGAGGCAAAGTATGTTGCTGCAACAGAGGTGACAAAGGAGATGATATGGCTGCAACTTTCAATGGATGAGTTGGGCAAACAACAGGCTGGAAATTACTTGTTTACAGACAACCATAGTGCTATACATTTTGCAAAGAATTCTGCCTTGCATTCTAAAACAAAACACATATAGTTGAGATATCATTTCATTCGGTCGATGTTGGAGGATGGATAGGTCAAGTTGGACAAGATACATACAGATGTTAATCCAGCAGATATGTTTATGAAGGCAATGCCAAGGGAGAAGCTGAGCTTCTCTTTAGCTTCAGTTGGCTTTCAAGGTTGAATTCAAGTATAATAGAGCAGCAGGGTCCAAGGTACTTATTTCCAGTGGGAGCTGTAATTGTAGTAGTGTCCTCTAGGATCAGTCTCCAAGTGGGAGATTATTGTGTGGTGTGGAGCCTGATCAGTCTCCAAGTGGGAGATTGTTGGTATGTGGCGACTGATCATGCTATACTGCATAGCCCATGGTATACTGTACACCCCGGCCCCTATCCTTGCTAGGGTCTGGGGCTGAGTTGGGCCCTGGGTGGGGGTTCGGGGACGGCAGCCCCCAAGAAAAAATTTCTTCCTACTTTTTCGCGTCATCACCGAAAAAGGGAAAAATCAACGAAAAAGAAAAAATCCGATTTTGTAGAACCTTAAAATTTGGAAGCTTCTAAGCTTGATGAAAAAGGGTTCAGATGGGTATTTCAGTATGATGAAAAACACGATTATTCGCAAGATTGTAATAGGTTTTACACTGGATAATATAAGTATTGGATGGCTAAGGTTTGGTGGATGTAGCCCGGATTGGGTGAACCACGTTAAATTCTCCATGTTATGATTTATTATGTGTGTGTTTTAGTTTCTTTGTTTATTACTTAAATTTGCATTTAATTGTTAGATCTACCTTTCTAACCCTAACAATAAGTATACTAATAAGATATGAAAGTAAACTTAATCTTCGTATATTTTCAATATGTTATAACACAACTTGAAGAATTTTTTTTTGTTTGGTAAATCACTGCTACGGGGTAACACCATACGCTTTTGACTAGAGCTATGAACCAATGAGACCACATACGAGGGACTTCATCCCCGATATCTCCATAACCACCACTGCCACCACCACCCACTACTATCATCACCATATCCACTATCGTTGCTTCCTTTGTTGACCCTGCGACCGCTTTCTCTCTGTGGCAATGCCACTATCCACTGTGGGATTCAAACCTTAGACAACCCAACTACTGCCCTTACAACTTAACCATTGCACTGCGGGGTCAACCCCACAATGTGAAGAATATTGTTGTTACATCAAGAAACATAATTAAAATAGTAGTAAGGGGTGGAGTGTAATGACATGAATGTGTTAGAAAAAGCTATTAAATAACTAACACACATAAATAATAACAATACAAAAGAAAAGTTTAATAACTCTACAAAAGTTTCTATACATAATTATTCTCATTTATTTATAATAAATAAAATAATTTTAATGAAATAATGTTAATAAATAAAATAGTAACTAACTATATATACTCTTAAAACGATTAAATAATTTATTTCAAACTATAGACATGAAATATAATATTCCTCCACACCATTTACATAACTAGCACTTGCACCAAAAGCAGGTGCAATGGTTAGCCGATTGTATTTTATATTAATCTGAGTAAAAAAAAAAATGTTAAAAATACTATTTTGCATAAAGTATGTTCCAGACCTTTTTACTTGAAAAAGAATTAATTTTAGAATTAAGGGATTAAAAACATGTACAATAGACTATTATTAGAAATGATCCATTTGTCTTCACCAATGCCAAACAAATTAAGTGCATATGTTTTTCTTTTTAGCTACTGTCATAGTAAATGCAAAGTTCCATAAGAGATGGTAAAAAAGATTAATCACAAAATTATCTCTTTCTACTTCCTAAAATTTTACAACCAAATACCAACAAAACATGTTTAAACATAATTAATTAGCATTTTTGAATGTCTTAAATTCTGCCTTCTCCATGGATGAGTGTTCTATTCAGTGGAGCTCAAATTACTCACTACTTCAACACTACTTTCTCGGACTTGGACTTGTGTGCAGAGGAGTTTTTCAAGCACGTCTATTGGATAGTTTTTTCCTATGAATTTTTTGATAAAATATACTATAAATGAGACTACTTTGGGCTCAAAATGGTTTAGATAAAAGAAAACAACCAAATAAAGATGACAATTGTTTTAGAATGAAATTAAACATGACAAAAAAAATGATCCATCTGCAGAAAAATTGCAAAATAAACTCATTGAAACCATGGAAAGTTACAACAAGATTCTACATAAATTATGCCATGCTATCAATGACATTGATAAGAAAAAATGGGCAGAGTTTACAAGAAAAATTTACAAAACCCTATCTCATTAGATTTTTTTTAATTAAGACGAACCAAAAATAATCTCCCTGTAGTTGCTACTTCAATCCATTCATAGTAAACTGGGTTTTAGGGCTATTAAAATCTGATTTGATTCAGATTCAACTGACTCAATATTGTCCACATGCTTGTTGTGGCATGCTTGACCATTCAAATATTTCCTACAACCAATTTATTCTGGGTATTTAAAACCTACATAGAAACTATCACCAAGCTTATGAAAGCCATCAACACTCCTGCAACGATCATACCCATTCTTCTTTGCAATTCCATTTGTAGCTTGTTAAATGCATGTTAAATCAACATCCAACTTAAGAATGAATTATCTGCTCAATGTAATATAATATACCTTGTATTTGGCTAGAGCAAAAAGGAGATATATGGTGCAAAAGCAGCACTTGAGAAGAAGGCCAATGGTATTGATAGCCATGAAAGGAGCTTTATCCCATCCATTACTAATCATAGGAGAGCCATACCAAACATAGGGTAACCCTAACATATCTTCACTTGTCTTGTTCAACATGACTCTCTTGAAGGTACATTTGCAATCTCAACATTAACACATCTATTCATTATGTTTATTACAGAAAATTTATGGCCATTGCTCATGAATATTACTCCATTGGGATACCAGTTCATGTTGAAACTACTATAACTATTATCATTGTGAACATGAACACATTTCATTGATGCTTTTGGCCCCATGATCCGAACAAGTTCCTTAGCTTGGCCCTTGAACATGACATACATGATGCATTTGAGATGTGGATTTTGAAAGGGTGTGTTGTGGAATTTTAGTTATTTATGTTATTTGAGATTGATCGAGAATTATTTTCGCTGTTGTCAATTCCCGCTCTTTGATTGGGTTGCATCAAAGATCGCATAGAAGCTCACTAGCTAAATCAGGAGATTTTCATGTAAGTTTTGGCTAGCCCCTTTGTATTTTATTTTTTTTGGGTTTGGGGTGATTTGTCATATATAGTAGCAGTACTTGGATTGGGACTCTCTATTGAGTGAGAGTGAGGCAACTTTTTATTTGTTGCTCTTATCCCAGAACTTGAAGATCCTAGTAGGAAAACATATGTATTTGTATCTTGTATCTAAGGGTAAATTTTAGGTATGTTAGATTATCAAATATCAAAGCATATAAACCCAAAGAAAACTATCAAGCACAATGGAAACTAAATAAAATGATTATACCTGTCATTGAAGCTTCCTTGACTACCTTCATAGCACCTTCTAACTTGCTGATGGTTGCCCTCAGATCGAACGTGTGAGCAATTTGAAAATAAAGACTAAGTCCTACACAAGCTTTGAAGGATTTAAATAAAGACTATGCCTATGCCTATGACAAAATGACTCTAAAATGCCAAATAACTCTAAGCATCAATGCGTCAGAATAACAAAATTTATGTCTAATGTAAAAATGTGAGCAAAATAACATTTTATAGAAAATACAATTTTGAATGGACGAACGAGATCAACTTTCGACAGAAACCTAAAATCAGAGGACGAGATTTAATGTGACAATCCCTAATCAGGGTTAGGGAAAAATCATTAAATGAGTGGTCGAGATGTCATATGAGAAAATCAAATCAACGGTGGAGAATGGATGAGATAATTAATTAGAAAAATAAAAATTCTCGAAAATCAAGAAGATAAAGACTGCCTGATTTGTGAGATTCGAAAAATCAAGAAGATAAGAGTTGAATTGAAGATCAGATTTGGAAAATCAATAATTTTCTCAATTACTTGATTTTTGGAAGAAAGTTACCATTTTGAATTAAATTAATTCAAAATATGGATTTTGTGAGATATTAAATAATCAATTTTTAGATTATTTACTAAAATGAATTGTCAGTTAAGAATGTGATATCATTTTAAATAATTTCATTTATTTAAAATGAGGGAAATGTTAATTTTGACAATTAAATAATTAAAGATAGTTATTTAATTTAGAAGATATGATTAATGATTAAATAAATTAATAAACTCATTTAATCATGAGAATTAGAGACATTAAATAAATAAATAAAATTTATTTATTTAATAATCATGAAGAATGCAATAGACATGAATTAATTAAAAAATTGTAAATTATTTAATTAATAGTCGAATGTGGACGAAGGACAAAATTAAATGTCATAATTATGCTAGGAAGAAAGTGGTAAAAATAGAGCTTGCAGGCCTAGGTCATTTTTAAGTGTTTACATTTTGCCCCTCTTTGTCATAATGTAGTATGTCGCGTTGTGACAAAGAAGATAAGTCAAAGACATGCCCTAGTGAAGGTACATAGTATCAATACCCCCTCAGGAAATTTTTCAAATTTTGGGCCAGCGGTAGAAAAATTTGGAAAGGGTCCCGATAAGTCAATTTAATTAGCAGAAAGATAGTGGCGCATACGGTTTCAGATTCTGACATGTTTAAGGTAGCCAACGGGGTGGTCAAGGTTGGTCAAAGGAGCCTCCAGTAATAACCTAGTTGACAAATGCCATTTTGACTTTATAAATAGGTTGACAAAGGGGTAAAAGTCAATTCATTTTCACTATTTACTTTGGCAAATTCGAGAGCTCAGAGCGAAGAGGACTTCTGCGAGGATGGTGATTCCAGTGATTGAGCATCGCGACGAGATCATGCAGACCTTTTAGGCGGCCAGAGGGCTCAGAGGTAGTAGTATGTATCCCTAACCCACTTTTTGTTTTTTTCATTTTGCATGTCAATATTAGGGTTTTAGGGCAAACAACTAATGCGCTGCGACATATATGCGTGCATGTAAGCCGCATTTGACTTTGCGTTTGACACATTTGATGCGTTGCGATGCAAGTGTAAGGATATTTTAGGGGAGGTCGAGGATGTGTAACGTATTTGCCAAAAAGTGTGATGCATTCATCAAATTGGGCCGCAATCGACAGTTAGAATGCCATATGTGTCATTTTGCGACACATTCGCTTGTTTGAGCGACACATTCGAATGAAGTGATGCATGTGTCATATATCGTGATGCAAGTGCTCTGATGCGACACAATTAAGGGATAGAACGACGCAATCGATATATCGCAACACATTTGAAGTATGGAACGACGCAACCATTGTTTCGCGACGCAAGTGCAGTCAACGCAACACATTTGACTTTGATGTTGACTAGGGATGATTATGATGCTTTTCAAATTTGAAATGATTTTTGATGATAATGACAAGTGTCAAGAAGGTACTGATGCATTGTTTGGCTTTGTGCAGAGATAGCTAGCCCCATATAAATGCGAGAGAGTAGACCATTGACTTTCTAGTTTTGTGATCAGCTGACTCTGCGAGAGCGACGACGGTTGATGAGGCTAGGTCTATTTTATGCTGCCTATATGCTTGCTATTTGGGAAAACAAAGGACTATTGACTGCGTTATGTGAGCAATGGCATTCAAAGACATGCTCCTTCCACCTGTCGATGGGAGAGGCCACAGTGACACTAGAGGATGTCTGTTGTATTCTACGCTTGTCGATTCAAGGAGAGCAGATCGTTTATGACCCTCGTCATGGCCATCAAACTTTCACAGCTTACTATCGGGATGAGGGAGAAAGAATCGACATCTAGGGCTATGAGATCCGCTGGGAGTTTATGGCAGAGCATTATGCTCAGTTTGATGCATTCTTGGCGACACTGATTGGTAGGATACTGATTCCTGACCGTCGCGGACATGGGTTTCCCATTGGTTGGGGAGATGTGATAGTGGGGATGAGGTGAGACATGATAGTGTATGCCTGAGGGCCTTTTTTTTTGGGAATGATCTACCACCAGCTTCACGAGGTTGCCTATAGGAGGGCAGAGAGCATTTCATGTGGCACCACCCTTCTGATGATCTGGGCTTGGGAGCATATAGGGGTATTCTTTCCTCCTATTTAGAAACTGTAGCTGGCCTAGGGGATTCCCTACACCTATTACAATGCCAGTGCCTTACGGTAGACATGGATGGGAGAGACAAGTTGGTGGCGCCATCAAATTGATACCATGGTGTTATTCATCTAGAGACCGTATAGACTGCCAATAGTGGGATGATGAGGTCAACCATCTCAGCCTTTGCAGACAGTATCCTTACCTAATTGGTAGGACAGTGCAGAGCTAGTTGATTATAGGGATGTATCTACCGTAACATGTCCTTAGGTAGTTTGGAGAGTAGCAAGGTGTACCTACAGGCACAACCGAGTATGCCCGGTCTTCCAGAGAGTCAGTTTGGGGGCCAGTGATTCCCATAGCCTTTGTCGAGCAACAGATTGATGGGATAGTAGCCTAGCAGTGGGGATGGAAATATGGGGCGGTAGATCTAGGGACTACAACCGATTATGATTTATGGTGGCAGGCACATCGACCAGTGCCACTGACAGATCCAGATGGGTCAACACCTATGGATAGGAGGTCAGTTATTCCATGTGTGCCGAGAGTTAGGCGAGGGGGAAGAGACAGTGATAGAGGCAGAGGCCGAGGGAGGGATGGATGTAGGGATGGAGGCAGGGGGAGGGATGGAGGCCAAGGTGGAGATGATGGAGATGATGGGGATGATGGAGGAGATGATCGGAGACAGAGGAGAGATGGCTAGAGATAGGGCAGGAGGGTATGAGCGCGTGTGGCGAGAGCAACCCTAGATGTTATCCCAGAGGTGGCCGAGGAGGGGGAGAGAGAGGAGCAACAGAGGTAGGAGGGGGTGGAGGAGAGATAGGAGAAGGAGTAGCTGAGGTAGGAGGGGGAGGAGGAGGAGAGACAGGAGGAGCCAGCAAGGTCGGAGCAGGAGGAGAGATAGGAGGAGGATGTGGAGGTGGACGTAGATGTGCCTTAGGATGAGGGGGTTGGTGGAGAGGATGCTGTAGAGGAGGATGATGATGATGATAATGCCATGGATGAGGCTGAGAGACTCTTGAGATGGAGGATGGTGGAGGGAGAGGAGATACTGTCTTCCTTGACATTTCCCAAGGATGCCATGACATACCAGAGGGTGGCAAATCTTCAGAGGAGACTAGATGAGAGTGTGGCAGAGGTCACAACACTGCGGGCAGAGCTAGAGGTGGTTCGAGTAGAGTAGGATCAGGCAGTGATCTGTCAGTAGGAGTTAGCTCAGTGGTGTGTGAACTTTGTAGCTCTATGTTCAAGACCTTCTGGGGATATGGCTCGTGAGATTTCCAAGGTGAGCACTAGGTATGGGTAATACAAGACCCTATATGAGTAGGTAGTGCCTCCCGAGTGATGAGATCCTACACTGTCATGCTCATAGACGAGGACATGCAGTGGTCATAGATCAGGGAGTGGGAGCGGCAGTAGGAGTCATACTAGTGCAGAAGGGTCCACCTTGTCAAGGCACACATCGGGGCACATGTCCCACCACTCTCACAGGCATGCCTCGAGTCATCATTCAAGCCATAGTCATGGGTCTACCGATTCAGAGTAGAGGTCAGCACAGAGGCAGCCACCAGTGATAGATCTGTCAGCGTCACAGAGTCAGGCCACAGTGTCATCACAGGTGCCTATTACCATGGAGATGATGCCGTCAGTGTCAGTTCCATCAGGTTCACAGACAGAGGCTGTTACCGTTCCACCTATGATCTCAGTGCCAGTCATAGATCCTCAACTGCCACACTCTTCGCTGCGAGGGGATGATGAAAGCCTTTCCTAGGGGAATGTTTGATACATTTGCTTCTATGTTATGACACATTATGTATAGACCACTGAGCCTGCGAGCTCCATTTTTGGGATATTTGTTGACTCTATCATGTGACATTGTATTTTTTTTGAGATGATGCTATATGATGATGTAGTTTTGATGCGGGCACGTGTGTGTTATGCGATGCTATTTGATTTATGCATTCTGATATATGTGATGTGATGATTTATGTATGATGTTGATTTGCTATGTATGATGGTACTATTTATATGTCTTGTCATGTATGTCCTATGATGCTTACTTATGATATGATGCCATGATGATGCAATGCTTATTTATCTATTATGTCAATTTTGTGATGATGATGATAATGATATGCATAATGTATTTATTTGAATGGACACCATGTTTATGATAATGTGAATGTGATATGCAATGAAATGTTATGTTATTTAATGCTATGGATGATGTATGTATGGACCTAATACAATGTTTATATGATCAGGTATGCACTTACATTTTTGTATGTCACAGGATATCATCATGAGATGGATGAGAGAAGATGACTAGACCGAAGGAGATGCATGTTAGTTCCTAGATCAAATACTTCAAAACTTTACCATAGGACTTTAATATTTATTGCTTTTAATCATCATTGGTCATATTGTTGTAATGGCCAACAAACACCATGATATGACATAGGTCAAGGTGTGCAAGGTCGTACCATCACATGAGACTAACAATCATAGACAAAAATGATCATGACTCATACTAAGAGTGCAATTGCCCCAGTCTTTTTGTCATAATCAATCACAAGTAGAAAAAGACAAGAAGGAGAATTCATGAAACGTCGTTGCTTCTCTAAATCCTATTTCCAGGACATCCTTGAGAAACTAGCAACATGATTTCCAAAATAAAAAATAGAGCCATTATCATGATACGTCATTGTTTTTCTAAATCTCGAAATTAGGATCTTGCTAAGAAACTAGTAATCATGCGTGTCAAAAGTAAAAAAAAACGTCATGATACGTCTCTGCTTCTCTAAATCCTGTTGTTGGGATCTCGCTGAAAAAACTAGTGATATGATAAAAATCCAAAAGACAAGTGCCAAGTGTTTGCCAAGTGTGTTTGGACACCCATTGTTCTAATGTTGAGATGCCGGGGTGTCAAAGTTTTGACGATGTCAAGATGACGAATGTCAAAGATTGCCAAATTCAGGAAGGACACATCTTGAATAATGTTGATGTCGAGAGGATTGATCCCTTAAATGTTGAAAGGATCCCTCAAAATTCCAGATGATAGGGATAGTGATGATGCCTAGGATGGACACATCCTAAGGCATAAATGACAAAGTTTATTCTTCAGAAGGACACATCTGAAGAATATTGATGTCAAGAGGAGTGATCCTTCGATGTCAAGAGGATCCCTCAAATGCCGAATGATAGTGATGATGCCTAGGAAGGACACATCCTAAGGCATGAATGACAGAGGTTATCTTTCAAAAGGACACATTTGAAGGCTAACCAAGAGTTGAAAGTTTGACAGGTTATGATCATTTGACTTGTTTTGAATGAGTTTGACTTGTGTTGACTATATGCCGATTTTCTTTGACATGCTGATGTGATTGTCATGTTTGAATAAATGATTTCCATACTTTGTTTTAGGAGTTTTCCCATTTGGAAAATGATTTGTCTTGAATTGAATATTTTTGACGTGTGTGCCAGTGTAATGCCATGAACCCTAATGGATTGACTTAGTGCGGCCTCGAGGGCTCATCGATAGATGGCCTTGCCTACGTCATACACTCAAAGACCTCGTAGTTCGACACGAAAAATGAATTTGTTTTGATGACTAAAGATTGCGCCATGATTTTATTTTGACAAACCTAAAAAGACTGACCTAATGTCTCGGGGACTCAAACATGAGTCTTGCCTACATAGCAAATGTGCAGAGACAACATAAATTGAACAAATGACAAAGAATTGACTAAAATGACAAACATAAGGAAATGTGACTTTGTTTTGTGTTTTTCGAGCATTTTGACATTTGTTGTGGTTTTCTTCAGGACATTTTGTAATTTTTAGGTCATTCTTCAGGACATTTTGTGATTTTTTTTTCTTTTTTTAGGACTTTTTGTGATGTTTTTGTCTTTTTTCAAAACTTTTTTTGATTTTTAGGTTTTTCTTCATGACATTATACAATTGCCATGCCATGTACGATATCCACTGTAGTCACATGATCAAAATTTTCCTCTAGTTAGGTCCAAGACTTAGCCAATTTTAAAGGACATGAATAAGAGATATGCATGCAATACCAGATGGACAGTATAGAGGTCTTGATGTCAACCGTTTATCAACCATGAGAGGAAGGGTATGATGTCATGGTGACTGTCGTGATAGAGACAGGAAATGTGTTCCATCCTAGGCCTAGGAAAATGAAGTAATAGTAGATGGTTGAGCAATGATTGACTACGCATGGTGCTTGTTTGCTAGGTTTTCACCATGGTACTTATCCAAAGCGCCAGTTTGCCAATCTTCTGATGCTATGCATAGAAATTTCGAAGATGTAGACTATTGATAGGCTCTATCAGTTGTTCACCATCTGGAGTAGCTAATTGATATGCTCTAGAACCAAAAGAAGATACAATGACATAAGGACCCAACCGGTTTGGTTCAAACTTGCCTGAATTTTCTTTGTTAGCCTGGTTCTTAGGGTTCTGCATGAGGACTAAGTCACCAATGTCAAATTTCCTGACCATCACCTTCTTGTTGTAACTACGACAAAGATGGTTTTGATACGCTTGTAGATGGTTCAGGGAATTTTTCCTTCTTTCCTCTAGCATCTCTAGCTCATGTAGGCATGACTGCCTATACTCCTCATCATTGGTCAAACCCTTCAGGGAGACTCGTAAAGAAGGAATTTCAACCTCAATGGGAAAGATGGCCTCAACTCCAAAGACCAGGGAAAAAGGAGTGGCTTCTGTAGGTGTACAAATGCTAGTGCGGTAAGCCCACAGAGCAGGGTTGAGTTGAATATGTCAGTCACGACCAGAGTCATTGACAGTATTTTTCAAGATTTTAATGATGGTTTTATTTGATGTTTCAGCTTGACCATTTCCTTATGGGTAATATCGAGAGGAAAAATGATGTTGGATGTGAAATCGCTCATATAACTCACGAACATCTTGGTTTTTAAATGGACGCCCATTGTTAATGATGATGGATTGCGGAAGGCCATACCGACAAATGATGTAGTTAAGAATGAATTTGGATATTTGTTTTCCCGTTATGTACGTCAGGGGGATGGCTTTGATCTAATTTGTAAAATACTTAGTGGTAGTGATAATGAATTTATTGCCATTGGACGAGGTAGGATGAATCTTTCCCACAAGGTCGAGTCCCCATTGAGCGAAGGGCCAAGGAGAAGTGATCGACCAAAGTTCCTACATTGGAGTGTGGATCAAATCACTGTGAATCTAGAATTGGTGATAAGTCCTGACATATTCTATTGCATCCTTTTCAATGGTCAACCAATAGTACCCAAGTCTCGTTACTTTCTTGGTTAGAGTAGGACCACCCGAATGAGACCATCATATACCCTCATGTACTTCACGTAATGTTGCACATACTTCGTTAGAGTCAAGACATCTAAGGAGGGTGTTGTCAAAGCTACGACAGTAAAGGGTGTCACTGACGATGGCATATCTTGTGGCTTTTTGGATAAATGACTTCCTCTGGTTATTGAAAAAATTAGGTGGAAGGGTTTGGGACTTAACGTAGTTGTGAATATCTTGGTATTAGGGAGAATCGGGACCAACAAGTTTGTAGACCATCTCTGTCTCTAGAATGTCATAGGCGGGGACCAACAATTGTTCTATTAGGAATTCTAGCTGAGGCGTATTGCTTGGAATGTCGAGGAGAGAGCCTATTGTAGCCATGGCATCTGTCGCTTTGTTTTGTGTTATTAGAACTTGTTCAAAACTCACCATATGAAAATACGTCTGAAAACTAGTAACCATTCATTTGTAGGGAATGAGTTTCTCATCCTTTGTGTCATAGTCATCATTCACCTGGTTGATGACTAGTTGAGAATCCCCATAGACATGCAGTGCTATGATTTTCCATTTTATTGCCATTTTAAGTTTTGTAACCAGTGCCTCGTATTTCGCCACATTATTTGTGCATGGGAAAGCTATGCAGAAAGACTTAGGAATGGAGTCTCCTTGAGGGGTGATGAACAAGATTCCTACCCCCGAACCATGATTTGTGTGTGACCCGTCAAAGTAGAGTCTCCAAGGTGACTTAGGTTCCATATGGAATATCGACTCATCTGGAAAATATGCCACTAACGAGTGAACACTTTGTAAAGGTGCGCCCGCCAGCTGGTCTGCTATGAATTTTCCTTTCATTTCCTTTCTTTCTACATATTGAATATCATATTTGCTTAGAATCATGACCCATTTTTCCAGACGTCCTGTTAATGCTTCCCAACATAACAAATATTTGAGGGGGTCGATCTTTGCTACTAGTTGTGTCTGATGGCTTAACATATAATGTCTTAGCTTCTATGCTGCAAAGACCATGGCTAGAAAAGCCCATTCAATTGATGTGTAGTTCAGTTCATACTCGACCAATTTCTGACTGATGTAATATATAACTCTTTCTTTTTCTTCTTGGTCATTCTGCGCTAGTAATGCTCCCTATATTGAAGTAGTGGTAGAGATGTATAATATCAAAGGATTTCCTTGAATATGAGGCATAAGGACTGGTGGCGATAATAGGTAATCTTTTATTTGTTGAAAGGCTTCTTGGAATTTATCTATCCACACAATGGGGATACCTTTGCGCATAAGATATTGGAATGGCTGCCATTTGTCAGCCAATTGTGCTATAAATCTTAGGATAGATTGCAGTCTACCTTGTAGGGTTTTGATTTCACTGATTCCTCTGGGCAGAGGCATGTCTATGATGGCTTTTACTTTTTCTTGATTGACCTCAATACCTCTTCGAGAAACTATGTATCCCAAGAGTTTTCCCGATTTTACACTGAAGACACATTTCTTAGGATTTAGCTAGACTTTGTATTCTTCTAGTCTCTTGAAAATTGTATCTAACACCTTCAAATGATCCTTTCTTGTTATAGATTTAGCCAAAAGGTCGTTTACATAATCTTCCATTATTTTATGCATCATGTCATGAAAGATTGTGGTCATAGCCCTCTGATATGTGGCACCTACATTTTTAAGACCAAATGGCATGACATTCCAATAGTATGTACCCCAAGGGCAAGTGAATGCTGTTTTATGTTGGTCTTCTGGGGCAATGTGAATTTTATTATAGCTAGAGAAACCATCCATGAGGGACAACATCTCGTATACAGCTGTGAGGTTGACTATGATATCAATATTCAGCAAAGGAAAGTCATCTTTTGGGCATGCCTTATTTAGGTCTCTAAAATCTATGCAAACTCAGATCATTCCATTTGGCTTCGTTACTGGCACAAAGTTAGATATCCATTCAGCATAATCAATAGACCGTATGAACCCAGCGTCTAGAAGTTTCTTCAACTCAACCTTGACCAATAGAGTGACCTGAGGATGCATTTTGCGTAATTTCTATTTAACTGGTTTGGCATTAGGTAATAGTGGCAGATGGTGCAGAACCAGTTCTGGGTCTAATCCTTGCATGTCCGCATAGGACCATACGAAGTTGATTTTATGGTCAGCAAAGAATTTATGAAATTCCAGTTTCTCTTCCTTAGGCAGGGATGCTACAAAGAGGACCATTTTGGAATCTTCTGCTGTTGATATGTTGTCTTCCATAGTGTCTTCTATAAGCATAGTTGATTTATCTTGAATTACAGAAAGAAAGTTCAATCCTCCATCTTTGGGTGCCTTAGAGAGGTTTTTAACCGCATATACGTCCTTTGTTTTTACTTTTTTGTCATCAGAAGGTGCCTTTCAGTTTTCACCTAAAGATTTTTCATTTTTTATTTTATTTTTATTTTTAACTTTGTGACTAGAGGACGAAGTAGTCTCATCGAAGTAGGCTGTACAATCGAGGTCAATGGAAAATCCTGCCTTGTGATCACCACTGGGTATGCCCTCACGTAATCCCATAAATTCTGCAATAGCCTCCTCATTCTAAAAGGTGTCCAGGACTGGCGGGCCTTGTTGGTCCTAATCAATTAATTATGGATAGACTAAGGAAATTCCATCATCAGCATTGGTGAATTGAGGGGAGGATGCAGAAAGCATGCAGACAGATTCAAAGATATTGTAGATGAAATTATCATCATCCAATTCCACATTTGACTCTATCCAATATTCCCCTTCACTTATTTCATATTCATTGTCAAAGTAAGGGGTGAATGACTAAGAGTGATTGTTTTTTGTGTTATTTGGCAATTCAGGTGGTGGGTCTTGTATGTCATAGGGAAGGGAAATGGAACTGTGGCTATTTGGTGCCCGATCAATTTTAAATGTTTTCCAAAAAAATTTCTTCAGAGGTAAGCTCCCCTGTTTTGACAAAAAAATCATCGAGGCAATAGTCACTTAAGGATCTTTGAGAGCCAAATTCCCACTCTTGGGAGTCAGTTTCAGTGAAGTTTTCCTTAGTGGTCTCGACACATTCTGAAGCATGGACGTGCTCACTCGAAAGCCCAGTGGTACATCGGTCCTCATTGTTGGGAAATCCATACCCTAATCCAAGATACTTTGGTATTTTGAAAGATTCTATGGGCTCTCTTCGTCCAATTTTATTTCTACCTAGGCCACTAGTTCCATCATAGCCTTTAGCCTTCATCATGTCATATGCCTTGCTATATTTCTTAACTGGTAATGGGGGTAGTTTGGCAATATCTTTATAGAGCCATCCTATAATATCGGCCAGGTCCTCGTTACTCATGTCTCCCCATTTTATGCAAACCATTTTTGGTGGACCTTTGAAAATTTCTTTGGGTTCCATTCTAAAACATGGTCAACCATAGACCTTTGGAGACTTGGGTATTATTGTGATGCTATATGTCGTATGTAGTTTGAGTTCTCCATAGCCTAGGTCGTGGATCTTGACATTGGGTTCATCCCTAGGAAGTGTGGAAGATGGTGGTGTAGTGGAAGATGTCGACAGAGTGGACGTGGAAGATGATGCGAGTGTGGATGGGTCAACGTATTTAGAAGATGAGGAGTCATGAGCTTCTTAGTTGATGGGCACTCGGTTTACAGAAATACCCCTTAGGTTGGTACAATATTGAAAAGGGTCGAGGTCTTCATATATGGTGATTTCTATGCCGTCAAATGGGAATTTTAAGCATTGGTGATATGTGGATGGAATGAATTTTAAGGCATGAATCCATGGGCGGTTGAGCAAGATGTTGTAAGGTAATTCTAGATCCAGGACCTGGAAAGTTGTATCCACAATGAATGGTCCTACTCTGATAGGAAGATAAATAACACCTCGTGAAGAGCATTCTTTGTCATCATATGCTTTTATGACTATACTCTTTGTAGGGTCCACACATGCAATAGAAAATCTTAGAGCCTTAACCAGTTTTAGGGAGCATATGTTCAATCCTGCTCTGCCATCAACTAAGACTCTTCTAACCTTGTGCTTATGGATGAAAGTTCAATGTGTAATGCATCATTATGGTTAGTCTTAGGTGATGAGTAGTCTTGATCAGAAAAGGTGACATGGTGAGGCGTAGTGAGATATCCCACCATGGTCTCAAAATGGTTGACATCAATATCCTTAGGGACTGACGATTCTTGCAGGGTTTTATCCAGTATAGCCTTATGCGTGGGAGAGATGCGAAGCAACTCAAGTATAGAAATTTGCGCGGGAGATTTTCCAAGCTGGTCGATAAGGTTGAACTGACTCTTGGGTTGCCATTGCTTTGTGGTTGTGGTGGGTTGTGATTACCTAGGAGATGGACCAGGTATGGTAAGCTTAAGTTTCCTAACGAGAGGTGGGCCAGCTATGGTGACCTTGCCACTTCGAGTAGTAGTATTGCATTGGGGTGCTCTCTTGACTGTGATGGTATTGAGACATTCATTATCAGTTCAGATATTGTTTATAGTGGTTCCACTAGAATAGTCATACTTGGCTCTAGCAAAGTTGGCTTAATTATTGTTTATATTTGGACCTGGCGTGAAAGAATTATTAGAACCATGGTCTTACAGTGGGTTCTTATGAATGGTATGATCTAAATTAGAGGAAAATTGTGGTCCACCTACCTCAATGAGACGATTCTCGATAAGGTCTTGTACCAAATTTTTTAGTTGTCGACAGGAAGAAGTTTTATGTCCTTTTGCCTGATGATAATCGAAAAATGCATTATCTTCCCACCATGCTGGTTTGAATTGTCTTGGGTCATATGGTTTTGGTTCTTGAAGTGTGATGATGCCATTCTGAAGGCATTTCTTGAGGACTTCCTCAATGGGCTCACCCAAGGGAGTGTATGTGCGACCCCTGGGGAATTGTCTCATCTGACGATATTGTCCTTGATTATTTTGGCTACTTTGGTTGTTCGAGGGGACATTGGTAGGGGGTGTCAATATCGTTGTTGATTTGTTTTGTGGTTGAACCCCTTTTAGAGCCAGTACAGGACCCATAGTGTTTGTGGCCTTGGCGTCCACAACACCGTCGTTGGTAACATGTTTATTTTTGACCCAGTACTTATTTTTGTCAGTGGGAGGATTTGCGTTTGTGTTTTTAGGACCATATCTTAGCTCTCCATTTGTGATAAGGGATTTCTCAATCTGGACACCTTTTTTGACTAGGTCCGTGAAGGTTGTGCAACAATGTACTTGTAATGCATATTTTAAGGGTTCTAGAAGTGTTTGAATGAACATGTCCACCTTTTCCTTTTCGGGTATGTCGATGTGACACCAACTAGCTAGACTTCTCCATTTTTGAAAGAATGGGATAAATGTTTCACCAGCATCCTCTTGCATGAGATTACATAAGCTAGTAATAGAGGTGTCCATGTCAATGTTGTACGCGTATTTTTTATGAATTTTTGTTTAAGCTCATCCCATGTTTGGATATCCTTTTGAGTGGAAAACCATTTGAGGGTAGGACCTGCAAGACTTTTAGGAAAAAGTCTCATTAAGTACGTTTGTTCATAGGTGACATCCATAAAGTTGGTTGCAAATTCACGGACATGTTCGATGGGGTTTGTCTTTCCTCTGTATTTGGTAAAATTAGGTGACACATATCCTGGAGGAAATGGTGGCATGCATAAGTTCATGTCGAAGGGATATACAGATAAATCATATGACACTTCTGATTTCTTTCCGGATATTTGTATGTTTTCTATGGTCTTCTCTAGACCCATCAGTTTTGCTTGTAAGGCATCAATTATGGGGTCACTTGTGGTCCCATACATAGGATTGATTGGTACACCATAGGTCCCCATTTGTTGTGAGTGGATGTTGGCATGTTGTTGAGGTATATGTTGTTGTGGCATGTATGATGTGTTCGGATTTATGTGTTGTTGGTATTGAAATTTTGAATTGGGGGTATGTTGGTGAGTATGAATATGGGATGAGTATGTTGGGATGTGTCTCCCATCCATTTGGGTCAATATTTGGGGAATATGGTGACCATGAACATTTTGGTGTGCGAATGATGCCATGGTTTGTGTGTTTTGACTACCTTGTCCAAATTGTTGGGTTTGTACAAGGGGAATGTTCGTATTTTTTCCTTGGGAGGTGATGGCATTTGACTATGTTGATGTGTTAACATTTTGTTGTTGTCCTTGAATAAAGATACGTCTTTTTCCTCCACCCAAAGGATTTTGTGAGATACCAATGAGAGGATATAACAAAGATGTACTCATGGTACTAGATGTAGCTATCAATGGGGGATTTGTATGGCTTGATGATGCCCCCATGGCATTTACCATAGTGGTAAAGAGAGGATTGGAATAACTTTCCCACACCGTGAAGGATCCAAAGGTGGTTCTAGCCGATTGTGACGGTGTCGTGGACATTGTGGGCACTATGACAGATTGTGATCCTTCAATGGATGTAGCATTTATTGAATTGAAGTTGTTTGTATTATTGGAGGTAGCACTCATGGTCATTGTGAAGTTTTGTGAGGTAGCATCAAAAAAGGTATTGCTCGTGGTGTTTGGATGTTGACCACTATTGGACATGTTATGTGCATTGTGGACATTAGGGTTAGGAGATGTTGATCTTAACGCGTTAATGTCGAACCCATGGGGTAACTTAGCTCCTTGACTTAAGAGTAGTGCCAAATATCTGTCTCTGTCATATAGGACCATTTGTTCCACAAATTGGGATGCCTTTGGATCTTGTGCTGCTACCTCTAGGTTTTCCTCAAGTATTTTTCCATATTCATCCTTACATAAGAATGGTTCAAAGGGACTGTTTGATGAGGATGGTATGGTCATGGGAGGTTGATTATTCGTGTTGCTAAATGGGTCATCAAAAGTCCAGTGTGGGTCATAAGTGGGATTGGTGACATTGGAATTATAATATTTTCCAAAGTTTTCCATTTGTCTTTTCTTTCTTTGGAGTCTAGTTTCCACCATAAAAGGGAATTTCTCAAAATGAGGTGATGAAAATGATGATGAAGTGCAAGGATGATACTAGCCTATGTTTTTTTTTTTTTGTATTTTTTGTATTTTGAGGGATGATAATGCAAGATGATGACTAAGGAAATGATTAATACAAAATGACAAGGTTGTCAAAGACAAAGTGTGGAATGAGGACTAAGATGGTAATGCTGATGAAGGACTAAGGTGATTAATGCAAAGTCTAGGTTCAAAATGAGGAGTCAGGGTGGATAATGATGACTAAGTTTGGAAAATGTTTGGAGAAAGGTTTGTCTAACCACTCTAAGCTTGACGTATGTCTCAAGTTAGGTTATTAAAGGGACTTGCTAAAGGGATCAAATGACAAGGTCAAAAGGATGAGTGAGCCTACCTAACTAGACAGTTGAGTTGGAGGTTCTCACAAAAATGACAATGATTGAAAAGAGGAATAATGACTATGTCCCAAGATATCCTAATTTTGAAAACAATGGTCTTTGCAAAGTGAGGAGATTTGGCCTAATCCAAAGTTTTCCAAGATGAATCCTAAGGGAAAAATGATGATTATGATGCCTAGGGAATGCAACTAAAATATGGAAATTTTAAACCTATGGTTAAAGTGCAAGCTAATGAATGCAAATGATGGATGTTTTGAGCAATTTCGAATCTGGTTTCTGACAAAGACTTTTGAAAGAAATGTTTGACAGTGGGTTGAGATGTCTAGACTCAAATATTGGTCTTAAATAGGGTCTACCTTGTTAATAGGAAAATGCATCGTTACAAGTAGAAAATGCATTGCAGTGATCAAATGCGGCTCACAGAATGTCAAATGCAGTTTGGTTTTGCAAATGCGGCTTTTAGAATGTCAAATGCAGTTCAGCTTTGCAAATGCAGCTTTAAAAAATGTGAATGCAACTTAATACAGGAAAATGTGGTGTTTGGAGTATTAAATACGGTTTGTCAGAGCAGATGTGTTGCAAAGTTTATCAAATGTGGTGTGACAGAGCGAATGTGGTTTGACAGATGTGTCTCAGGATGCTAAAAAGTCAATTTTTTGATGTTGTGGTTAAAAAATTGAATTGTTGGAAGTTTGACTGTCTGTTATGAGATGTTGGAGCGTTGTTTGTTTTGTTTGAGTAACCAGCAAACACTTGGCAAGCATGATATTTTGGTGTATGCAAACGCACATGAGACAAGCACAATCCTAATAGGCCAATAGGCCAAGGGTTTTTATATTTGATATAGCCCACTAATATACCCCGGATTGGTGCTAAACACTTTTCCTTTTGGAGAGCATATAGCTTAGAAGTTTGGTGGCACAAGCTCCCTTCTTTGCACACACTTATACGAGCACACCAAATTTAGATTCTTGGGTCATCACTTTCCAAGAATTGCTATCTCTACTCAAGGGGATCAGTAGTGAGTGTCTTCGAGCATTATACTGTACCCTGCACTATATCAAGCAATGATTGAAAAATGGTTGGCCTCTAAAACAATAGGTGTTTAGTAAGAGCATTCCGTTCGTACGGCATGATCCATGCGGCGAGAGTCCCCTTTTAGATCCATCTCGTCGGAATCATACACATGATTCTTGGGCTTTCCCCAAGAATCCACTTTTATATACCAACTAGATGTCCCTCAAGTTTAGGGTGCTACCGGTCTGAGTTGTCCTGGGGTGAGTACTTTTTCCCACTAGAACAAGCCCAAGTTCTAGAGTTAGTAATTGTTTCTCTTTCACCTAGGATCACCCGAAAGCGCAAGGGGAGAGGATACTTCAATTACTAAGTCTTAAGGGTGTATAACGGATAAAATGGGTCTAGTTTTCTGATCACCAAGTTTTCACAAGGTGAGAGCATAATCACCTACCATTTACAAACACAATTAGAAATGAAAGACATGTTTGTTTTAAGTGCACTAAAAAGAAATGCGTTTTAATCTAAAAAAGACAAGCACAATGTTTAGTATTGAGTCTTCGACACTTGAACCTACAAAACCACAAGTTAGGAGTTTTATCCACCAGTCTTGGACCCACAAAATGTAATCACCACACGCTACAAACTAAGGTTGGTAACACAAAAACCTATGCTAGGAAGAATGCAGAAGAAAACCAAAATGCAAAAGAAAAACTAGAATGCAAAAAAAAAAAGAATAGAAAACAGAAAAACTCGAATGCAAAATTTGAAAAGAAATTTTACCAGGAAAATGCGTCGCAACAGAGCGAATGTGTCTCTCTATGCAACAAATGAATCACGCTACCGTGGTCTGGTCTGATAGGCAGATGTGGTTCAAGAATACATACATGTGTTGTTTGAAGAATTAGATGCGACTTGATCTATCAAATGCAGCGTTTCCGACTTTATATGGGGTGCATAAGAGCGGTTGCGACTTTTTGGATTTCAAATGCATTATGACGCAACTAATGCAGCTCGAGAAAACTCAAATGCGTTGTTCCGTACCTATACTTGTAAAAAAATAAAAAAAATGAAAACCATATGAAAACTACAAAAAAGAAATTAAATGTGTCAGGTTCACCAATGTATCTAAGGGTAAATTTCAGGTATGCTAGATTATCAAATATCAAAGCATATAAACCCAAAGAAAAATATCAAGCATAATGGAAACTAAATAAAATGATTATACCTGTCATCGAAGCTTCCTTGATTACCTTCATAGCACCTTCTAACTTGCTGATGGTTGCCCTCAGATCGAACGTGTGAGCAATTTGAAAATAAAGACTAAGTCCTACACAAGCTTTGAAGGATTTAAATAAAGACTATGCCTATGCCTATGACAAAATGACTCTAAAATGCCAAATAACTCTAAGCATCAATGCGTTAGAATAACAAAGTTTATATCTAATGTAAAAATGTGAGCAAAATAACATTTTATAGAAAATACAATTTTGAATGGACGAATGAGATCAACTTTTGACAGAAACCTAAAATCAGAGGATGAGATTTAATGTGATAATCCTTAATCAGGGTTAGGGAAAAATCATTAAATGAGTGGTCGAGATGTAATTTGAGAAAATCAAATCGGCGGTGGAAAATGGATGAGATAATTAATTAGAAAAATAAAGATTTTTGAAAATCAAGAAGATAAAGAATGTCTGATTTGTGAGATTCAAAAAATCAAGATCATATTTGGAAAATCAATAATTTGCTCAATTACTTGATTTTTGGAAGAAAGTTACCATTTTGAATTAAATTAATTCAAAATATGGATTTTGTGAGATAATAAATAATCGATTTTTAGATTATTTACTAAAATGAACTATCAATTAAGAATGTGATAAAATGAGGGAAATGTTAATTTTGACAATTAAATAATTAAAGATAATTATTTAATTTAGAAGATATGATTAATGATTAAATAAATTAATAAACTCATTTAATCATGAGAATTAGTGACATATTAAATAAATAAATAAATATATTTATTTAATAATCAGGAAGAAATAAATGAAGAAAGGTAGTTAAATAAATTAAGAAATTTATTTGATTAGGGGAAGACTTAGACAATTAATGACGTATTTAATAAATAAATAAAATTTATTTATTTAATAATCATGAAGAATACAATAGACATGAATTAATTAAACAATTGTAAATTATTTAATTAATAGTCGAATGTGGACGAAGGACATAATTAAATGTCATAATTATGCTAGGACAAAAGTGGTAAAAATAGAGCTTGTAGGCCTAGGTCATTTTTAAGTGTCTATAGTATTGTATTAGAATTGAGTTAATGGTAGAGATTGATTTTAGAAGAAAAACAAAGGAAATGGCATTGCATTCAAAGAAAGCAACATGATTTTTGATGAGTGGTATTATTGTAGTGTCAGTATATTGCTATAGATTTATTAGAAAGCATCCTTTTATCTCATCCCTGCTCTACAGTCTTGGGGTGTTGTATGTATCTTACCCCAAGGTGTTTTTCTTTTTGGTTTCATCTTCCCCTATTCTTGTCTCAACTGTTCTATTGTGGGGAACACTGCTTAGCCTTGGGCAACCACATATACCTTAGATTGATGATTTGGATGAAGAGGAAGAAGATAATTTAGAAGCGTCAAGCACAACCCTTGAGGATGATGAGGATGAGAAGAAGGGGAGCATTAACATCGTTGAGGAAACAATTGGTGATGATCATCAACTACTTCAGAGAACAAATGATCATGATGATGCTAATTATGTTGTCACAAATGTTCCTGTCACAAAGGTGTTGAGGCAAAGATTCAAGGAAGGTATAGATGATTTCTCTGCAAGACGGTATATTGATTCAGAGACTCTTTTGGGAAGAAGGACTGAGATAGTGGAAATGATTGAAGAAGAGGAAGAGCAATCCAACGTGGAAGACTTTGATGATAGTGGTGATCAAATTAGAAATGATACACTTCTTGAAAGTGTGGATTTCACACCAACCCACAAGAGGGAAATGGAAGAAGTTGCAACAACTGAAAACAAAGGAGCAACAACTATCGTCGATGAATTCAATCATATTGTTTAAACTAATTTGGAGAAGGAACCATAAAATATGGCCCATAAAGAGGAAATATCAGAGAAAATTGGGGAGGAAGCTACCTTGGTAGGTGTAGAAGAGCATTCCATAGAAGGTAATAAAAAGGAATCACTTGAAAGGGAAGATCTTGCAAAACCAATCTACTTTAGTGACACAAAGACTATGATTGAGAAATCTTTAGAAAAACCTATGAAGGAAATTAAGGAAGAAATACCTCTACTAGGCCATCTAAGCTCTTCAACTTCATAGATTCATGAAGAGGTTCTCCATCCAAGAAATCTAGGCATGGATTCATCTGAAAGGACCTCAAAATCACAAGGCATCAATGGCAATGCTGAAGCTACAGTTGGGGGTGAGCCATACCAAGTGCCAGGAAAATAAATTGTGCCTTTTCAAAACCCTGGCCTTAAAAAATTGCACAAAAAACCCTACAAAAAATTGCTTCATAAAATCTAGGGAAAAAATGCCAAATAAAAACAATGTCTTCGTTTAACAAATAACAACAAAATTATTTTAGAATGAAATAAAACACAGGAAGAAAAATGATTCGGCTGCATACTGTTGTTGCTGCTCATATCTATTCATAGCAAATGAAAAGGGGATCTCAAAATATCAAGTTTTTAGGGCTATTAGATTGTTTGAGCTCAATACAAGATTTCACACATGTGGCAACTCAAATCCGATTTGATTTTGAGGACGACAAGATTTTTGTAGTGTTTTAAACAAAACTATTAATTGTGGAACCAAAGCAAAGATTTCTTTTGATTTGATTTGATCTAATCTCATCAGATTAAATGCGAGTTAAAATTTGTTTTTGAGCATGAAGACTGTTTCAATTGTTCCGAGGTTATTTTCAGGCATGAGAAATGCAAATCCAAATTTTTTTTCAGGCGTGAGGGAGTTTCAACCACTAGAATTTTTTTTTGTTCAACTTACAGACCTGAGACATACTGAATTCCGATGGACTATGCCCACAATAGATATAGCCTATCGATGAATTAATTATAAAGACATAATCTCCCATTTTCATAATTCAATATGGCTGTTGTGTTTATTGTTCGTAGGATCCTTTTTATCTGCCCTCTTTCTACGTTGGTCAAAAGGCAACACAATTTGTAAACAAGCATATGACATAACATGAACCAGCTGGCAAAACAAATTTTCTTACATATGAAATGCTGAGGCATAAAAATTAGTACCTTCTTTAGTTGTCCTAACCGTACAATGTATGCCCCTTTTCTTCCATCGTCTCCATTATTAAGTCGAAAGGCTTCCTACAATCACAAAACGACATGAGCTAAAACATTCTGTGTACACAAAAACTCCACATTAAATCTAGGATTAATAATAAATCCTTACCTTTTATATAATAATAAATCCTCAATTTGGAGTTGAGAGTCATGTTTTTATTTTATTTTAAGAAACTGTTTTAAACTGTGCAACCCAATCTTTCAACAAATTCCTGGTTACACAGGCATAAAATTAAAATCTTTTGCACGGTGGGCATAAAATTGTGTTTATAAAAAACGTGTTGCATCACTCACGCCGTAAAGAAAGGCGTTAAAATATTTTGCTGCTAGTTGTCTTGTTAATTGCCGAAAAAGTGTTAAATTCGTTGCAGAGAGGGGGATATTTTTTTATTAATAATTTTAAAAGTTAATAATAATTAATATAAGAATAAAAATATATATAAATTATAAATGTTTTTTTTGTTAAATCTTTTGAAATTGTTATTATTTTATGCTGTTGTACACAAAAACTCCACATTAAATCTGACATTAATAATAAATCTTCACTGTTTATATCCTCACTGTAAAAATGGTTAGAAATTTCGGATAAATTTCCCTTAGATTTTGCGTACAAATCAAGATTATTATCATTTTAATTTATTACTTTTTCAAATTTTTATTCAAAATTTCAAAAACAGATATTAAAAAATAATCTAAACAAAGATATATCTTGACTTATTATATATAGATTATTTAAAATGTATATATATGCTAGTATTACTATCTTTGATAGCCTGCAAGATTGTATTCAAATCATCTCTTTCTTATATTCTGTGACAAATTACAGATATTTCACCATGTCCATTCGATTTCCGCTTTCGACTATGTTCAGTCATTCGGATGAGTCTGGAGGGATTGTTATGTAGAGCAGCAAAGGGGAAGTAATGAAGGCAAAGTTTTCAATGTGAACTAGGAGAAACAATAGCTGGAGCTTTGATTTTGGACCTGCCTAATCCTCACTGAGGGTTATCGAAAAAGGTTATGCAGTATGGGAAGCAGGTGCCAACAAGGAATTAATAAAATGCTGAGATACAGAGGGCGAGGAAGTTGCAATGGCAAGATCATTGAATTCAAAGTAAACAATAAGGAGAATGCGAAAAAAATGTAGGCTATGGGGTTCAGCTGGAAGTGCTCATCTGTAAGCAATAGGGTTTGCGCAATGCCATTGATGATAAATGGAAAACCAAAGCCTAGCTTTAAGAGCACCAGCAATAATGGTGGAAGTTAAAAGGCCAAGCCTCCTGTAAAATACATTGAAATAATGGAATTTAAAGCCTCTGAAATTAGCCTGAATGACCGAAATTGTAAAGAAGTTTTGAATTTAAGTGAAATCCTCATTTTCTTATTCTTCATTCTTCACTTATACAATACGATCTATTTGCCAATGTTTTTCTGGATAAACATATACACAAGGGATCCAGAAAAACCCAATGTCTCCGTTCTGACAATTTTCGTTTTAAAATGTTGTTTTCCGCCAATCTCAAGCTCGGAGCACTCTGTAGAGAAGGGCGATTGAAGGATGCGGTATATATTCTCTTTTCTACACACAACCCATCTGTAGACTCTTCTACATATCTTGAAGTAGTGCATACCTGCATTGCGAATAAAGCCTTCTCAGAGGGTAAGCTTGTCCACACTTTCATCAATGACAGGGGACTGGCATTTACTACAGCCACATTTTTTCAAAACAAACTCATCAACATGTATATCAAGTGCGGAAGTTTGATGGATGCTCGTAGAGTTTTCGACCACATTAGAGAACCAGACGTTTTCTCGTGGAATATGATAATTTCAGCTTATAGAAGACATGAGTTTCCTCAGGAGGCATTAACCCTGTTTCGCCAAATGCAATAGACAGCTGCCAAGCTTGATCAGTTCATATTTGCCAGCATTCTTCCAGCTTGCGCCGAATTGGGAGCTTTGGAACAGGGTATGCAGATACATGAAAGCATAATTGAAAGTGGGTTTTTATTAGATGTTGTAGTTGGGAGTGCCCTCATAGATATGTATGCGAAATGTGGAAGCATACAGAAGGCAAGAGAATTGTTTGACAGAATGCCTCAACGAGATGTGGTTTCATGGAACGGGATGATTGCAGGATATGCACAAAATGGTGTTCTTGACGAGGCTTTCAGGCTTTTCAAAAAAATGCCTCAACCAAATCTTTTGTCATGGAATGCAGTTATTGGTGGGTATGTGCAAAATGGGTTAAATAAAGAGGCCTTGGAAATTTACAGGAAAATGCAACAAACCGGGGTTGAACCTGATCATTTCACCTTTGCTAGCATCCTATCAGCCTGTGCCAAAATGGGATCTTTGAAACAGGGTATGGAGTTCCTTCGAAGAATAATCGAAAGTCGATTTTCATCCAATGTTATGGTTGTGAATGCCCTGTTAGACATGTTCGCCAAATGTGGAAGCATACCGAAGGCACGCGCTTTGTTTGACAAAATGCATCATCCAAATGTGGTTTCATGGACTGCAATGATTACGGGATATGCACAAAATGGTTTTCTTGATGAGGCTCTGAAGCTTTTCGAAGAAATGCCTGGACCAAATGTGGTCTCATGGAACGCAGTCGTTGCTGGATTTGCGCAGAGTGGCTTTGCTGAAAAAGCTTTAGAGATTTTTAAGCAAATGCAACAAACAGGTGTCCAAGCGGATCAGTTCACATTTGCTAGTATTCTCCAAGCCTGTGCTAAAATGCGAGCTATGCAACAGGGTAAGGAAATTCACCGAAGCATAGTTGAAAACGGGTTTTTGTCAAATGCTGTAGTTGCAAATGGCCTGATAGATGTGTACGCTAAATGTGGGAGCATACAGAAGGCACACAAGTTGTTTGGCAAAATGCATCATCCAGATATGATCTCTTGGACTGCGATGATTGCAGGATGTGCACAAAGTGGTCTTCTTTACGAAGCCTTAAGGTTCTTTAAACAAATGCCTCGGCCAAACGTTGTCTCATGGAATGCAATCATAGCTGGATATGCACAAAATGGGCTTGTTGAAAAAGCCTTGGAGAATTTCAAGCAAATGCAACAAACAGGTGTCAGGTCTGATCAGTTCACCTTTGCCAGCATCCTCCCAGCCTGTGCCAAAATGGGAGCTTTGGAGCAGGGTATGGAGTTCCATCAAAGAATAATCAAAAGTGGGTTTTTGTCAAATGTCATAGTTGCAAATGCCCTGATAGACATGTATGCCAAATGTGGAAGCATACAGAAGGCTCATGAGTTGTTCGACAAAATGGATCATCGAACTGTGGTTTCCTGGACTGTGATGATTGCAGGATATGCAATTCAGGGCTATGGAAGGGATGCCCTCAAACTCTTTACACTAATGAATCACTCTGGAATCTATCCCGATCATGTAAGCTTTGTTTGTGTTCTGTTTGCATGCAGCCATGTAGGCTTAGTGGACGAGGGCTGTAAATACTTCAGTGACATGAGTGACTCTTACTGCATCATGCCTACAATGGATCATTATGTATGCATGGTTGACCTTCTTGGCCGTGCTGGCTATCTTGAGGAAGCTCTAAACTTTATTATCAAAATGCCAATTAAACCGGATGTGGTTATGTGGATGTGTTTGCTTGGTGCTTGTAGATCACATAAAAATATAGAGTTAGGAGAGTTTTTGGCAACTCTCCTTTTCGAATTGGATCCGAAAAATGCTGCTCCATATGTTCTTCTGTCAGACATCTATGCAGAAGTGGGGAACTGGGGTCAACATCAAAAGTTAAGGAGATCGATGAAAGATTTAGAAATTAGAAAAACTTCTTAGTGTGGTTGGATTGAAGAAAATAAAGTGGTACATGGATTTATTGTAGCAGACAGATCACACCCACAAACATGAGATCTATGCAAATTTGGAGAAATTATCCTGGAAGATGAAAGCAGAATTGTAGATTCCAGTTTCAACCCGTACTGAATGAATAATGTAGAGGGAGAGGAGAAGATATTTTACTGTCATTATAGTGAGAAGTTGACAATTGCTTACAGGTTTTTATACATACCCCCAGGAGCAACTATTAGAGTTGTCAAGATTCTTCCAGTATGTATGTGTTGACTACCATCCTGCATCAAGCTTTATTTTGTCTCCAGGATTGTTGCAAAAATTATTGCTAAAACATTGAACCGGCTTCATGATTTGATCATGGACAATGTTCTTATGGAGATTATCTGTGATGCTAAGTGAAGCAAGCTAGATAGACAGGGTTGCTCTATAGCAGGGTGCATGGTTTATAGAATGCAAAGCTTTTCGATTAAACCGTGTTTGTTTTTCTTTCGACATTTCGAAAGTGAATGGTATCAAACTTGCTTTGATAATAAGGAATTGGGTTTTACTCTTGGTTTCTAAAGTATGTTGCTTTCAATCGTTTGGTGCCGGGCTATATTGTTGACTAGAAGAAATAATATGTATGGTATGAAATCATGAATCACTGCCTAGATATACTGACGGCGTATTTGTCAAACTCGTGTTTTAAAATACCATGGAGGGTTCATGTCATTGAATTGTTTTACAGGAAGCCTATACAGCAGTTGTGGAATGAAAAGCTTGAGGTGATGCTAGAAGAATGGTAGATGCGAAAGAAGGAAATGGAAAGCTTTTCAGACAGCAATGAAATGGGAGAGACGAGCTAAAAAACAATCCAATGCTTGGACATGGTGAGGAGAGCGTATCATTGATAATTCTATACTCCAACCTTCATCATGCTTATTTATATTTTGACTAGATTAACTGTAACATCTCGTGCTTTTGTTAGCTCTAGCATTTCAGTTCTTCCATATGGGATTTAAATATTTCTACTGAATGATTCATACAAATTTGTATTTTCCCTTGCGGATCAATTGCTTACCATGCAGAACTATTATTATTTAGATTAATTCGATCTGAATTAAATTTATACTCAATGGAGAAGTAATAGCTTCAAATCAACTATGCATCTACTTACACGGATCCAAACACAACTAAAACAAAGCCTCTAAATCACGAAGATAATCAGGGTCCAATATCAATAGGCTCATGTTATGTTTGTAACAGCCAGGAGAGAGGGAGAGATATAGGGGGGATGTGAGAGAGAGAGAGAGAGGGGGGACAGTGGCAGGGGGAGGGGCAGGGCGGAGAGGGGGAGAAATAAGGAGTGTGTATGTATGAGTAAGATAGAGCTATGGAGAGAGATAGAAATGGAGATAGATATGTATAAATAAATAGAGGTAGGGAGATGGAGGGAGAGAAATAGAGGGAGGAGAGAGGAGAAGTAGAGATATAGATTTAGAAGTGATATGGATAGAGGGAGAGATAGGGATAGAAAGAAGGAGAGATAGGGATATAAAGGAGAGGTATAAAGATAGATATAACTTGGAAAAGATAGGGGGTGAGAGAGACATAGACAAAGAAAGGGAGAGATAAATATATAGAGGGAGAGATGGAAGGAGAGAGGAAGAGGGAGAGAGAGAAATAGAGATAGAAAGTGGGGGAGATAGAGAGAGAAATATAAAGATATAAGAAGTGGTATATAGAGAGAGTAGGAGAGATGGATGGAGAGATGGAGTAAATAAGAGAGAGAGAGAGATAGAGATAATGAGATATAAATAGAGAGGGAGAAGGAGAGATGAGAAGAAAGAAATAGAGGGGACAAGAGAGATAAAGGAGATGATAGAGACAACTAATAGAGATAGAGGGAGAGAGATAAAGAGATAGATAGAGATAGGGAGGGAGAAACGAAGAGTGTCTATACGAGAGAGAGCGAGAGAGAGAGAGAGAGGGGGGGAGAGAGGGAGAAATAGGGAGTGTGTGTGTGAGAGTGAGAGAGATATTGAGATAGATATAGAGAGGGAGAGAGATATATATAAATAGATAGAGGGGGAAGAAAGAGGGAGAGAAATAGTGAGATGATAGAGGAGTAGAGAGATAGAGAAAGAGAGAGTGATAGGGAAGAGGGAGAGAGGGATAGAAAGAGGGAGAGATATGGATAGAAAGAGGGAGGCATAGAGATATATAGTGGGAAAGATAGAGGGAAAAGAGAGAGAGAGATGTAGGGAGTGGTAAGGATATAGAGATAGAGGAGAGATAGAGAGGAAGATAGATATGTAGACAAAGATGGAGACGGATATGGAGAGAGAGAGAGGGAGAGATGGAGGGATAGAAAGATAGAGATAGGAAGCTATATATAGAGATAGGTAGAGAGAGGGAGATATATAGAGAGAGAGGTAGTGATAGGTACATATGGGGATTTATATATATAGAGAGATGGGAAGAGAAAGATATATCTTTGTCTCACTCTCTATCTCTATATTTCTTATTATCTCTCAATCTCTCTTCCTCTCTCGTCTATTTCTCTCGTCTCTTTATCTTCCCTTCTCTCTTCCTCTATCTGTCTTTCTCTCTTTTCCTTTCTTTGTCTCTTTCCCTCTCCCTATCTCTCTCCTCACTCTTTTTTGCTATCGCTATTTATCTCCCCTTTCCCTCTTTATCTCTTGATCTCTCCACCTTTATATATCTTTTTCTCTTATTTCTCTTTATCTCTCTATCTCTCTATCTCCCTCTCTTTATGTGACTATATTTATCTTTGTCTCATCTTCTCTCTCTCTCTCTCTCTCTCTCTCTCTCTCTCTCTCTATTTCTCTTCCTCTCTATTTTCTCTCTTTCTCTCTTTGTCTATTTTCCTCCTTAAGTGTGCAATGGGTACATTGAAGAGGTTTTAAAGGTGAATAATCATATCCTTAATCAAATGACATGCTACCTTGAGCATAACTCCTAAAGGACATGTGTTATCCTTGGATTGTTGGCATGAAATGACTAATCAAAAGTTAGCTTCTCTCTCACTTCATAAATTTTAATTCAAACTTTAAGTTTGAAATTCATTTTATTATATAAATTTTAAAAAAATCAAAATAGAATTATTCTACAATAATTAAACTTTCAATAAGATAAATAATTATAAATTAAAGTAATTTAATAATTTATAAAATTTATTATTTGTAATTTCTTGAGAAGACATAATATAAAAAAATCAAACTTAAATATAAATTAAAAATTAAAATAAAATAAATTAAATGCAAGGTCAAATTATATCAAAATCCAAATATTAATAAAAATAATAATTTTTAAAAAATTAATAATAAATAATAAAATTATTAAGTTAATAAATGATTAAATAAAAAATAAAACTAATTTTTTAATTTATTAAAATTAAAATAATAACAAAATATGTAGCTAAAAAATATAATTAATATATTACACACAATATTAACATTAATTGAAAGAAAACATCAATATAATCAAATACAAAATATAAATTATTAAATAAATTAAATTTTTAAAACTTAAAATTCTATTTAAATAAAATATAAAAAATAAAAATAAACTATATTAAAATTGTTAAAGTTCAAATTTTAACTTCTATATTAAAAATTACAATTAACACGTAACATATAAAGTTAAAAATAAAATGAAACCTATTCAAAAGATAAAAAGTCAATTCATAATGTATTTATTTATTTAATGAGTAATAATAATTATAATTATAATTATTTGAATAAAATAATTATATTTATTAAAAACATTATTATTTGTCTATATATATATTTAAAAGTTAATTGATAAAATTATCAAAATTTTCCTATGATATATATGTTAAAATAACTTATTTATATTATATATTATAATACAATAATTATTAAAATCTTAAAAATAAAAGTAATGATTAAAAAACTTAAAATATATAATTAATTATTTATTTATTATATTTATTATTTATATATGTTATAATTAAAATAAATCTAAAAATCCAAGTTTAAAAAGTTAAAAAGAAAAAAAACAAGTGTATTTTTATCCTACCTTTTATAGTTTAAAGTTAAGACTATATAATATCTCTTCAATGGAAAATGATTGATTGTTGGAGAAAAGGCGAAACCTAGTGAGGTGCCGACGTCTGGTGTTAGGGTTCGTCAGCCAAAGTGGGGGAAGGCTTAGCACTCCCCCAAAGGTTTGAATAGTACTATCCTCTGTACTCCTATTAATTACATTATCATTTATTGCTGTTCCAACTTGTTATTGTCTTCTTTCTTTCGTTTATGTGGTTATTTGCTTTGTTTGTTGTGTCTTCTGGGCCAAAAGACCCTTCATGCATGAGATGATTATGGAGGGGAGTACGAAACCCCCAAAATCCTCTAAGGGTGTACCAAAGGATAAGGATGGTTTAGTTGCTAACAATCAACCTAAATTCTTTTGTGACATCATTATTGATGAACATATCCTCTGCTCTGCAAGCACAAAATTCATTATTGAGTTGAACACTTCAAGTGGGGAGCCCATTACCGATGGAGGTGTGGAAGGTAAGTGTCCTCCTAACACCCTATAATTTCTTTGGTAATTTGTAGTCGCTAGGAAATATTTAGATAATTGGCTTAATTCTATCTAGAATAAAAAGTTGAATGTGAAAATTTCTTTCTATAGGATGATCTAGTGTGGCTTATTTTTAATCTTTTTCAAAAGCCATGAAATGTAAGAATTTTAAAAAAAAAATCCCTACTAGAGTGTAGGGAAAAGCATTTTTTAGGGACCTAGACTAGAAGCATGGGCCAATGGGGACAAAATCACGGCTCTCTTGAGCCCTAGATGGCTACTCCTAAAGTGGATTGACTACGATCTTTGCTCTTTTATTCCACAACTTTTGGCACCCTTCAGTAGTGTCATCAGGGTCGACAAACTGAGTGTTTCCCTCTTCGACATGAACGCTCGAGTGCTTGTTTCTCTCAATCCAGGGGTGAAATTTCTTGGAAACGTTGGTATTAGGCTGGAGGGTACTTTTCAAATTTTCCCTGGTGTGGAAATCTTGGGTGGTTTAAGTGCTTGTTACTTATGTAGGAGGGAAGGGCATAATCGAAAGAATTGCCCCATCCTCCATAAATTCACTAGAAATACCTCTTCCAACCCTAGATCCCATTTATCTAAGGATTCTTACAATAATAGTGTCGCTCCTTCAAACCATAGTGTGGGCGAAGATCCCCCGTTTGGGGCTGTATTGGCCAGGGGCTCGTCCCCTCCTTCCCCATTCCCTACTTCCCCCTCTTTGGATTCTGTCATTGTTGTGTCATCTAATCCATCAATCCCCTCGACGTTGCCACCCATACTAAACTTGATTCCTCCTTTGTGGACTATCTTCCTATGAGTTTTGCTCGCCTAGGTTAACCAATTTGTTGTTGAAGTTCATAATCCCTTTGAGCCTTTATCTTCCGACAAGTCAACCCCTCCTAGTTGTTCCACCCCTGATGTGGCTCCTTATGCTCTAGAATAGGTTTTACTTGACTCAAATGTGGCCTCGATTGAAAAGAAAAGAAATGCTCAACAATATGTGATGGATAAAATTAGGAAGAATATTGAATTAAATAAGTCTTTAAATAAGATGAATAATAAGACTAAAGTAATTGAAACATTCATCAAAGGTGTTCAAGTTAGTGAAAAATCAATGAAATCTGAACCCTTTGCTGTAGATTATGATAATAAGAAAAGCAATACAACCCCTTCTTCGGTTAAATATATAGTCTCTAAATTTGAAGCTAAAGACTAGGGTTGTGGGAGCCTACAAGGTTTTACCCCTTAGTTCGAGATCTCTAAGTCTGCTCATGTAGACAACACTTGGTCTAAAAATGAAGTATATCCTTTGGGGGGTAAGAGTCTGGAGACTCCCTCCACCCTATTTGTTGCCAGAGACTATAGGTTGTCAATTGGGAAACCATCATCCCTTAAAAAGGGGAAAACTAACTCTAATGGTGTTTCCTCTAACACTGAAAAAAAAATAACAATCCCATTGACAATATGAGGCCCATTGACAATCCACCCCTCATGGGAACAAATTCTCTCCATGGTTGTGTTGAAAACACCACACAACCACTGAAGGATAGTTTAGTTTCTATAACTAAAATTATTAAAAGGTGGTTTGTGGATAAGACCGAGAACACTAAGTGGCTCAATAAAATTTTCAACTCCCCCATTGAACTTGTAGACCCTATTAGGGCCGCTGATAATGAGAAGACCCCTCAAAGTAAAGTGCTCCCTCTAAAGGAAAGGAAGCCTAAAACCAACACTTGTGATGTTGAGGAGAGCCCCAAAGATGTTGGGGATCCAAGAAATGGCAAAGAAAAGGACCTCGAAATAGCTATTGGAAAAGAGCAGGAGACTACTCCCTCCCCCCCATGTGCCTAAGAAAAGAGGTAAAAAAAGGAAGTACTATCTCCCTAAGAAGAAATAGTTTGGGAATAAAAAAGGAAAGAGAAAGAAAACAAGCATAGTTCTTTCCATTCCCCCCTCTAAAGGATCTGAGATTGAAAAAGAAGCCCCTAAATACTTTGAGCTATTTATGAATGGTAAAGAGCCCTCCTCTTCCACAATTAATAATGATGATTATTTTCACATCTTGGAATGTAAGGGGACTTGAGTCCCCAGAAAACAAATATGTGGTGAGGGGATTCCTCAACCTAGAAAAAGCAAGGACTTTTTCCTCCTCTAGGAAGTCAAAGCAGTTGGCTTCACTCTACAAACTAATATGTTCATTTGGGGGAATTCCTTGCACATTGTTACTAAGCATGAAAAGGGGAGAGGGAGTACTGCCATCCTAATGGCCAATAAATTGAAGCAATACTTAACTAACTCTAGGGTCCCTCCATGCAATATAGTTGTATGCCCAACCACCTTTGAAAGGCATGCCTCCAAATTTGGTATTTTCTCAATTTATGCTCCAAATGAATACCAAGGGAGAATTAAACTTTGGAAATAGTTAACTAACCTACCTGATGTCCCTTAGATAGTAGGGGGTGATTTTAATATTGGTGAAAATAACGAGGATACAAAAGGGGGTGTTAACATGGAATGGAAAGGAGGTGAAAAGCACTACTAGATGAGATTGAAAACCAAACTGAACCTCATTGATCCTTTAGAGGGGATGAAAAGCGATAATAATAATGCCTAGTTCACTTGGTGTAATGATCATAATGGAGGGAGGAGAATCTATTGAAGTCTGGATAGGTTCTACACTAATAGGGAATTCTTTAATTTTGAGCTGAGATCAAGGATGGAAGTAGAGTGTTGGTGTATCCCTACACCCATTCAAACCACCACCCAATCAAAGCTAGTATAATCTTAAACAATGGGCTAAGTAACGTATCCAAAAACATGGACAATTTCATCCTCAACACTAAATTGCTAAAGGATGAAGATTACGTGGATGCTATAACTACTCTAAGGGAAGTCAAAAAATGGTTGCTCAAAGATCTCAACCCAATTGAAAGATGGAATCAAAACGTAAATGGGTGGAGAATCCTCTTTCAAACTATTGGAAAAAAGTGGGAAATGGATATGAGAAGGGAGGAAAACACTCTCCAAGATGAACTACTAAGTGTTGAAAGTAGGATCCAAAAGGAACCCCCTAATGAAAAATTGTATGAAGAAATCAACAAGGCTAAGAGCTCCTTGAGAAGATTACAAACAAATAGAATCCAAGGGCTGAAAGTTAGAGCCAAGATTAATTGGCTAAGAAATGGTGATAAAGGCTCCAAATTATTCTTTAGATACACCAAGGAAAAGAGTAGATAGACCAGATCTGCCATAATGGGGTAACCTTAACCAAGTTGGAAGAAATCCTACATAAATTCTTTCTTTTCTATAGAGAGTTGTTCCAGTTAGAGGGTAACAATGAAGAATGTAATAATGCCAGAGCCAAAACAAAACAATTGATACCCACAAAGATCTCTAAGGATGCCATAAGCCGCTCAAGGACTATAACCAAGGAGGAAATTAGAAAGGCCATTACCTCTATGAATAATGATAAATCTCTAAGGGCTGATGGGCTTTCTATTGAATTCTACAAGGTCTTCATTGATTGGATTTGTGAGGATCTACACTAAGTTTACATGGATGCTTTGAACAAGGGTTCTTTGGGGGAAAGCATAAACAAGGGCTTCATCAAGCTTCTTCCAAAAGAAGGGGATAAAAACATGATAAAAAATTGGAGGCCAATCACTCTGGTGAACATCTCCTACAAAGTTTTGGCTAAAGTTCTTGCTCTAAGGCTGGCTACTATACTCCCCAAGTTTATAAACAATACTCAAACAAGCTTAATCAAAGGAAGATACATCTTAGAGAACCTAATAACAAGTTGGGAGGCCATGGACTGGTCTAGGCACTCCAACTAGAATAGTGCCATGTTATTACTTGATTTTGAAAAGGCCTATGATAGAGTGGAGTGGAATTTCCTCAAAATGGCACTTGAAGCTTTTGGATTCCCATAGGCCTTTCACAACTTGGTTGACATTCTGCTAAAGGATACCTCTACCCAAATTGAGGCAAATGGTTCCCTATTAGAGGTATTCAAGCTTGAAATATCTATTAGGTAGGGATGCCCCCTAGCTCCTACCTTGTTTATCATTGTATTAGATGCCTTACACTACATTCTAAGAAATTCATATAACTCTCCCAAGGTCAAAGGGTTGATACTCCTTGATCAAAATGAATGAGCTTGAACATCCAATTTGTTGATGATACAACCATTTTTGTAGATATGTAAGAGGAAAATCTAGTTAGCCTAATGGAGAAACTCAATCTCTTTTGCCTTGCCTCTGGTGCCAAAATCTTAATAATGAAGTCTATAATGCTAGGACATGGACAAAGGAGCCTCCTAGCTAGCTACAAAAGTTTGATTTCAAATGGGGTGCCCCTCAAAAGTAGGTTAGGTACCTTGGAATCCCCTTCTTTGTACGCCCAAATTTAAAGGAAATGTGGCTGTGGATCAAAGCCAAAGTTGACAAGAAGATTGATGGCTGGAACAAGCAGTATCTTTCAATTGTGGGTAGATTTTAGGTTTGTCAAAATATTTTATCCTCTTAAACACTATATACTTTGCCTTAGTCTGGTTCTTTAACAACTATCAAGTCAATGATCTTCAAAATCAAATCAAATGCTTCCTATGGTCAAATGGGAAAGGGAAGAGAAAAATGTATTATGTAAAATGGGAATGGTGTTTCTAGGAGAAGGTTCATGGGGGATTTGGGCTCAAAGATCTAAAAAAGCATGGTATTACCTTAGTTGCCAAACGAATTATCTATGCCCTTGATGTGAATGAAACTTGGAAATATTTGGTAATAAATAACATCTAACATGCGGTACCCAAGATGGAAAAATTTGAGAAATCACTTCCTCTTAGTGATATTCTCATTACTAAGCACCCAATAGTGCCTGCAGGTTCAATTGTCTTTAGAAGCATTTGGAGAGCGTGGGAATTAATAAGGGGGGAATATCCAATGTCCTCTTTCTATTGATCATAACCATAATTTGATCCACCCCAATAGGTCTATCTGGTGGAACCTTAATCACAATGGGAAGCCCTTGGCCCTCATACAAGGGTGCTCTGCAAAACATGGAACCAAATTGGTATTAAAACTTTCAATGATATTTTAAGAGATGGGAGGCTGATAAGTTGGGATCAACTAAAAGAGGAACATGGACTATCCCAGTCTAACTTTAGAACCTATTTAGTTCTTAAGTATGCTTGCAATGGTTTGATTCTAGACCCTAATCTTAGTAAAAAGATTGATAATCCTAGTGAGTATTTGTGGAAAGGAACAACCCCTCTCCATGATGTTAAAACTAAAAAAATCTATAAGGAGATTTATAATTCTAATACCCCTGCTAAATACTTAAACAAAGTTTGGAAAGTTAATCTTGATTGTAAGGATTGGAAAAACTATTCTTCTCTACCTAGCATAATGTTGTGGAAGCTAAGAAAGCTTGCTTCAGATGGCTTGTGTTATTGCAAAAAGTTCCATATAAGATGAACCGTGTTGATATTGATATTTGCAATATTTGTAGAGTGCTTGAAATTGTTTGTCATATCTTTTTTTTTTTTTCTATGCTAATGAAATCTGGAAACTATTTTGTAATAATAAAAAAATCTGAGGGTAACTAGAAAGAAATTCAAATGGGGCATGATAAAAAATGAGAAAAGAACAACAATTATTTTGGTAATCTTTATCTACTGAAATTCTTTGGTTTATTTGGAAGGCAAGAAATGAGGACAAATTCAACGGGAGTCAGAGGACACTTACCGAGTCTTCAAAAAGACTCACCTTTAATGTTGTATTGCAGGTAATTGCCACCATGGGAATTTTGGAGGATAAATTCCTAAAGCTGTTAAGGGATGGAATAGTGTTTATTAACCAAAATGAGATCAAATATGGAAATTCTTGGCTGCAAGGTCAACCTAATCTGGTAGTGATCATGTAATCTTTGGAGAATTTCTAAATGGAATTTAATGAAAAAGCAGAGGCAGGAAAAAAGACCATGGAGGTGAGAGGACCTAGACTACACACAAATGACAACCATGAAATCAAGGAAGTATTTTCCAATGAAGAACTTGAAGCCATTGATACTCTTGTCAACTGGTGTGATATGTAACAATTCAGTGAGAGAAAAAACTTAGGAAACGAGCATTAATAAGATTCTTCCCATGTTCATTTTTGCAACTAGGCTCTACACCTATCGATTCCAGATTTGTATAACATGTACAAAATAAAGGTTAAATATATGTAATTTTTGTATGCTCTGATATGTTAAGCATATGAATTATGAAACAAGCTACTGTTGCACCATGTAGACTGTTTGGATCTCCTTACTATTGCAACACCTCTCTGATGGGGTTATATATATTGATATGAAAGGATGTACGTACATTGTAAGCTGGCAGTCTACTCTATTCTTAATATAAAAAAGTTAAGACTAGATAAGAATACAGTTATTTTTTATTTAATTATATATTATTTTTTAATATTTTAGAAAATATGATGGTTGAGATCATTTCAACCGTCTTGCATCCTTCTCTTCAATTTTCAATTGTTGATTTTCAAAAGAAATTCATCCAATTCATATAGGGAATGCTTTTGGTGTAAAAATGATACTAGTAAGAAATGAATAAAATAATTTATAATCTAGAAGCAACATTACTATTTCTATTACATTGAATTTTTTTAAACTACGACATTACACAACCATGTTTCATGAGGTTCAAATATCACCCTCTTAGCTAGGAATGAATCCTTTTAGATATACAACACTATTGCATAATATATCTATGTTTATATAGTAAAATATGAATAATAATTATATTATTGAGTCCATATATGTTTTAGTACAATGATTTGCACAAATACGTAGAAAACATTGCATTCCTATAACCTCTCAAAAAACTCCCTAAACTATATTAGAGGAACTAACTTCTAACTAATTATTTATTAAATCTAACACTAAGTTCCTTTATTAGAATATTTAAATCTTAATTTTCCAACACCCTCCTTAATATTTATATTACAAAATAAAAAAAAGAATAAAAGGAAAGAACATAAACATTGGAACATGGATTGATTATAGCAACTCATTTGGAGATCTACATAAACATCTGCACCAAATCTCTTTGCTCATCCACAACACCCCGAATTTCTCATGTCCAAGAAAATATCTTGATTGACAACCAAATCTTCTTAGAACATCCCAAATTGCTTTTGCTTAGGAAAATATCCTTGCTGACCACCAAATCTCCTTACAACACCCCAAGTTCCTCATGTTCAAGAAAATTTCTTGATTGTTTAATGATACATGTGAATCAAGACACACTTGACTATTCACAAGTACACTACCTAAATGATCAAGGGCTTAGATTAGAGAGATTCGCTCGAGAAAAAAGAAATGGAAAAATGTCACATGAGGGTTTATTGGGAAGGAAGGCTTTGAGATAGATCTTAGAAAAAAAATGGGAGATTGTGGTAGAGTTTCCAAAAGAGGCAAGATTTGACTTTTTCCTATTTTGAGGGAGGTGAAAATTAAAAAAATGGATTTTATTGAGAAGAGGGACGTTGACCCCATGCAAAGTCAAACTCAAAGGTGACATTTTTCTTTAATGGATTTATGGATGCTGAGGTAAAGAATTATTGGAGGAATTATGTGTAAGATTATACATGTGAAGAGGAAAGACACATGCTAGATGATTGCAAATTTGAGTGTTGGAGGAATATTTAATTGGGAAAAAAGTTAGCAAGGTTTTAAGAGATGGTTAATTAATTAATTATTTAATGGGATTATATGAATATATGAGTGGAGGCTAAGGTTAAATTAATTAAATTATTTAACCTTAAGAAGAAAAGGAAAGATGTATTTAACAAAATAAAAAGTAATTAACTATAGAGATAATAGATATTAATTAAAAAAAATTACCCAATTAAATCTTGATTTATTCTATCCAAAAAAATATCCTCCTAGATTTTTGATATATGGAGTTATTTAGAAAAAGTGAACTCCTCTTAAATATGTTCCCTTTTCATACCAAATTATTTGATCTAAAAATTAATATCATTAAATCTTTCATCAACATGTTTAGATTCTACAAGAAAATATTACCAATTTTAGATTTGTTCCACTATTTAAGATTGAACTTGACATATTGAAGCTTTTTAAAAATAAATACAGAGAAATACCAAAGGAAGACTTACCCTCCATCCACCATTCTACCATGTGTTCATGTAAAGATTCATCTTGAAGAAAAAACCTTGAATAGAGGATTCTTAAGGATGGAAAAAGAGATGAATTAAGCTTAAGGAATGAATGATATCAAATTGACCGCCATAAAATTTTAGATGAAGTAACAAAATTACCCTCAATACAATAATAAAATAATAAAAATAATCCAACCTCTCAAAAATAAAAGAAGGATATATCTCCTATTGTTCCAAGTGAAAAATTCAACACGGTTTAACATCCACATGATTAAAAAATGACATATTGTGTTGGTGTATAACTCAACATGAGTTATTCTAACATAATCATAGTTATTAGCTTTCCTCACATGTGGAAAGACTAAGTCTCCTTAGATGAGTCACTAGTCGATGTGTCAACTCATTTTTGACACATCGTTACTACATAGAAGGGAGGTTGAACTATTGAGCTAGTCTCATGGGTTCTCATCCGCCACCTTTCCTATTCTTGTGGAGTCTTGTTGAAGACTTTGTCTCAAGCTTCACCTATAAATACCTTATTGGTTGTAAAGCTAAATATTCGATTTCACTTGCAATCTCGTGCTTGTTTGTTTTTCCACAATCTTGGTAGTTTTCACATGGTATAAGAGCAAGTGGAATAGCATCAAATCGCTGTTTGCTTGTTGATCGAATCACTCCATTATTGCGAATCTCTGCAGCCTCATTTGCACGCAAGGCTCCATCTGGCCTTTTATCACTGCAATATGAGGAACCTTGTCGAAGTTCAACACCTCAAAAGAGGCAACAATCATGTGTATGTAACATTTATTTGAAAGCATATTTCAATGTTTATTTGCAGATTGAATACGCCTCAATGGAGGCACTATGAGCAACTTTGTTCATAGCTCATCGAGCCTCACCACAACTAGGCTGAATCATAGCTACGACGAGCCTCAAGAGAGGCTGAACCCCAACCATCAAATGCTCACAAGGAAGGTCGAACTTCATCCTGTTCGGGCCTGCATCAAGAGTTAGAAGCTTTTTGAAGGCTGCAAAGTCCACACGCAGTCCGTACAGAGGAATTTTGGCCTCTTCTCTGCTGCAACAACCTCACACAGAGGTCGCCTCACCTGTCCACCAGCCAACGACCCGTTGAGAGGGGCATCAATACTCTTTGGCTGACACATCAAGGGGAAACTGCCTCCTCCACTCCCTTTGACGTGGTACAATGACCATTGAGGGAAGGTGACTGCCACTGACTGATCTCCAGCCTATGCAATTTGGAGCCTGCGTCTTTGTTGCAGGTCGCGCCCATCAACATGATTGCCTTCAAATGCCATTGTTTTCCATAGTATGCAGCATGGATGTGGGATATGTTGGCTGCACGACACACCAATAATGATATCTACGCCTATTAGTGAGCTAAACAGTTTTGATGGAGTCAAAGCCCATTTGAGAGTTCGTTAGGAAGTTGTTGGGAGTCTAGCAACTGCGGTTATGGAGGAAGAAGTAAAGCTGTAGATGCATACATGTCTCCTAATTATTATGGGGGCTTATATAAGAAAAATTAGGAAGATAGTCTAAGTGTATTCAGATGATCAAAATCTATATCTAGTTACTGGGTAGCTGTTTATCAACCCAATCCAGTTGAGCAAAGCAGAATATTTACCAACTGCAATTTCAAGCATTTGAGAGTATCCAGGTGGAGATACTTGTGCAGTGGTTTCTTTGACTATGATCTATATCCTGTTGCAATATAAGATCAATCACATTCCTTTTTCTTTGGCTACATTAGGTTCTTTTTCCGTTCTCATAGTTATCCTATATAGGCCCTTATTTTTGAGTACAAGGGTAACTTTAATCTTCCAATCATGATAATTGAATGGCATTAGTGGAGGAATGGGAATTGTAGACTCCATGATGCCATTCAATTATCATGATTGTAAGATTAAAGTTAGCCTTGTACTAAAAAATAAGGGCCTATATAGGATAACTATGGGAACGAAAAAAGAACCCAATGCAACCAAAGAAAAAGGAATGTGATTGATCTTATATTGCAATAGAATATAGATCAAAGTCAAAGAAACCACTGCACGAGTATCTCCAGGATACTCTCAAATGCTTGAAATTGTAGTTGGTAAATATTCTACTTTGCTCAACTGGATTGGGTTGATAAACAACTACCTAGTAACTAGATATAGATTTTGATCATCTGAATACACTTATACTATCTTCCTAATTTCTCTTATATAAGCCAGGCCCATAATAATTAGGAGACATGTATGCATCTACAGATTTACTTCTGCCTCCATAACCACAGTTGCTAGACTCCCAACAACTTCCTAACGAACTCTCAAATGGGCTTTGACTCCATCAAAACTGTTTAGCTCACTAATAGGCATAGAGATCATTATTGGTCTTTCGCTCTCACATGGTATCAAAGCAAGGTTGATGGAGGGTCTAGCTGACTCAATCCACCAAATTTATCCTAAAGAGTATGAATGAAATTAAAATTCCTAATGAATATATAAGGAACACAAATAATTAGAGAATATAAAAATTGAATATAAATACAAATAATTAGAGAATATAAAATAATTAGAGAATATATATAAGGAACAAAAATAATTAGAGAATATAAAATTCCCTTTTCTTCTTCTTCACTCCCTTAATGAGAGACTTGCATTTTGTTTCTCTTTTGGAGGAAAGTTTTTTCCCATAGGGTTTTCTTTCTTTCTCCGATTTTTGAGAGATATTTTGTAAATGAGTACCAAAAATGGTGCATAGTCGAGACTCATGTTTCATAAACCTACCTAAGCTATGCTTAAGGGGGGGTGTTGGTTTATAACTCAACATGATTTATTCTAACATAATCATAGTTAGTATCTTTCCTCACATGTGGAAAGACTAAGTCTCCTTAGATGAGTCACTAGTCGATGTGTCAACTCTTTTTTGACACATCGCTACTACATTCTAAGGGAGGTTGAACTATTGAGCTAGTCTCATGGGTTCTCATCCCCCACCTTTCCTATTCTTGTGGAGTCTTTTTGTAGACTTTGTCTCAAGCTTCACCTATAAATACGTTATTGGTTGTTAAGCTAAGTATTCATTTTCAATACATTGCAATCTTGTGTTTGATCTCTGCTCCACTATCTTGGTCTTTCACTCTCACATATTGTATTGGAACAAGGTTGATGGAGGGTCTAGCTGACTCAATCCACCAAATTTATCCTAAAGAGTATGAATGAAATTAAAATTCCTAATGAATATATAAGGAACACAAATAATTAGAGAATATAAAAATTGAATATACAACAACAAGAAGAACTTACCTTGAAAATGTATATGAGAAAATATATTTAATAATAAAATTGGATTGCTTGAATCAAATCAAGTACCCAACAATGAATTAAAATGCTTAATTTTTATCTAAGTAAAAGTGTAACTCAATGAGGTTCCCAAAGGAAATTGAAATCTCCATTGAAGCTTGAGATCCAACACACTAACATTGACTACTTTTCTAGAACAGTAAAGAAGTAGCTAATATTTCCTTGATAGAAAGTTTCATTTCCTAAAGGAAAATAATATCAAACTTATGGATCTAAATAATTTACATCAAACAAATTTTTGACTAGTTGTGCTACCCAAACACCTAGAATTCCATAAGAGAACTATTATTTTTGGGAAATAGAGAAGCAAGAATTTAAATGTGAATGACCCTAATTTTAACCAAAGTATTCACAATCATCAAGATTCACTTTCTCCCGATTAATTTTTTTCTTCCCACTTTGGAGATTTTATGCATATAGTATGTTTAAGATATTTTTTTAGATACCCAATGTCACAAGAGGTATTTTTTTAAAATTATCCTTAGCAAAATTCTTATGAAAATATTTTGACATCACACAATCTATAGAATTTTCAAATGTGACAATTGTGAAGACTAGAATTGTAACATTCAATCCAACACTAATCCTCTTACCTAATCCATCCACAAGACATATAGAGTGACAAAAATGAGACTCTTCACCCATTAATACCTACACTTCATATAGAAATTGATCTTAAAGTGGTGCGAGCATGGTACTGCTAGAAAGTACCAAATCTTATTTAACTAATTCCTTCCCTATCAAAGTAGGTTCATGATGCTCAAATTTATCTAAAATATCATTTTTTGCTATAACCCCTTTCATAAATAATTTTTTAGGTATCATATTCCTTGCTTTATTACAAGACTTCAAAATTTATAAAACCATTAGATTTAGGTCCTTTGAATGAACTTGGTCTTTCCATTTTACATTATTTTTAACCTTAGAGACCTTTGGTAGGGAATGAGGAACATTTGAGTTTTTCTTAGGAAAATTCTGTAAAGATGCCCCATAAGTGTGAGAAACATGAAAACAAAAAGAAAGAGCCTTATAATCTAACTATTTAATTAGATCCATGCTTCCTAGTCTAATCCCCATAGAATCAGGTAAAGGATTATTATGATAATTTTCTACACAAATATGAGTGTACAAAATTACCTTTCTCTACACCCTGTGATAAGAGGGGCTCATAGGTTTTTGAAAAATAGTTACAATAAAATATTAGAAATTAAGTATTTATAATTTCATCCAAATATAAAGAAAGTGAATCTAGGTGGAACATTAGATGGAAGATCCTCAATTAAATAAAAAACACATGCCAAGGTTTAATGAACAAACCATCTTGATTATGAATATAGGGGCCTCCCTCAAAATCTAAATTTTGCTGAATGATTAAAAAAATCCATTTTCACCCATGACCTCCATATGCCCCTTTGGCTACTGTGTATGAAATGCTTAATTTTGAGAAAAGGAAATGTGGCTCTCAAACCCATAAATTAACATATCAACTCATTTTCTAATAAATAGAGAACATCATCAATAATTATCAGGCGCCCACTGTGGAACCTCCCGTGCTGACCAAGCGTACTCTGCAACCCCAATCGATATACCCTGTCTCTCTCTTCAAACTATCAAAGTACCCGCTCTAGGAGATGTCTCTCAATGATGTGTTGGGTAAGAACTATGCATCCAATCAAGAATTGAGTCTACTAGAAGTAGGGCGGATGCTCGTGATCATCATCCCAAGCAACACAATCCCTATATGGTCTCCAAGTGAATCTATCTGGCAGATTAATCCCATGTATTTAGTATCCCACATCCCCAACACATATTTGAGTCATTGCCCCTCCATAGCTATAAAAATATGGCAGTCTTGGTGCTAGGTACCTGTCCATTAATGGTTGGAATACCACTATATGCTTCGAAGCCCATACCATGAGCAAGGTCATTCTATAGTTGATTGATTGCGCATCCCTATAAGCCATGACATCATGTAGCTAAAATTATAACATAGCCAATAAGTCTAGGGCCCCCAAGCATACACCGTCTCCTACTCCATCATCTCCAATAGTATCTCCCTCCATCCCATTGGGAATCCATGGCCTCGTCGGTCGGGGATCACAAAACCCGCATTCATAGTGCAAATCACCACTATCTGCCTATCATACCTATCTATTAAGGTACCCCATCTGATCTCATAGTCCTCTACTCCAAACCGAGCTAGGCCATTAGTCTCAAACACCCTCCAAATGGCAGCTAGTCTCTGATCAGGGTCATACATCACCTTCTCACTATGAATCGGTAGATGTAGTATCCTCCAGACATCCTCTAGAATGACTATTACCTCTCCAGTCGACAGGTGAAATGAAATCATCTTTGAGTGCCATCTCTTTGCTAGTCAGTAGCCCCCTATTGGTCCGAACAATGGGCATAAAGGTCACATGATATAGTCCTAGCACATGAAATGTATCTTGCTCGTCATTGTCGAGATGATCACGTAGCCTGAATGACGTTGGTCAGCTCTCTCACATATAGGTAGGTGGAATTCTCACCTGTATTTATGAAAATCACATCATGTTAATCATGATGCCTACCTTATCCTATTGGACCTATTATATATTCAAAATTTTGTCAAAAACTACTTAAATTTTCCTATGAGTCAAATGCATCACACAATCTGTCATATGCGTCACACCTTTGTAGTGTAATTTACAATTGCAAGCCGAATTTACACATGTGTTACTCTGTCATTCATATGCGTTGCACTTTTGCACGTGTCACACCATCCTATAGTTGTGGTGCTTTTCTTCACATGCGCCATTCTAACCTACACTTGCGGTGCACCATCACACATGCGTTGCACCTAATAGTTGCAAGCAACCTAACATTTACAACTTTTTTTATAGATGCATAAGATATTATACATGCGGTGCATAACACCACACATGCGATGAATGCAATAACACATGTGGTGCAGAAACTGCACTGCATTTTTTTTCTCTTCTTCGAGCCCTAAAATCTACCAAAAAATAACAAAATTACAAAGCAAGGAATAGTTACATACTGCCCCACCTTAGCCCTCTGCACACTCAAATGATCGTACTTGCTACCCATGATGGACTATGACTAGAACAGGTGACATAGCTCCGCTGCCTTTGATCAACCTCTCACTCTGGAGCTCCTAAATTTCTAAGCTCAAAGTGCACAAATGACTTATTCTGGACCCTCATAAACCTATTTATAACCTTTTCGACCTAAGAGGACCCCCTACTTATAATTGGATGCATCAACTTTCGCCTTTGAACGCCTATATCAAGCCTGAAATTGACCCTTAAGCCTAGTTTTTCGTTTCCATCACATTCACACCTATCAAATTGACCTATCAGTAAACTTACCAAATTTTTTGGAATTTTTCAAAAAATTGTCAATTTTCCCGAGGGGACATCATCCTATCCTACCTTAACCAAGGTATGCCAAGGCACATTGGGGTAGGTCATAAAATGAATTTTCCAATTATTCTTTGACAAAACACTCAAAATCACATTGTATCAGGGTGAAACCACAATAGTGGTTTACAATTTGATGGAGGAAGGAAAACTCACAAAAAATGAGCCCATGGAAATTTTTTTATTTTGGGGGTTCGAACGAACCAAAAAAATGTTTGGTCGAACTAGGGTTCGAGCGAACTAAATTAATGCATGCATGCACAATTTTTTTTTGAAAACCCCTTTTGGGAAGGGGGTTTGGCCAAACTTGGGTTCGATCAAACCTAGGTTCGAGCGAACCCCTATGGGTTTGACCGAATCCCCCTTTTCCCTCATTCTCCCCCTTAGGCACTTTGAAAACCTAAATTTTTACACTTCGAAGCTCAGCTTGAGGATGAAAATGGAGGAGTCTTCACAAACCCAACTAGAATCAGGTAGTCCTCAGAATGAGCTATCCAACGAATATAATTTTAATATGTTTTGGTTTTATTATGTATTTGTTTTTTTAGTTTTATTAAACATAGGTTTTTCATCAAAAATGAAGGTCTCATCGCACATGTGGAAAAATAGCAGATTATCAATTTTGTTTTTGAAAAATATGAGTGCACCAGATATTGAAGTCCTTGATCCAAGAAAAAATAAATTGAATTTTGATATATAGAAAAAAGTTATGCATTATATGGTCGCGCTATGTCAATTCTAATAGGTTTGACTTCAAAACTTGATTAAAGAAAAAATATTCAATAAAAACTATCTAACCAAGTGGAAGCACTAGATATCGGAGTTACAAATCTAAATTTGAAAGAATTAGAATTTTATCCTTCATGGAAAAAATTATGTATACTGTGCCCACTTTTTAAAAATGCTATTTTCTCAAAAACTAGTTTTCGTGGGAGATCTAAAAGAGGTAACTGATTCCAAAATTTTGAAAAAAATATTTTAGAATCTACAGACAAAATGTGATGAGACTCTAGTTTGCATCATCAACAAAATCCTCATGGTTTAGTCGCTATAGGTGCCCGAATGTGAAGATTTAGTTAAAAACAATAATTTCAGTGTCCAGTTTGGCCAAAAATTGTAAACCACTATTGTGGGATCACCCATCAAAGAGGGGAAAAATGTAGACACTAAAAAATATCCCAAGCCCACGAGCAACATTTTCTCAGTAATTTGTCTTCTTTTTTGCATAATTAAATAGTTTTAAATATTTAATTATTTCTTAAGGTCATTCTTCTATTAATTAAATAATTATTCATTATTTAATTAATTAATTTTATCTTTATTCTTGTTTTGATTAATTTAAATAAATGTCACTTTATTTAAATTACATTAGTAATTATCATTTTTCCTATATAATTAAATAAATTCTTATTTATTTAATTATTCATTTTCACTTTCCCTCCCTTTCTTCTATAATCAAATAATTATTTTAATTATTTAACTATTCATTATCTTTTTTCCCTCATAATTAAATAAATCCTTATTTATTTAATTATTTCTCATTTACCTTCCTCTATAATTAAATATTTGTTTTTAATTATTTAATTATTTACCATTTTCTTCCATTTCTTATTAAATAATTGTTTTAATTATTTAATATTTCACATCCCACCTTTCTCCTATAATTAAATAATTATTTTTAATTATTTAATTATTCATCCACCATTTCCTAATTTAAATAATTATTGTAATTATTTAATTTACCTATTCTTAGCCAAGGAAGAGTATATGCTTAATCAATGTCTTTACAATTTACATGTGCAAAAAATGCAAATAATATCACATATTTAAGGGACAATAATGACAATAGTTGGTAACCACAAATCAATATAATTTTTTTTGTTGTGCTCACTTCAGTTGTAAGCAAAACATCACAAATATATGTACACAATTTCATGAATATAAAGAGGGATTTTATGAATTAACCGAAAAGGCATAAATAACGACACAATTTCCTAAATTTATAAAAGGTGTTTTCAATAATTAACCCACTAGAAACAAAAAACCCTCATTTTATAACTTTTAAATAGACACTTCATGAATAAAAACATGTGTTTTCTTAAATAAGCCCAAAATAATGAGGGTATCTTAAAAAAATAGAGAGTATCTAGTCATCATATCATAAGATGGAGACAACAATCAACCAAGAGTGATGCATGATGAGAATCAATGACATCGATCAAAATATTGTGTGAAATAATCCCCTAATCAGATAATTTCATGAATAGAAATGGGGATTTTATAATAAAACCATAAAATTAGAAGTGTTATGGATTATATAGGTGGTTGAGATCCAAGCGAACACAGGTTGTGGACATGGAATTAGGAACATTTAACAATTATCTCATTAAATTTGAACATTAGAAAGTGAAGTTTACACATTTGTAAGTAAGCGTTCAAATTTTTATTTGAGTATATAATAACATGTTTATATGATTAGGAATAAGATATTTTTAAATTTTTTTTGTGGTGGTTGAAGCGAATGGTAATCAGGACAATAGGAAAAATGTAGTAAATGTCAACTCCAAATGATGACTTTTTGACCTTTGCGTGCATAATATACCCTCTTGCATTTGTTGGAAACACCCAAAAGTCAACAATAGCTATAAGCTCTTAAATCACATATAAGGAAAACCCAAAAAATCATGACAATCCAATGTACCATTTAGGAAATTAAGATACATGAAGTTAGCTATAACAACTACTCAACCTCTTCCCTTATACTTAATTAAATACATTTATTTAACTCACTTACATTTATAAAAAAGTTTTATATTATATTGAGTGATTACATAAATTTATTTTGGATCAAATCGTTCTAAATTGAAAATTTCTTCTTGTATCATATGATATGATTTACAACATATTTTTCCCCAATGTAAACATATAATTAAACTAAAAACCAAGGTATTCCAACCACACTATTTACAACAACATTAAATCTAGGCCTAATTTTGTTTGTTTGTAGTTATTTGAGGTACTTTTTGGAATGACGTTTTCCTTTGTACTGATAATATTAATGCTTACATCATTGCATTAAGGCAACACAAAATTCCATAATAATTCTTCAACCATGCATGACAAGTTCTCGAGGATTCGCTAAAACCTTTGTGCATTTTTACAACATCAATAATTTCTAAAGTTTTTTAGAGTTTGCTCGAGTTGATATTTCACCATGCATGGGAGATGAGGACACTTCAACAGGACCTAAAGTGCCATCAGACATGGTTAGTGGACAAGTGAGAGGAACATGGGGCACCTCAACATCCAACCACCATCTACTACATCTATTGTACCCCACTGAATAGACTTGCTATTTTTTTTTGGAATTTTTTGAAAATTTGTCAATTTTTCTAAGGGGGCATCATCCTATCCCACCTTAACCGAGGCATGCCAAAGCACATTGGGGCAGGTCCTAAATCAAAATTTCCCAATTATTCTTTGACAAAACGCTCAAAATCATATTGTATCAAAGAGGGGACAAATGTAGACACTGAAAAATATCCCAAGCCTACAAGCAATATTTTCTCACTAATTTGTCTTCTTTTCTGTATAATTAAATAATTTTAATTATTTAATTATTTCTCCAGGTCATATTCTTCTATTAATTAAATAATTCTTAATTATTTGATTAATTCATTTTATCTTTATTCCTTTTTTGATTAATTTAAATAAATTTAAATTTATTTAAACTATGTCACTAATTATCATTTTTCCTCTATAATTAAATAAATTCATATTTATTTATTTTCATTTTGCCTCCATTTCTTCTATAATTAAATAATTATTTTAATTATTTAATTATCCATTATCTTTTTCCCTCCATAATTAAATAAATCCTTATTTATTTAATTATTTATCATTTACATTCCTCTATAATTAAGTTATTATTTTTAATTATTTAATTATTTATCAATTTCTTCCATCCCTTATTAAATAATTGTTTTTAATTATTTAATATTTCACATCCCACCTTTCTCCTATAATTAAATAATTATTTTTAATTATTTAACTATTCATCCACCATTTCCTAAATTAAATAATTATTGTAATTATTTAATTTACCTATTCTTAGCCAAGCCCTAAATCTCAACTAATTTCTTGAGTTTTGGTCCATCCTTCCAATCCTTATCACTTTTCTTCTCAATTAATCTCATCCATTGACATCATACCTCATCATTCAATCATTGCCCTTTGTTTGAATTGGGATTCCTATAAAAGCAAGCTATCACCTTCATTTTAAGGTTAACCACAATCTTTGAAAATTTTCTATCACTATCTTGAGATCTTGGTACTACTACATCAAGCTTATCAAATACATTGCATATTACAAATCTAAGAGGAAAAAAAGCAAAATATAGAAGAGCAATGGAGGTGAATCAAGTTTGGCATAGGAATTGAGGTTTTATTGCTTTATTATATTGTCATTTGTGCTTCATTGTTAGATTAGGGTCATTATGACTTGAATTTAGGTACTTTGTGGTTGCTATCAATGATTCATTCTCTCCCCCGAATTTCCCCCATCTACAATATTCACTTGGAAAGTGAAATGAGATGAAGTTAAACACAACTAAGATGAATATAAAATTGAAGATGTATGTTGTTGTGTTCAGTTGGAAATCGAAACTTCAAAGATACATACACAGTTTCATGACTATATATATATATATTTTAACATGATGAAAATATATGATGGTGTGTCCACTTGTAAAACCAAACACGAGTAATATAAACATAGTTTTAGAGAGCATAGAAAATTACATATTTAAGATTATTGTGTTCAATTGGAAATTGAAAGTACACAAATACATATAGTATCATGAACATAAACAAGGCATTATACATGAAGCATTTAAAAAAGATAACCCTATTTTTAAGATTGGAAACCCACCAAGAAAACATGACCACATACAAATTAAAAAACAAACCATCGAAATATATATGTATGTATGTATATATTTATACATATATATACATACACATATATATACATATACATATGTCTATATATATATTTATTTATATTTATATTGAACTTATGTAAGGTGTTGTATGCAGTTGGCAAGGCATATTTTTTTTATGGCAAGGAAGAGTATATGCTTAATCAATGTCTTTACAATTTACATGTGTAAAAAATGCAAATAATATCAAGTATTTAAGGGACAACAATGACAATAGTTGGTAACCACAAATCAATATAGTGTTTTTGTTGTGTTCAATTCAGTTGTAAGCAAAACATCACAAATATATACACAATTTCATGAATATATAGAGGGATTTTATGAATTAACTGAAAAGGCATAAATAACGATACAATTTCCTAAATTTATGAAAGGGGTAACTTTTAAGAATTAACCGACTAGAAATAAAAAACCCTCATTTTATAACTTTTAAATAGACACTTCATGAATAGAAATGTGTGTTTTCTTAAATAAGCCCAAAATAATGAGGGTATTCTAAAACAATAGAGAGTAGTATGCTGTCATCATATCGCGAGATGGAGACAACAATCGACCAAGAATGATGCATGACATGATAATCAATGAAATCGATCAAAATATTGTGTGAAATACTCTGCTAATCAAATAATTTCATGAATAGAAATGGGGATTTTATATTAAAACCATAAAATTAGAAGTGTTGTGGATTATATAGGTGGTTAAGATCCAAGTGAACACAGGTTGTGGATATTGCATTAGGAACATTTAACAATTATCGCATTAACTTTGAACATTAAAAGTGAATTTTAGACATTTATAAGTAAGTGATCAAATTTTCATTTGAATATATAACAAAGTGTTTATATGATTACGAATAGGAATTTTTTTTTTTTTTCTTGTGGTGGTTAAAACAAATTGTAATCTAGCCAATAAGGAAAATGTATTGAATGTCATCTCCAAATGATGACGTTTATACCTTTGCGCGCATAATGAACCTTCTTGCGTTTGTTGGAAACACCCAAAAGTCAAAACAATAGCTATAAGCTCTTTAGTCGCATACGAGGAAAACCCAAAAAATCATGACAATCCAATGTACCATTTAGAAAATTAAGATACCCGAAATTAACTCGACTACTCAATCTCTTCCCTTATACTTAATTAAATACATTTATTTAACTTAAATTTATATAAAAAGAGTTTTATATTATATTGAGTGATTCAATAAATTTATTTGACATCAAATCGTTCTAAATTGAAAATTGCTTCTGTGTATCATATATATAATTTACAACATATTTTTCCCCAATACATTTAAAACTAACATAAACATATAATTAAACGAAAAACCAAGGTATGCCAGCCGCACTATTTACCAAAACATATATTAATGCTTACATCGTAGCATTAAGGCGACGTAAAAGTCCATAATAATTCTTCGATCATGCCAGTCAAGTTCTCGAGGATTCGCTAAAACCTTTGTGCTTTTTTACAACAACAATAATTTCTAAAGTTTTTTAGAGTTTGCTGGAGTTGATATTTCACTAGATGAGGACACTTCAACAGGACTTGGAGTGCCACCATACATGGTTCCTGGAAAAGTGAGAGGAACATGGGGTACCTCAGAGTCCAATCTTAAAATATGCACCACTTTTCTCATGGTGGGTCTCGCTTTGGGATCCGGATGAGAACACAACAACCCCAACAGAAGCACCCTCTCCATTTCCTTTCCATCAAAATTCCCATTCAACTTCTCATCTGCAGCGGTGAAAAGCTTTCCCTGGGAATGCAGATCCCAAACCCATTCCACCAGTCTCCATTCGTGCTCGACTAAGCTGGAGTCCTCCACCCTCCTCCCGCAGGCAATTTCCAAACACACCGCTCCAAAGCTGAACACATCCCATTCTGCGCTGGGTTTGCGGGATACCAGGCATTCAGGTGCGATATATCCAACTGTTCCAGCTATAACAGTTGATGCAGCATTTCCAAAATTACAGGTAATTAGTCTTGCCAGCCCAAAATCTCCGAGCTTTGCTCTGTACTCAGAATCCAACATTATGTCGCTGGCCTTCACATCCCTGTGCACCACACGCTCTTTGCAATCCTTGTGAAGATAAATAAGAGCTCCGGCGATGCCACAAACAATAATATACTTTCGATCCCACTCCAAACAAATGCCCCCGAAAATATACTTGTCTAGACTTCCCTTTGGCAGGAATTCTTAAACCAGAAGCAGTTCACCTTTTTTATGCCGGTGGGACCACCCCAAGAGCTGCACAAGGTTACGGTGTCTCAGCTTACTGATAATCGATCGTAACCTCCGAAACGTATTCCTTTTCGCCTTGTTTGGAACGTCGGGATATTTTCTTCACCGCCACAGCTTCTTTTGCGCCAGGCAAGATGCCTCTGTAAACATCGCCGAAGCCTCCCCCTCCGAGCTTTTGTTGTTGGCTAAAATTTTGAGTTGCAGCGCTGAGCTCACCATAAGAGAACTTGCGCGGTCCTTCGCTAAACCATTTGTCCATCTGAATGTCCTTCTTCTCACGGCTTTTATTTCTGAAATACCACAACCCCGCTAAGAGCAAAAATCCGGCGACTGTGAAGACGCAGGCGAAGACAGATATTAAAACATAATTCCTTTTCGTGGGAGTCGGCGAATGGTGAGATTCAAAATGCCAGAAGTAAACATAATGCTCTTCCAATGAGTATGCAGTGGAGGCCTAAATGCCGACCTTGATTTTCTGGGGAAGGAACTTTCTGAGGTCAATGACATACGATAAAATTGGTGTTTCCGGTTTTCAGCTTTCCATCGCAAGGAACACGTGAAGCCTCTTTGCCGATCTGTCATAATCTACCCATGCGTTCATTTTGTTTCCGCTACGAATTTGGATTCCCCATTCATTCCGCAGTGATACATTTGCCTGAAGAATAAAATAATAGCAGAAAGAAAAACATCAGAAATAAAGAAGAAGAGATTCTGGATAGAAACTAGAAAAAGTAATAGGACAAACTAAACCGATTTGAAATTAAATAATTGGAGTCCTTTTATGAGTAAATCTACCTTTGAGACAATGCTATTCACATCGATTCCCACATGGTTGTAATCTGGGTCAAACGGATCATTTTGGAATGTGTCGAACTCCACGGCAACAATCTGGTTGGAAGAATTTCCATCAGTGGATTGGTTAAAGAGACCAAGCCATTGGCCTGTACAGTTTTGTGGCGGCTCAAAGTCGAAAGGGGCGAGGAAGAAGGCAAGCCCATCGACGTAGTGGGATGACATAAAATCCTTTTTAGAAACAAGAAATCGAAAATAAGAAGAAAAATCTGCGAGAAAAGAAGAGTTGTCGTCCCAGAGAGAAATTGATTGGTTGTAAATCATCCAGGAAAATGTCGCCTGGGTTTTGTCTCCATTTGAGAGTATAATGGAAGGCTCAAATATGTCATAGATACCCTCAAAGGATGGTGTATGTGTGGCGAGCCCTTTAAGACTGAAATTCGTTGTAGGAGGAAATGTAAAGAGGGGACTTTCTGCTTGCGCTTCAAAGATGACACCAGCAAATGCAATACAACACACGAAAATCAGAGATGAGATGTTTGCCATGTGGGCAATGAATTCCTTTTCTTCTATTATTCTTCTATTTCATTTTCTCCGTTATGTACTCTTTCTGATGTCCCTCAATTCCCATGGAGAGAAATCACCTAAAACCTCAATATCCAGTATAAAATGACGGTTTTGTTGACTCCCCGTAGGATGAACTTTGAAAATTCCACGACTAGTGGACTACTCCGTCGACTCGATCAATTATTTCTTAGTTATGTCCTCCCTTTCTATATAATAACATGACGTCAATTTCTCGTTCGCAATCAACTCCGACTTGCTGTTTTTCTTTGTTCTTGTTAGCTTGAAAGCACAAGTTTGAATTAATATTATTTTAAACTATACAACATGGACATTAATTAGCAAAATTAGTTTGTGTTTGAATTCTTTGTAATTGTTAGTTTTGTAAAGTATAAAAATTCTTAATTTAATTTAATATTAAAATTTTAAATTAAATTAATTTTAAATTTGTGATGATTGTGTTTATCTAGTATGAAAGTTTTTTAATTGATATGTAAAAAAATATTAGATACATCTTTCAAATCATAAAGATAGTTTTAATATAGAATTATTTGTTTGTTTTCTCTTTTTTAAGTGATCATGTTTAAATATGCAAGTTTTAATTATATATAACTTTACATACTTATAATATTGATATAGAAAAAAGTTTTCAAAGACTTCCTTGAATCTCTAAAGAGATACTAAAATATCTCACATACTACTTAAAATATTTAGTAATTAAAAGTTTCCAAAGACTTCTTTGATTCCCTAAAGAGATACCTAAATATTCCACATACTACTTTAAATAGAGTAATTGAAATTAAAGTGGTTCTCATTCATTGTTCATTGAAATTAAAGTTGACATATTCCTTCCTCTCTTAAAATGCAATGATTTACTTCAATCCTTATTGATGGGAGCCAACACACTTCAACAAATAATAACATGTCTATAAGACCATTGGTATTAAAAATAATTAGAAGATAATTTCTCTTTCACATATCGAAAGAAGTGTAGATGCATAATGATAATAAAGATTAAAAAAATAGTATTTTGTTTATTATTTTAGATTCAAAGTCCAACTTAACAAACAATGTGCAAGTTGTTTAGTTCTAGTTGACAATGCTACAATTTTTAGCTGATTGTCCTAACCTATGAATTATTTATGTAATTTTATAAATCTCATAAGTTATTAACATTTTGAGTAAATAAATAAAATATAAAATATCTTAATATGATTTATGAATATATTAGTAAATATAATATTTAAATATTAAGTTAGGGATAAGAAAAATGAAAGACATTTGTATAAATCTTCAAGACACTCATGATGTGAAATACATCTTAAATTCATCCAATATTCATGAACTAAATGTATAAAGTAAAAGATCACAAACTTAGCAATTGGAAAGGCCAAAAAAAGGATAAGAAGGAGAGAAAATACATGAGAAAACAATCTTGTACTAATCTAAAAAATTAGGTCTCCAAACTCTTTAAATTCAATAGCTTTAAATTTTTTATAAATTTTCTTTGGTAGTAAAGAGGACTTTTTTCCCTCCAAAACCACATAGAATAAAATATACATAGAAATGTGGAAGGTCACATGTGACTTGTACCTTTGTATTATAATTTTACATTATATCCCATCTAAAATTTGACAAGCAACTGCATTTTATTTTTCTTCTTCTCTTTCTCTTGAGTATCTCCAACACTAATTTCTAGTAATTTCTATAGAAATAGAATGTTAACCTAGTACTAGCATAGGACCATTGGTATCTAGAACTTCAACCACCATATTCATCATATCATGGACATTATTATCATCCATCACCAATTTTCCATGAAGACATGCACCTTTGGGGATGGAATAGGTTTCTTAGGTAGGAAAATTGTTCTAGAATAGTTCTAAGGTAAAATTGGGCCATTAATGGTGCCCTGGGAGGTTCAAGGGGGTAATTGGGGTAAAATGATGAAACCACAAAAAAATAACAAAGTTTTGGAGGTTGAAAAAGGGGTTGTAGGATTTTAATGTGGAATAAGACCTCAAAGGTGGATCTAATGGATTATATAAGTATGAAAAATGGGTAAAGAGAATGGTAAAAGTAGGAAGAGGCCACAATATTGTGTCCCAATTTTTGGTCGAAAAGGGACATTGAAAAAAGCATAAATTTTAGTTAAATTTTCACATTCTATCACCCATAGAAACTAAAACATTAAGAATTTAAATATGATGTGAAATAGTTTGAGATTTTTTATGAAGATTGTGAACATATTTTCAAAAATAATTTAAAAGATCATTTGTGTTTTTTTTTTTAATATAAGCTTTAATAAATTATTTTTTATAGTTAACAATATTTATAAAAAGTGATATTTATTCCATATCACATAACTCTTTTACAAAAAAAATATAAAATTAAAAATTCTTAAACATAGATTGGTAACACCAATATTTAGCATGTAGATATTTTTTTATAATTTTTTGTTTGATTTTTTTTAAAAAATTTAGAAGTATAATTATAAACAATACAAATTTATATTCCGTATCACATAACCTTTTATGTGTATATCCAAATTAGTATTTTTTTATTTGTTGAAATAAAGAGATCAATACCTAGAACACATATTGTATGAATGGCCATGAATGTAAGCAGATGAACATGTAGTTAAACTATTTATTCAACCACTTCCTCCTTTCAACCACTTCCTCCTTCCTTTGTCTAAATGCATTGGTGATTATCAAATAATATACATCAAACTCTATGGCCTTGATACAGTATTAGAGCTCATTCAATCTTTGTGCCTATGCATTAAAAAATGGAGGAAGAGAAGGTGGATATATGGCTTAGAAATCTGTAGATGGAAGTGACTTGTGTGATGGCATTTGAATAAATGCAAAGCAAGTGTAAGAGAAGAGTCTTATCAACCTCCATGATGGCATTTTAATTTGAAAAGAAAGTGAAACAAAGGAGCGATTGGTATTGAGTGTCACCTGCTCTACATTCCTTAAGGTTGATCAAGAATGTGACAATTTTAGAAAATAAATATATTTTTCTTATTATTTGACACTAATAGGAATATGTGAGAGTTTCAAACCACTTCGCCCAAGCCCATGACTTCATTTTTGAATGGAAGACTATCTTAAGATGTACATACAACATCAAGAAGTGGAGATAAGAAGACACATTGATGGGTGTCTGATATTGTTGGTGTAGCCTTGATTCATGCAGTAGTAGAAACATTTTGAATTTTGAAGGAATCTACCTTTCCCTAGAATTAGAAGTTAATCATAATAGTGCAAGTGCTAGACAATGTGTGCATGGTGAAAGGACAACAAAGTTTTGGAAGAAGTTAAGATATACAAAAAAATCTCAAAATGTCAAGGTACATTCATTTTGTTATGATCTCAATGGTGCTTCAATCCTCTCATGTTGATTAAAATTCTAGATAATAGTTTAAAATTAGGCTAGTTTGTTTCATGTTGGGTAGGATAGGGCTAGAGATTGAAATAAGTTCATTGCATGGAAGGAAGTTTTTATCTTACTCTTCAATTTGGTGATATAAGGGAGATATTGTGTTAGAGATGGATTTAGATTGATTTAAAGAGGATATAGTATTATGGAAATTGATTAGACAAGTACTATGGATTGAATTTTCATACTTGGAAAATGAAAATTTAAATAAAATTGATGAATAACAATTTATGGGGAACAATAAGTACAAAAGAAAACCCACCTACAGATGCAAATAAGTTATAATATTGTAGAGATGATAAAGCCAATACTATTATCAATCTTTCTCTTTCTAACTATAGTGTAGGAAAAAGTAATCCTTTCTCACACTAAATTTGGGAATGAATAATTAATAATAAAATGAGCTTAATGATGCCTTAATTTAGTGCTGTAATATGAATTTTACATATTCACATTAAGTTTAGAGACCTTTTTAATTAAAATGGACTTAATTGTGCCTAATTTTTGGTGTTGTAAGGTGTACCTTAACACTTTCACACTAACCTAGGGATTCATTAATTATTTGAGGTTAATTTTCCTTAATTGGCTCCTTTAATTCAAAGCCAAGCCTAGTTAATTGCAAATTCTGAGGCATAAAACCCAACATTTATAAATGCCATGAAATAAAGTTTAACATTTGGTAATGTGTGTCCTAGGAAAGTGGCCTAGGACCCATTTTCCATAGGGTGAATGGGTCCTCACTTGAACCTGGGACCTAAATTTGAATTATGTTTTTGGAAATTTTTTAGTGATTTCAAAGGTACATTCATATGTTAGCTTGTGATATTTGGATTTCAGGAATTAATCTTAAGATATGTATAAATAAGAGGTCATTTCACTATGTTCACCTAGAATTTCAAGAGAAGAATTCCTAGAAATTTTGATGAGAGAATTCTTAGAGAAATTTCATGAGATTAAGAGCATTTAAGAGCAATTTCAAGGCACTGAAGGGTAGATTTATTGAAGATTATTGCAGCAATCAATATTCCATCATCATGTCAAATATTTATTGCATCATACATGTGGTTTGAGCTAATATGGTGATGTAGTCTTCAAGATCTATTCAAGCATATCCAAAGCATTTTTTCTAATCAAGTTTCATGATCAAGATCTACATGGACATTGAGGCCACTTCATGCTAGTTTGTAGATTTGTAATCCAAAGTTCGAATAAAGTTTGGTGAGTTGTTACATATTGTTGCTCATTCATCATTCCTTCATGCTTTTCTATTTCATTACAAGGTTTAATTACCAAAATGGGGTTTGACTAAGACAAACCCCCATTCCCTAAAAACAACATTTTTCTCTCTTTGATGCGTGATTGTAGATTTTAGGTTGAAGATCCTTTGAAGAGAAAAAATGAAGAAAGTTGCAAGAAAAGTTGTCATATCACAGAAACTCCTCTAAAAAAATTATTTCTACTTTTCCAACATTGAGAATCGAGAATCTAGGAGTGCAAACACAACAGAAGAGAACCCAAAAAGCATTTTTCAAGAACCCTAGCCAGGACCCATTTGCCATTGGGTGAATGAGTCCTCAATGAGCTTCAAAAGGTGTCTTTTGGTGAAAGGTACATATCCTTTTCCACTTTCTAGATCTTCCTTTTGATAATTTTTTTTGTTAGATTTGATTACTATTCTTTATTTGCATCTTATAGCTCACATTTTGGAGTTTGTTTAATGGTTTTGATCTTTCTCTCCAAAGTGCTATTTAGCTTATACCCCTGTCCTTGCATAGATAGAAAATTTACTAATTCATACCTTGATTTGACTCACCTAAGGGTTGATAGTCACTTCATTGTTTGGATCTCATTTCCTTGAATGAAATTAGAGAAATCGGTCTTTGTGGTGAACCCTCTTTCATAACAATATTCACCAACCTCATTTTTATTTGTTTCATTTTGGTGAACCTAAGTTTGATCCTTGCATTTTCTGATTTTGGAGTCCTCTTCCATCCTATATTTAGATCTTGCATTCATTTACATCTCTTTGTATTGAATTATGTCTCATTTAGGGTGTCTAGTTTACATTTAACTTTGCATTTCATTTAAGGGCTTTAGGATGTCATTTTTTGCATTCTTTAAATCTGAAAAAATACAAAAAATCAGCCATTTTACATATCCTTCACATAACATTACATCATATTCATTTGCATTTGAAAATTGAAACACAATTTCATATCAAATTAGGTGTTCTAGGTTGTCATTTTGTCACATTTTGCATTTGCATTCAATTCATAGAATATTAAAAATGAAACTTGTTGTATCAGATCAAAATATGGAAATCATAGAAATTTACATAGAAATTTGTAAAAATTTGTTTCAAAAATTTACCTAGGACCCATTTTCCACATGGAAAATGAGTCCCTAATTAGGGTCATTCTATTTTTTTGGGCATTAAAACATTCATTTCTATATTCCTATTTGTTGTTTTTATATTTTTGTTTCTTCGATTTGGTCATATCTAGCTTCATTTGATAGAGTTAGTGCATTGCAATTTTAAAATTATATTTACAAGACATTATTTTCAAGTTCTTTCATAGTGTAATCAACAAATTACCTTGTTTAGAATATGAAAATTGCATTTAATATTGCATCCTAGGTCATTGCATTGCATTTTACCCTCTTTCCATTTTGGGTTGACATTGAATTTGTGAAACTTGTATGAGCTTTACAACTTGGTTTCCTATTAGCAATACTATTGTGAGACATAGTTTGAGACTCATGTCACCCCGCGATACACCATTCACCATGGATCTTTGGTTATCTAACTCTCTTTCTAATAGTGTTGATAATCAACCCCCTATGGATCATAACTTGCATACCTCATTTTCAATGAATTCCTTACCTACAACCAATGTGCATAATTTTTTTCATAGCCTGTAAGAGAATATAAGATTTATGAATGAAGAATTAAAACTTTACAAGACTTTGTGAGAGATGAACCTATTGTCATCCATGTCGTGACCCTTATAGGAAACTTATGAAAGCTACTTAAATGTGAACAAGGAATAGAGTATGTATGTAGCTTGGCTTATCTCATCCAAAAAAATTTCCTCCCCCTCAACTCGCTTCCAATACATTACATATGCATAAGCAAAAGAAGCCACACCTTTTGAACAAATTACTACCCCTAACACATCCTTTTTTGAAAAAGGAAAGGACTTATAGTTAGAAGAATAAATTGATGAAAACATAGTTATCTTACCAAAGAATAAGAAACCAAGAGTGTATGATCATCAAAAATGCCAATTACAATAGTTGTATGAAACTCCTAAATTTCTTTATAACCTATTACAACTATCCAAAATTGAGACAATCTTCTATGTTTTATGTTGGCAACTAATCAATTTACCACCTAAATGTGCAAACTTGACCAAAAGAAGGACTAATAAAAAGAACCAGATTGTGCTTATCATAGATTCTTTGGCCATCACATCAATAATTGCCATCCTTTATTTAGAAAGTATTGAAGAATTTTGCACTCTCTAATAATCAAACTTGACTAAAAATGCATGCATTTTGCTCCTTGTCATGTAATAGTTGTAATATCATAGCACCCTCACTATTACATGCTTTACATTCATTGAAAGTAATTCTCTTTATCGCAAGGATCTCATTTTCATCACCCATCTCAGCTCATCCTCTTCCTACACTTAGTGGGGGCAAGGGATTAGATAGCCTTGTCCTAGTTCTCGCACTTGATGTTGTCCCTTTGGCTAGTTGTCTGCCTTCTGTATATATTGATCAAGATTGGGATGTAGACGATTTGCTTTAGGTTGACTCACATGTGCTTTACTAGTCTTTTTCTTTATTTTCCATTTTCATGTTTCTTTATGTGGTTGCATGTGCATAATGTGATCCCTCGTACTATTTTGTTTGACGTATCTCTCTCTTTTTATGTATTTGTATCTACAGTCTTCTATATGTCATAAACATTTTTATATTTTTGGCTTATCTTGTGTTTTCCTTTTTGAGATGACACAAGGTGTCAAGACATTTAGGTCTCTTCCATGTTGATCTGAAATTATTTTTCTTTGTTTTCACTCTCTATATGTCATTCTTCCTATTCTATAAGTATTTGGGGAATGATGATGTTTTTGAGCTCTATAAAAACATTTTAGAAAAGATATACTGACCATTAATATATAGATCCCTTATGTATATTTGTGGGCAACCCCTCCTTTTTCATGATGTAGCTTCATTTCAGAAACATATGACTTTGCATAGGGATTTCTGAGGAAGCTCTCATGTCTTAGGATTGAACATTGGCTACTTTAAAGAAATTTCCCATAGTAGTGGTGTTAGAAACTACTTTAAAGTGGGGGAATACACTGATAATATATTTCAACCTTTTTCATGTTTCATGGTGTGGTTCTCTTTTCTTTTGTGATGTGTCCTTTTCTTGGTGGTGTCATTGGGTTTGATGTCCTCCAAGAGTGCAATATTTCTCAATGTATGAATTTCCTCTTAGTGTTGATGTGACACACTACATTCCCTAAGTTTCAAATCTTTTACTCTTGATTTCTCCTCTCTTGGAGACATTAGGCACGATATTCCCTCAGAAGAATACCTTACACGAACTAAGAAAAATCCATTTGAATAAATTTTTTTACTAGCATTATTATTCATAAGTGTTTAGCATAATGCATCTTGCAAACCTTATGAAGCTTGAAACCCTAAATTCAAGGCCACCAAGCAGAACACACCTTTCTTGCTTGTGGAGCCTTTCCTTGTTCATAGGTGTTTAGCATAACGTAGCTTATTAATCCCTATGAAGCTCAAACTCTAATTCAAGGCCACCTAGTATAGCACACTTTTCTTGCCTATGGAGCCTTGCCTTGTGGTGCCTTATTGAAGTTGTCAGGAGGATAGCTCTGATATGGTATGGGAGCCTAATATGATTCTTTCACTTGCCACCCTTTTGGGATACTCACCTAGTGGACAGCCTGAGGTTCCACTACCCCAGAGTGAGTGCAAAATCGATGGCTTAGATGTGTTCCATGCCGATCAGACAATCTAGGCTTGCTTTTCCTAGTCTTTGATGTTGTATGATTGTGTATCTTTGTCATTGTTGCATACATAAGTGTCTTAAATGTCTACTTTAGTGTAAGTTTGACATAGGGTCACCCTCTCACTAAAGTGGGGGCTAAATTTAGTGTAGGAAAAAGTAATACTTTTTCACACTTAATTTGGGAATGAATAATTAATAACAAAAAGAGCTTAATTATGCCTTAATTTAGTGTTGTAATATGTACTTTACATATTGACATTAAGTTTAGGGCCTTTTTAATTAAAATGGACTTAATTGTACCTTATTTTTGGTGTTGTAAGGTGTACCTTTACACTTTCACACTAACCTAGGGATTCATTAATTATTTGAGGTTAATTTTTTTTAATTGGCTCTTTTATTTCAAATATAAGCCTAATTAACTACAAATTTTGAGGGATAAATCCCAAAATTCATAAATTTCATGAAATAAGGTTTAACATTTGGTAATGTGTGTTCTAGGAAAGTCACCTAGGACCCATTCACCATAGGGTGAATGGGTGCTCACTTGCACCTAGGACCTAAATTTGAATTATGTTTTTAGATGTTTTTTAATGATTTCAAAGGTACATTCAGATGTCAGCTTGTGATATTTGAATTTTAGGAATTAATCTTAATATATGTATAAATAAGATGTCATTTCACTATGTTTCACCTAGAATTTCAAGAAAGACTTCCTAGCAATTTTGATGAGAGCATTCCTAGAGAAAGTTTATGAGATCAAGAGAATTCAAGAGCAATTTCAAGGCATTCAATGGCAGATTTATTGAAGATTATTGCAGCAATCAAGATTCCATCATCATGTCAAAAATTTATTGCATTATACATGTTTCTTGAGCTAATATGGTGATGTAATGTTCAAGATATATTCAAGCATACCCAAGGCATTGTTTCTAATCAAGTTTCTTGATTAGGATCTACATCCATTGAGGCTACTTCAAGCTAGTTTGCAGATTTGTAATCCAAGGTTCAAATAAGGTTTGGTGAGTTGTTACATATTGTTGTTCATTCATCATTCCTTTATGCTTTTATGTTTCATAATTACAACCTGTTTAATTACCAAAATGGGGTTCAACCAAGGAAAACCCTCATTCCCTAAAAATAACATTTTTCTCTCTTTGATGTGTGATTGTAGATTTTAGGTTGAATATCCTTTGAAGAAAAAAATTGAAGAAAGTTGCAAAGTTGTCAAATTTGTAAGAAATTTTTTCATATAATAGAAAATCCTCTACAAAATTTATTTATGGCTGCTTGACAGTGAGAATCGAGAATTCAGGAGTGTAGACATAGTGGAAGAGAACCCAAAAAGCATTTTTTAGGAACCCTAGCCAGGACCCATTTTCCATAGGGTGAATGAGTCCTCAGTGAGATTGAAAAGGTTACTTTTGGTAAAAGTTACACATCCTTTTCCCCTTTCTATATCTATATTTTGATTACTGTTTTTGCAATATTTGATTATTGTTCTTCATTTGCATCTTATAACTTGCATTTTCAAGTTTATTTGATGGTTTTGATCTTTCTCTCCAAAGTGATATTTAGCTTATACCCTCATCCTTGCATAGATAGGAATTTTTTTTATTCATACCTTAATTTGACTCACATAAGGGTTGATAGTCACTTCATTGTTTGGATCTCATTCCCTTGAATGAAATTAGAGAAATAGGTCTTTGTGGTGAACCCTCTTTCATAACAATCTTCACCCAACCTCATTTTTCTTTTTTTAAATAATTAAATTACATCACATAGATTTGGGCATATCATCAAGGTAAATTTGGGATGATCTACATAAATTTTTTGGAGAAAAAGAACTTAATACAAAATTTTCCCTAAAACATTAATTATTTAGGTTCAAAATGAAAGATGGAATCACAATGTCAAATCACATAGGTAATTTGAGGTCTCTCATTAGGAAACTAGAAGAATTCAAGGCTTTGGTAGATAATGATGATTCTAGAGTTATATTGTTAATAATTTTCATTCAAAATATAATAATGTTATTTTTACACTTAGTTAGATAACTTCTCAAAACTTAGAAGATATGATTTTAGCTCTTTTGATAGAAGAAAGGAGAACAAATGTAGAAGATACAAAAGATGATTTTCAACAAGAGAAAGCATTATACTTACAAAGGAATAATATAAGGGGTAAGTGCACAAATTTGAGTCCACGAAACGTGGAAGTTTTTGCCTTAGCCAAAAAAATGAAATTGACATTGCAAAAATAGGATCTTGATTTTTCTAAATGGGATCCCGATTTTTCTAAACAAGATCTCAATTTTTAAAAATCAGGATCCCGTTTAGCTTCGGGATCCTAAGCCTAAATGCAATACAGGATCCCGCTTTTTAAAAATCAGGATCCCGTTTGCTAAAGGGTCCTGAACCGACAGGCAGGGAACGGGATCCCAATTAGTACGAAACGGGATCCCGATTTATCCTGGTTTGTACAAATTGGGATCCCATTTATAAGATGGGATCCCATTTTGTACAAATTGGGATTCCATTTATAAGACGAGATCCTGTTTTGTACAAATTGGGATTCCATTTATAAGACGGGATCCTGTTTTGTATAAATTGGGATCTCGTTTATAAGACAGGATCCCATTTCCCTGTTAATGGTCACACTATTTAATATTGGGAAACATGATCCCATTTATTAATAAACAAGATCCCATTTCTAAAAATTTGAATTTGAATTTGCTTTGTGGTCGGGTTTTTGCTTTGTCTTTTTGTTCGGGAAAAGCATTGGGAATCTGAACCTAGTCCTTCAACCTAGTTTGACCTTCAAGTTGAAGGTCCTAACAATGTCAGAGAAAAATAGTGAGTTTGGATATATGGTTGATGACTTTTTTTGTAGAATTTTTTGATGAAATTAAAACCAATTTTAGATGAGACAATGCAGATTCCAAAAATGTAATTGGATTATTTTTTCTATTTTTCAATTAATTTATGATGAAATAGGTACATAAACTTTAAATATTATGGTTTTTTAATATTTTAATAACTTTTGATCAACATAACATTTTGATGAACGGATTGCACGAGAACAAACTTCAGACAATTCTTTTCAATTTAAAAAAGAAAAATCAAAAAATGATAAGTTAAGGTCATCTTATGCATGTCATACACAACAATTTTTTAGAATGAGAATATGCCTAATAAAAAATTAACAAAAAAAATATTCAATAAAAAATTACAAAAAAACATCGAGAACAGGCTTCAGTGAGTCACAAATCTTTTCCCAAAAGGATTTAGAAAAATACGATAATTTAGGTCAAGATATGGATGTTGTACACGTGCATGTTATGGTATAAAAAAAATGACTTTTAAACAATGGTTTTTAGAAACGCCTATTGAAACTCAATTTGTACAATTTGGGTATTGAAATAAATTACATATTTGGAAACTAGACTCCGAGTACTACATTTTATGATCAGTTACATTTTTGAAGATTCCATCTCTAAGTGCTTCAAATTTTAAGGTCAAATGTGTCAAATGCTGAAAATTAGGGAAAACACTTCCACTTTTTGGCCAAAAAGTCGACTCAACTTCTTGCCAACACCCCAAGGTCAAGTATAAACAAAGGGGAAATTACATGTTTCTATTATAAGGAAAAAGGGTCACAATGTATGGTTTTGTAGAATTCGAGTCATTGACCTTATTAAAAGAAAAATCAAAGAACAATCAAATGAAGGTAACTTCGTTTGTATTGAGGACATCTGAGGATGAGGATCCACCAGATGATGAGGATGAGGATCCATCATAATTTTTTATTGATATTATTAAGAATGTATTAATACTTTGAGCCATCACATTGGAAGCTAGTGACACTAGATGATGGAGGGATTTCTATCATCTCAAGTTATCTTCTCACTTTGAGATGGTTCTTTGCTTGAGAAGCAATTTTTATTTCTTTCTTATTTTCCTTGTTGATGTTGATACACTTCAAGAATACATATATTATGAGGTTTTATTTTTTGAGACAAGTAAGGGATTTGGTGTTGAACTCTTGATATGAATTGTTGTCTAGTGAGTTTATGAGACTATGATTGAGAATTATACCCTTACAAGGGTCAAGAGACAACTTTATAGAGCCCTATGTTTTTAGAGATCAATATGGATTATTTTTGAATAGTTTAGGGATCCGTGATTTAGGAGTTTAGGAAAATGGTAGTTTAAGAACTCAAGAATTCAGCTCGAAGCTACACCTTTACAAGGGTTGTGAGGTACCTTGACGAAGTTCCAATTGATTCAAGATTGTGTTTCTTCAAAATACTTTTTTCATAAATTTGTATTTATGTAATCAACAAGCTTTTTAATGTAAGCCTTAAGCAAGGGTCCCTTGGCAAGGTGGAGTTTGACATTTGTATGATACATTTTCAAGAATAATGTAATAAGGGGTAATGTTAGTATATTACTTTATATGACTGGTGGTGGGTGTAAGATGATGTGTATGTAGTTAAATTATTTATTCAAACGCTTCCTCCTTTCAACCCATTCCTTCTTCATTTGTATAAATGCATTCGTTATCATCAAATAATATACATACAAAATTTATGGTCTTTATATGAACTAAAGACCTTGATGTTTGGTGAAAACCCTATGTTTAGAAAAATGGACAATAAATATAATAATCAAACTAAATATTTTCAAAAGTATACTTTTTGAGAATATTATAATAAGATCAATATTCTTATAAAATAGAATTTCTAAATGACTTCATTTGATCCCAAAAAATAAAGTAAAAATGGTATTTTGTCAGCATTTTGATAGGTGTAGAGGATAATCCATTGATGACTTGATTTAACACTAGGGGGTTCTATCTAAGGAGGTTTCATCTAATCCTCTTTAATGCAAACCCTTTAAATGGAATCCATTAAAGATTAAATCATTAAAAAATTTAAAGTGATCTCAAGAAAAATCTAGGACATCCCATAAGTGTGTCACATGATTATAAAAAGAATGGTTACAACTACTAAAGGTAGTAAGAACCTTTGCAAGAAAGTATTATATATGTGGACACAAGAACTAGACAATTAAGTGGAAGTTTAAGTATCCAATATAAATTCTTAAGAGAAGCTTGAAGGTAAAAGTAGGAAATAGAGGGACTAGATGTTTAGAGGTAGGCAAGAATTATTCTTGGGGAACTAGAGATGGTGCAAGGAGGGCCTATGCAACAAGATGAGGGAAATGGATGGAGTGATGAAGGAAAATATCTAGATCTACTTTACAATTCAACAAAAAGGGAGAGATGGGAGATTGTGAAATTGTGGGAAAGGAAGGGAGGTCTAGATTGTTGGTGTATAATCATGCTTAGTTATTATCTTGCTTAGTTGGTGGTTAGTTATCCTATGTGATGAGTTAGATATAGGGGTAGGTAGGATATTTCTCCTATATATGTGTAGTGGAGGAAATTGTATAACTTTACAATTTCACACTATGTTTGGGTCTCTTAATTAATTGGACTTAATTATGTTGCAAGTATGAGCATATTTGGTGGTATTGTCATTAATGTTGTAATTTGTGTCAACACAGTTCAATATATTGCAGATTGTGCATGTATAGTTGAGATACTGTTGAGATGTTGTGAGTACATGGAGCCATCCTTATGTTGTTGCAAATTTGCTGAATTGATGAGTTTCCAAGTGCTTTTGATAAAATTAATAAAGAGAGAAGTTAGAGTTATGAATGTGTTCATAATGTACTCTGGTATGTGCTTTGTGTTTCTCCTATGTTGATCCTATGCTTGTGCAGATTTGAAGGGTTTTTTTTAATGATATGATGGTGGTATCTACTATTTTGTAGCTTTTGGTTTGATGAAGTGTGAAAGTTGTGTTCACTGGTGTATGAACCATTTTGGTAGAGTTAGCTTTCTATGACTGGGATAAATGTTTCCGCTCTACAATCCTTTGTTGTTCTTTTTTAGATCTTACAGATCTGGAATGTGTCTTATAATGGTGTTCTCTTGGTTTTGGAAAAGATGTGTGTCATTTGGTGATCCAGAAGTCAAGTTTTAGAGTTGTTGTAT
>VDFB02379711.1:35781230-35814338 GCA_007258455.2 Sequoia sempervirens | reverse complement strand
ACATTGACCTTTTTCCCGTAACAATTAAAGTAGAAGGAACAATATGACCTGTACAAAGATATAAGGTGCCTACTTTCACACCTTTTTCTACCACTAAGGCACCCTTTGTGACCTTCCAATTTTTATCACTAAATGTAACAACACAACCTTCATCATCTAATTGCCCTGTTGAAATTAATTTTTTGCTTAACTTTGGAACATGCCTTACCTCATGTAGTAGCCAATTATTCCCATTCTGCAACTTAATCTTGATTCTTCCCTTTCCAACAATCTGACAAGGTTCATTATCTCCTAAATAAACCAACCCAAAATCTCCTTGGACATAATCAAGAAAATAACTTCTATGGGGGGTAGCATGAAATGAAGCCCCTGAATCTAACACCCAAGAATCATCAGCATTATCAAAGGAAAGAATCAAAGCATCCTCATTAGTTTTATTACTTACCACATTTTCCTCTTTACTTCCTTCCTTTTTGTCTGCTTTATTTTTTCGAGACCAGCAATCTTTCTTCAAATGACCCAGCTTACCACAGTACCAGTAATCCCTCTTGTCTCTAGATTGGGACCTTTTGTCCTTTGATTTTCCTCATGACTTCCCATGATTTATAGAATTATTTCCTCTCTCCTTTGTTCTGCCTCTTCTTTCTGCATTCAAAACACTGCCTGATGTGGATGTTCTACCTGAGCTTTTCCTATAGATTTTCTCACTCAAAATAACACCAACAACATCATCAAATTTCAATGTATTCGAACCAAAAATAGAATTGCTAACAGCCATTACCAAGCTATTCCATCTTTCAGACAAAGAACACAGAATCAAAAGAGTCCTAACTTCTTCATCAAAATTTACTTTTACAGAAGTTAATTGACTGGTGACCATATTAAACTCATTTAAATGATCAATAACTAACCCACCTTCTACCATTTTCATATTAAATAAACGCTTCATAAGAAATACCTTATTCGAAACGGAAGGCTTTTCATATAACTTTTCTAGGGTTTCCATCAACTCTTGAGTTGTCTTTGCTTTTGTACTATTGAATGCCACTGTTTGTGCCAGGCATAGACGAATACTTCCAAGAGCCTTTCTATCCAAAATCTCCCAGTCCTCATCAGACATTGCTATGGGTTTCTTGGTTTTCCCTTCCAATGGCTACCATAAATCCTTCTGATAGAGATAGTCCTCCATCTGCATCTTCCATAACTGATAGTTCTGCCCATTAAACTTCTCAATCTTCTTACCCTCGTCTCCCATTTCTCCCACTCAACCATGAGACTCCCACTCAACCGTGAGACCTTCCTAAAAATGATAATCGAAACACAACCCACTCTGATACCACTTGTTAGGGTTAGAAAGGCAGATATAACAATTAAATGCAGATTTAAGTAATAAACAGATAAACTAAAACACACACAGAATAAATCATAACACAGAGAATTTAATGTGGTTCACCCAATCTGGGCTACATCCACCAAACCGCAGCCATCCAATACTTTTATTATCTAGTGTAAAACCTATTACAATCTTGCGAATAATTGCATTTTTCATCATACTGAAATACAGTATACCATGGGCTATACAGTATAGCATGATCAGTCGCCACATACCTTAACACTTATAAATATTTTATTTTATATTTAAATAAAATATATATTTTTATAGTATATTTGATTTTATTTATCTTGAAGGATAAAAGAAAATATTTATTGTGGGATTGGTTGTTTAACATATGTAAGCTTTGGTTATGAAGAAAATGGCTCACTACAATAGGTTGCCTCAATATTCTTCAAACCAAAATGCAAAACTTGAGAAACAAAATGCACTCCAAGCAATGATAAAAACAAATTGTCAATATTTAAGTGTAATTTAGATATGATTGTAGCTAGAAAATCTATCCATATGTGACAACATTCCTTATCTTGTAATAAGTTCAACTATCATGTCAATATTATGCAAGGGAAAATCAGCATTGGAACATCCTTTATTAATATCTCTAAAATATATTTGTACATGGATTCCTTTGGGCTTCTTGCTAAAAAGGATAATGTTGGATATCTAGTCAAAGTAATCAATAGGCTGAATGAAGCCAATTTTTAGGAGTTTTGTGATTCTTCTTTAGCTAAGAGAGTGCTTTGGGGATACATCTTTCTTAACTTTTACTTCATAGGTTTAGCATATGGATTTACAACAAGATGTTGTACTACTAATAATGGATTGAATCAAGGAATGTCTTGATTTGACTAGGAAAAAATGTATATCAATTAGTTAAGTATTAAAAAGTTGGTTTCATTTTCTACAAGAGTTAAATATAAATATTTGGGTGATCTTTTTTATCTTCTTATGCACCAAGATTAACTTCTATAGTTTCGTCAGCCAATGATGCCGAGAAATCAAAGGGATAGTTGATCTCCTCATCCATAAGCTCTCTAAAGGAGTTTTCACCAATTAACACATCCTTATTATCAAATGAATTTCACTTATTTATTTATTTTAATTTTTTTTCTTTCTATCTTTTGATTGGTTGGACCATGGAGCTCTTCTTGTTCCCCAAAGTATGAATATATTTTTAAACTGATCTCAAATCCTTTATGTAGTGTAGAAAAATGTATCCCTTTACATTTTCACACTTTTTTGGGCCCTCCCTACTAAAATTGGGCTTTTTTATGCCTTATCTGGTCCTATTTTGCATCCACAAGCCTTATTTAATGCATCTTTCTCAGGATAATCCTAACACATTATAATGGACAAATCATGATTCATTGTTTGAGGTTGTGTGTTCCAGATCTGGTGATCTGGAACTCATATGCCACCTTGGGCGTATGGGTCCCACCTAGGTCTTGGGGCCTGATTGCAAATATTGCAATTAACTTAACACTTTTGGAGTTTGTGTCTCGTGTTTAAGACACTAAGACATGTATGCCCCAACAGCAATATGAGTCCTACTTTAACTAGGACCTAATTCAAATCAAATTCTTGGTGGGATTTTATTATCCTAGATCTGATGTCAACTTGTAGTGTTGTAATTTTAGGAAATTTGGCATAAGCAAGTATAAATACAAGTTTATTTCACATTTTTTCTCCTAGCAAGTTTAAAAGTCATCTAGCAATATTGAGAGAAAATTACAAGAGCATTCAAGATTTGATTATCAAGCATTTGGAGCAGCATTCAAGATTTGAGCATCATGTCAAAGTCATCATGCATCATGTGTGTTTTTGAGCTAACATTTGTGATGTAGGTTTTCATGATTCAAGCAAGCATTCAAAGGCATTATCTCATATCAAGATCAAGAGTCAAGATCCACATTCATACTAACCATTTCACACTAGTTTTCAGCCTCCATTTCAAGGGTTTGGTGAGTTTCAACATTGCATTTGTTCATTCATCATTCCTTCATGTTATTCTATTTCATTTCAAGGCTTGATTACCAAAACAGGGTTTGACCAAGGAAAACCCCTATTCCCTAACACAACATTTTTTCCCCCTTCATGTGTGATTGTAGATCTAGGTGATTTGGAGCTTGAAGATCCTTTGAAGACAAAGTTTCCAGATTGAAGAAAGTTGTCAAAGTTGTCAAGAAGTTGTCATCTTCACAAAAACTCACCTACATATCAAAATTCAAACTTTTTCAAACTTGAAGATCGGACAAGAAAAAAGCTACAGAAGATCACTTGAGGCTATAGAACTTTTAGTCAAACCCTTATACTGGGACTAAATCACCACCTTGGGTGTATGAGTCCTAGTATACCCATTTTCAACAATTTTTTGTAGATCCTGATTTGCCAACAAAAGATTCAAGATTCTGCCCAGATTCCAATAGTAGGACTAAATCACCCAATCTAGCATATCAGTCCTAGTGCACATAAAAATTCAAAATTGCAGAGTTATAGACCTTTTTTTGGACATCTACAATCTTCTAGGTGTTTCTTTGTTTATCCTCAGTAACTCATTCGGATTTTAAGTTTCATTTTCTAGGTCACATAGTTAGATTTGCACATTTCTTTCTTTCTAAGCATTTGCTTAGTGGTGAACGCCCCTTTTAATCACACCTAAGGAAACCCCATCTCTTATCCTAACCCTTCCCTCAACTGAATCAATTTGGTTGAGGGATCTCTAGGGTTTCCTTTAATGAACTAAGAGTTAAATAGGTACCCCCTAGTTCCATCTCCCAAAAAGATGGAACACCTATTTCCTTGTGTTCATTTTGGTGAACCTGGCCTTTGGATATTTGCATTTCTGATTTGGAGTATATTGTATTCCTAGATCTAGGTTAACTCTGCATTAGATTTAGGAGTCCTAAATGTAGTTCAACTAATACAAATCAACTAATGTAAATCTAATGCATTAGATTTAGGACTCCTAAATCTTGTAGTCCTAGATCTAGGTTAACTTTGTTATAAGCAGATCAGTGTGGCATGAGAAGATCAACATAATATGGCATTCACTAGGACCTGGGGAACTTTTTCTTGCAATAGGATTCCTTTTAGACTTATCAATTCTAGAGCAATATTCCAAAGAGCCCTGGACCTTTCTTTCGTAGATCTCAGGAATAAGATTATTGTCATTTATTTGGATGACTTGACGATATTCTCCAAGAAGAGAGAAAATAATTTAACTTACAACAAGTGTTGCAAAGATGTAAACAGCACCACATCTCCCTCAATCCTAAGAATTCAGTATTCTGAGTAAATGATGGTAAGTTGTTAGTCCATAAAGTGTCTAAAGAAGGAATTATAATAGACTCAGAACAAGTTAAAGCTATTCTCCAGCTAAGTCTTCCTTCAACTAAAACTAGTGTGAAATATTTCTTTAGACAAGTTAACTTTTTGAGAAAGTGTGTTCTAGATTTCTCTGAGATTACCAAACATATAGTGGGAATTATGAAAGAACAATAGGTCTTCAAGTGGAACAAAGCTAGAAAACAAGCTTTTGATGACATCAAAGAAGCCATCGCCCAAGGCCCTATTCTGGTACACTCTAATTTTAAAAAGGATTTATTATTTATTGTTATGCCTCAGAACACACTATATCTGCCATCCTACTCTAAGCTGACGAAAATAATGTGCAAGTTCCCATAGCCTTTATGAGCTTTATGTTGAAAAGGCATGAGCTCAACTACTCTCAAATAGAAAAGAATGCTTTTGCAATAGTAAAGAAAGTTCAGCAATTTTGTCTTTATATGTTGCATTCACATTCAATCGTATACATGCCAAACCCCACTTTCAAAAGTATCCTTACTCAACACGATATCGACTGCAAAAAAAGAGGAGGTTGGATCACTAAGGTTCAGGAGTATGATTTGGATCTTAAGCCTACAAAGTTAGTTCGAGGAAGAGGACTCTACAAACTTATGGCAAAAGGTCATAATGAGCAAAGGGGTGAGGAAGACCTTCCTATGGTCCTAATTGTTAGCCTCTGAGATGAGTGGTTCTTGGAAATTGCATATTTTCTCACTTACAAAGAGTGTCCAAAGCATCTTTCAAAGAAATAGAAGAGGAACCCAAATCTAAAAGTAGCTAAATACGTCATTTGGGAAGACACTATGTATAAGAGGGGATTGGATGGTGTGTTCTTGAAGTGTGTGGATAAATCTTAGCAAGACAGATTGTTGAGAATGTTTCATTATGAAGCCTGTAGGGGATATTTTTTCTCGAATGTGACCACTTTTAAGATCCTGAGGCATGGTTACTATTAGCCAGGCATGTTCAAAGATGCCTATTACTAGATGGAAAGATGTGAAAACTATAATTTATTTGCTTGTAGACCTCAACTAGTAGCGCTTTTACTTAGGCATGTTGTCATTGATAGACCTTTCCAACAATGGGGCCTAGATTTCATACGACCTATTATCCCTCAGTCAAGTGGAGTTCACACTCACATTCTTACAACAACATACTATTTTACCAAGTAGGTGGAGGAAATTCTTGTGAAGAGAACTACTTCGGAAGTGGTCAATGACTTCATCAAAGAAAACATCTTATTCAGACTCAGAGTTCCTTACAAACTAGTAATTGATAATGCAACAAGTTTCTCTTCCAATGAAATCTCACTTTTTTGCTATGACTATGGGATCTCCCTATCACATTTGGAAGATTATTATCCCAAAGGGAACAACCAAGCTAAGTCCAGTAATAAGAACCTGTTAAGTAAAATAAGGAAAATGGTGAGCAAGAATCAAAAAGGTTGGCATAAGAATCTCTATCAAGCTTTATGGGCGGAAAGGACTACCCCAAAGAAGGTAATCGAGATGACCCCTTTTGAGCAGGTTTATGGAGTGGGAAGAGTGTTTCCTTTTCCATTGGAGCTATCTACCTACAAATTGTAGACTGTGATTGAAGACCAAGAATTTTGTGATGCTTTGGAAAAGAGAACCCTATACTTAGCCAATATTGAGGAGCAACGCAATGAGATGGTAGACAAGATAACTATGCATCAGCCTAAGGTCAAAAATATCTTTGATAAAAGAGCCAGACCAAGGAATTTTATGATTGGGGACTCAATGCTATTATGGGACAAACACAGGGAACCTAAGGGAGCCCACAGGAAATTCGATGCTCTCTGAACTGGTCTGTTCAAAATCACTCAAGAGTGTGGACCTAATACCTTCTATCTAGCTTATCCCGTGGACACTCCCTTTCCTATTCCTTACAATGGGAAGGATCTCAAGCTCTACTAGATCTGAGTGCCCTTCTGAGCTCTCTCTTTTTAAATAGTTAGTTTAGTGTTTTGTTTATATTTTGGTTGTGCCTCATATGTGTCTGAGAATCTCGGTTTAGATAATTTCTTGACTCCATTGCCCAATGAAAAAGACATTGATTATGTAAGCTTTGTTTATGGGTTCTTTGCTCCATCCTTGTCAGTATTTGTCCCTAATCATAGCTAGTTGTTACCTATTTCCCCCCACCAAATTATGCTTATTTTTCAAAATTTCAGGTAAGTCATGTATTGGTAATCATTTGAGTGTCTTGTATAACTCAAGCAGTGTTTTGATAAGTTACTCTAACTCTCCTCTTTCCTACCTGGTAGCACTTCCTACATGTTTAAAAGCACCAGTAGTTTTTTTCCTAGCTATATGAACTTATGAAATTATTGCTTGGTCTATTTGAGCTTAAGCAGTGCAGTTGGTGTGTTACTAAGTTTGTCAAACTCTCCCATTTATCGCCTAGAGAGGGAAACAATTAACTTCATTTAGAAGTGGGAAATGTTTTGCATCTAAGTATGAACTTGGGTAGTGATTTACAAGGTTATGTGAACTACCCACTTCCCTGCCCGCATAGCCATTTCTTTTTTAAAAATTTTGGAAAGTGATTATATTGAGGTAGTGATGTGAAAGCTGACATGTTCCTACACGATTGGGAATGTCATTTAATGTTTATCTAATTAAACATTTCTCACGGGGAATTAAAAGGGAAATGCATGCCAAGAACAAACATTCTTCAACTATTACATTCACTCTGGGAGACGTGAATAAAGGGAGCACGCCAATGCAGACTTCCGCCCTCAGAGTTTGGGGTCGTTCTGAGGTATTTTTGTCTATATCTTTTCCTTATGAGCATACAATTTTTAGACTTGTATTCCCCTAAATTATAGACTACCTATTGAAAATTCGTTTGAAACCTAGTAGTCCATAAATGGTAAGAATTAAATGTCAATATTATGAGTACGTCACAGGATTAACATGCAACATGCCTGAGATAGGAGATACCAAGCTAGGGCCAGTAAATATGAGTGAGCTTAAAGAAAAATTCAATGCTCCCAATCCACCACCCATTACACAAAGAGTAATTGAAATTGGATTGGTAGAGGCATCTACCTTTTTCATATTCATCCAATGCCCTGAATTAATTCTTGAATGTATAAGCATTATGATGCTCAAACCCAGGAAATAAGAACCAAGGACAATCAGCTAGTAGTCAAAATCCAAAGAGTCACCGTTGCTTCATGCTTGAAAATTCTTGAAAAAGAACCCTACTCACCCATGGATTTCACCAGTGCTCAAATCGAGTTTTCGCTCAAGAAGGGGTACTATCATAACATAATGCAAAGGAACTAGTTGGAAAAACTCAAGGAAGGCAAATCTCAGTTACCCTAGAATTTACATAGGAACCATTTCGTGGGAGAGATATCAAACATGATTATGTTACTACATAGAGTTCGAGGAAATAAAGATGACTTTGGTTTTCAAGAATGAATGTATTTATTCATATAGATTATACTCGAAGGAACACAATTTCTAGATTAGGTGGTGCTTATCAATGAAAGGTTACAAATCCAGCTAATTTACTTTCCTACTAATACGGAATTTTTCGTGTCCTCTTATTTAATTTATAAAACTACAAATACTAGGCCTTATCCAAGGGTGAGACCAAGTGGTCTCCTCATGATCAGGTTCCAATTTTTCAGTACCTTGATAAATTGCAATTGAATAAGAGCTTTTCTTATCAAAGGAGGATATCAAACACCTTCACTATGCGAGTGGCCAGAGAACTGCAAGGGAAAATTGAAATGTGGCTTTCACCTAAGGCTATGTATTTTTTCAACTATTATGATAGCCACTTCATCCAATTTCAGAGGTTCTCTTATATTAGGGTTGGTAGTTTCACTGGTTTTCCCATCAAACTCCCAAGGCACTTGGAAGACAAGTTTGTGATGATTGAAGTCTGCAGGCAGTTGATGGATGTCAACAAGAGATGCCAGGAGTGGAGAAGAGTGACTATGCAATTTCTAGTTGGTTTTGACCCCTACACATGCAAGTCTATGTTTGATACCATCAACATAGAAAAAACAATAACTAGGAACAATTTGCAAACCTATGATAAACAATTTCCTTTCAATATTAAGGATTATGTGAAGGATAAATTGAAACTTGGCCCTAGTTTTCTCCATTTTCCCACTTTGGAGGACTACTAGGTAGATTGTTTTGATGAATTTGAAGAAGGATGAGTTGGATGAGATTTTTCTTGAGACAAATAATCATCTATAATTTGAGTTTTGATGTACAGGGAATTGAAGATGATGTGTCAAACCTAGTGGACCCAGTTTTCATAGACTTAATAGAAAATCGACCTATTCCCACTATGGATTGGATTCGTAAAGAGAAGGAAACAATTGAAGCAAGGACTGTTGATGTTTTGGAAAGGACTCAAGAGTGGGTTACCAAAGAGAAGACAAAGCAATCCCATCCTAACACCAAATCAGTGAGAGGCAATAGTCAGCCTTCTGTGACTAAGGGAACTTCTGGAGTTGCCTCACATTCAAATGTAGTCTAGGGATTAGGGTGATGGTGACAAAGAACCTCCTAATAGGGATGTGCTTCAATTGACTTATGGAGAGGACCTCACGAATTTACCTAATACAGAACTAGATAAAGGGGATGAAGGAGGAGGAGGAGATGACTTAAGTAATATTGATATTAGTTCTTCCTCCCCATCACCTCGGTCATCGCCTATCAGGGACGTTGATGAACCTCTAAAATAGAGATCTTCTCCACTCTCTTTCCAAGGTGTTCAGATGGATACTCCTCCCATGAGTAAAATGTTATTCCCCTCCTCCAATTCCAAAGCAACCAATGTCACTAATACTCCTATTTGGCTAGAAGACACTTTGTTAAGAAAGTGGAAAGCAGTACAGTTGGACCTCTCGAGCAAGATATGGTAGGACAATTTCTCCAAAGGACTCCAAATCTAAAGAAGTTGAAAACTACTGCCCAATTTATTGACGATGTCATATTAGGAAACTTATGCTTGGAAGTTGCTCATCCCACCACACAAAAGGTCACTCAAGCAACAGCTAGTGACTTTGATGTTGATAGAATCGACCTAGGACCCCCTACAAGGAATGGATATGTACAAATATTCTAGGTGTCTACAGTGAGAATGGTTGAGAGGTCCAAGAAAGATAAATAATGTAAAGATGAATTGAAATGAAAAATCCAAGTCTTAACTGAGTGCTTGAAATTGATTTTTGATCTACCACCTCAACTGATATCTCAAGCTGAGTCATCCTCTGATCCCCCTAGATTTAATAGGAAAAGAGGTAGTAAGAAAAATGAGGAGCTGCAAAACCTTTGGTAGGACTATTGAGGAATGGAGTGGTGGTTAACGTAGAGGTAATCAAATTATTTTTGCCCCTTACGTGCCTGGCCAGCGGAAATGCTTCAAGAAAAGAGGTTTGAGAAGAGATTTCCATTGTTGAGAAAGAGGAAAGGCTATGGAATCAATATGTAAATGAAATCAAAGTGATATTAAGCTTTGGAATGGAAAAATTAGTTGTTGAGCAAATCATACCGAATGTTGTTGATGCTCACTGCATGATCTAGAATAAAAGTGTGGAATGGAAATCATAGGTCACAAAACATTGCCTAAAAGAAACAAGAGGAGTCTGAAGCCCAGATGCACTGTCACGTCAATCTTTGAGAGATTCATAAAATATTGTTTCTGGTTACGGACTTGGGGAGGGTAAGCCAGAATGCTTGAGACATAGAGTGATTTTAAAGAAGTTTTGGCTCAAAATTTAACTCTCGACATTTTGAAGGGGTGGGCTTGAGAAGAATTCAAACTAATGAGGTGATGGGAGGAGAATATCTATAGGCAAACTCTGGGGACTGCTTGAGAGAACTTGATGAACAGGTGAAAACCATCAAGAAATAGCCAGCTGGCATGCTGGGCATTATAGAATGAGAGAAACATAACCATTCACTGCATGGGAACTTCCCCCATCCCGGGCGCCAGGCGCGTATGGGCGTGAGGATAAGTGGTTTTCGTTGTTCTGGCATTTAAAAAATCGGTTTGGAAAGAAGTGGTTACTCACCGGCTATATATATATATATATATATATATATATTTAATTTATCTCTCTAGAAATCACTAAAAAGACCTGATATTATGCATTTTTAAATACAATTTTTGCTACAAAATGAAATCTCTAATTTTTTGTGTGCATTTAGTATACAAAGATATCTAATATTCTTAAAAAAAAAAATTAGGTATATCTTAGTGTTTATGTTATTCATGTGTGTTGGTGTATGCATCTTTCTTTGCATTTGATTTCAATTTATAGGTGATATTGGGTTTTATATTTCTATTACATCTCTATCAAACTGGTCTTTGAGCCAGTAATTTCATAATTTATTCCATGCCTACTAGTCTTTGTGTCAATATTTTCATAACCTACTATATGTGAATTGGTCTTTGTGCTAGCATCTTTATTACTTTTCTTTGCACTTTGTATTAGGAATTTTCCTTGTACCAAGTTTTTCCTTTCTTGCTTTTGGCTTAAAATCATACAAATGTTTAGTTAGTTTAGTCAAATTCATTGTATATCATACGAGGGAGTTGTACCTCTAAAATTCAGAGGAAAGTCATAAATGAAATTGTGAACTTTCCAGAGTTGTTAGAAACAATCGCACCTTTCAACCAAAATAACTCATTGCTTCTCAAGGCCCCTAGCCTATTAACCAACATATTTTTGGTGACTCCACTAGGGAGAGAATGAATTAAATAAAATTTGAGTTTCCTTATCTGGTTTTACATATTTAATATCTTAAGTTCACCCTGGATTCCAAAAGGTTTACTAGGGGAGAAAGAAGTAGGGGTGTCTCATATACCCAGTTTTTGAGTCCTTGCAAAGAACTAACTTTTCCTATATTATCCCTTCCCAAAGAAGGGTTGGGGCTAGAAGTAGACCTACTTCTCCAACTAGGGCACCCCTTGATTATTCAAATTCTCAAGCTTTAGTGTTACATGTAATTGTCCTTCCAGTAGTTGTTAACTTCCCTCACATTATGGCCAAACAACCTCATATCCTATGGGGGGTTTCTATAGGTCCTTTGAGTCTAGGAAACAATTTACACGACTTACCTAAAGTCTCTCACAAAAATATACCCAAGTTTAGGGGCGATGGAAATATCTCACCCAAGGAGCATATTGATTCCTTCTTTACAGCTTGTAGTGTACTTGGAGTACATGAAGAAGATGTGGTGGTTAGACTTTTTGTAAAATATTTAGTGGATGCCACTACACAATGGTTCTACCAATTGTCGCGTGGTTCAATCAACAATTGGGAAAATATGATAATTAAGATTGAAGCCAGGTTCAAAAGTGTGGATGATGATCTTTCCCTGATGGTGCAAGTGATGCAAATGAAGAAAGAGGCAAGCAAGCCCATGAGAAATTTTGTTGCAAATTTTAATAGATTGGTATCTCAAATTAATGTTGCTAAGAGACCATCTGAAGAGATGCAAAAGTGCTTCTTCATCAACACATAACATCTAGATATTTTTTTACTTCTAAAAAGACAACTAGTGAATACCTTGGAGGCCACGCAAATGCTTGTTATCAAATTAGAAGATGACTTTATCATAGTGGGGAAGTGGAAAAGATAGATGCAAAAAAATAAGTCATGGTCGGATACCTCATCAAATCCTATGATACAGAGACTGGAGAATGACATTATTGCTTTTGAAAGGAAATTACCTAAAAGCAATCAACCTTATTAGGACTTCTCAAGAAAGGTGAATTATCAGCCAGGAAATAAGAACCTTCCCCTACCTCCAACTCAATAGAGGTTGGTGATAGAAGCTCCTCTAGGAGATAACAAGAAGAATATATGTGCACCTTTCACCTTACTTCTGACCATGATGGATCAGAATGTCTTGAGATGAACATATTCATGTAGATAGCCACTATGAAGGAGGTCATTAAAGATGTTACTAAGGAACAAAATCCTTCTAATAAGTATGGAGACTCTATGAATGGGTGCTTTAAGTTTGAACCTGATGATGATAGAGGTGGATATTTCTACATCACTCTAGACGAGCCTACTTGTGTTATTGTCACATGAGGACAACAAAACACTAATAAAAAAGGTACTCAAAATTCTCCTAAAGTTTTACTTACTAGAGCTAGTGACATTCGAAGGGAGAAAAAGTATCACACATAACCACAAAAAAAAATTCAAAATCTTTTGATGTTTTATCTATTGAAAAGTCTCTTGAAACCTTTGATATCATTGAATTTTGCAAGAACTCTAAAGTGAAAATTTCCCACGTAGAATACTTACACATGAATCTTAAAGAACTAGCTAGATATAGTAATTAAGTTTTTCAAACCAAGACAGTTTGATTCTCATGCTGGCTTAGATGAATATATGATTAGTTCTCAAAACTCAGCCTCTGATGTGGCATCCAACAGAAAGTGTCGTCATCATATTCTTTTGATGATAAACCCAATCCTTTATATATGACACTATTTATAAATGGGTTTAGGTTGAATAACTATATTATTGACTTCGACACCTCTGATAATGTTATGCCTACAAAAACTGTCTGAGCCTTGGGATTGAACCTAACCAAGACATTTGGGAAATGCTATTCGATGGAGTTCAAAAAAGTTCCCCTAATTGGACAGATGAAATATGCACAAGTAGCACTTGTAGCCCATCCAAAAAAATGGCTTAATCTCACCATTTTGGTAGCCGATATATTTGCTAGCTATGGCATGCTATTAAGTAGAATTTTTTGTAAAGACTTAGGTGCAGAAATTCAATTGGATTGGTCTTATGCTAATATACCTATTGGAAATAAGAAAGTGTGCTTGGAGCCTAAGCCTAAAGCCAAGATAATAGTACTAAAATCAAAAGACCCTAAGGCCCATATTTTTTTTGAAGAAGCTAAATTTGGAAATTATATTTTGTTTTCAAATGAAGATAAAGAGATCAATGTGATTGATTCAGGTTCAAATTCAGAACTCTAGACAATGGAGTTCGAAGCAAGCTGCTCAAACTCTATATCATGAGTAGGTGTGGTTCTCATTTCTCCTTCTGGTGAACAAATCTCTTTCTCTTATAAGTTGGAATTTGTAAAAACCAATAATACCGTAGAATATGAGGCTCTCTTATTGGGATTGGTTGAAGTGAGGAGTATGGGAATCAAGATGCTCAAAGTTTTAGGAGATGCAAAATTGATTGACAATTAGGTGTGAAAGATTTTCACTATAAAAAATGAAAAGTTAAGACACTACAGGAACAAGGTATGGGATGTTATTGAATGTTTTGAGGCATTTTCAATAGAGGTTATTCCTAAGGAAATGAATTCCAAAGATTATTCTTTGGCCATTTCTACTTCCCTATTGCTACCTAATCCTGATTTCAAAGAAAAATCTTATAGGATCGAATTAATTTATCGGCCCAGTGTTCCTGACAATGCCAATCATTGGCAAGTGTTCAAGAATGATAAGATTCAAGCATTTATGGAGAATGCTAAAATATTTTCTCAAACTTTCTTTGAAGGAAGCTCTAGTGAATGTAAAGAATTCTACCTTGATGACATCAATGAGCTGAAGGATGTGGTCATACAATAGAAAGGTAATAGAATTCCTAAAGGTTTAGTTTCTTTGGAAGATCTATTTGATTGAAATTATGGATCCATTAAACATAAAATGAATGAATCCATCAATAGTTCTAGATATTTTGAATTAGTGAATATTGAGAGTCCTAACTCTCCTAAGTTGGTCTATATTGGAAAGTGTTGTTCTCCAAAAGAAAGGGAAAAGTTGATAGCCTTTCTCATCAAGTATAGGGAAGTTTTTTCCTAGTGCTATGATGATCTTAAGAATTTCATGGATGGGAAATTTCAGCATCTCATTCCACTGAAGGGTGGAATATCCACTTTCAAACAGAAACAAAGAAATTATGGCCCTAAGGTAACTGATGCAATCTTCAGGGAAATCAACAAGATGTTGAAAGCCGAAATAATCTACTTGATTCATCATTCAACTTGGATAGCCAACATTGTTCTAGTTTGTAAAAAGAATGGTGAAATAAGCATCTACATGGACTTTAGGAACCTCAACCAAGCATCCCTAAAGGATAACTACCTACTTCTAAACATGGATCTCATATCCTACAGATAGTTGTTGGCTCAAAGATGATGTACATGCTAGATGGTTTCAATGGTTATAACCAGATCAATGTGCCAAGAGAAGATCAACATAAGATGGTGTTCACTATGCCCTGGGGAATATTCACTTACAACAAGATTCCTTTTGGACTTATTAATGTTGAGGCAACATTTCAAAGATCCATGGACCTGTCTTTTGGAGATATTAGGAAAAATATCATTATCGTTTATTTGGATGACTTGACAGTTTTCTCCAAGAAGCGAGCAAATCATTTAAAGGACTTAGAGAAAGTGTTGCAAATATGTAAAGAGCATAGCATCTCCCTCAATCCTAAGAAGTCAGTATTCAGAGTAATTGAAGGTAATTTGTTAGGCCATATAGTGTCTAAAGAAGGAATTAGAATATACCTTGAATGAGTTAAAGCTATTCTCGAGCTGAGTCTTCCTTCGAGTAAAACTGGTGTAAAATCCTTTTTTGGACAAGTCAACTTTTTGAGAAAGTTTGTTCCAGATTTATCTAAGATTACCAAACATATAGTGGGAATGATGAAATAACCACATGTCTTCAAGTGGAATGAAGCTGGAAAATAGGATTTTAATGACATGAAAGAAACCATCACCCAAATCCATGTTCTGGTATGCCCTAATTTTAAAAAGGGATTTCATTATTTATCGTTTTCCTCAGAACACACTGTATCTACCATCCTACTTCAAGCTGATGAAATGAATGTGCAAGCACCCATAGCTTTTATGAGCATTTTGTTGAAAAGGAATGAGCTCAATTACTCTCAGATGGAAAAGCATGTTTTGTAGTAGTAAAGGCAATTAAGCAATTTCATTTTTATATCCTGCATTCACATTCAGTCGTATACGTGCCAGACCCTGCTATCAAAAGTATCCTTACTCAACACGACGTTGGCTACAACAGAAAAGGATGTTGGATTGATAAGGTTCAGGAGTATGATTTGGATCTTAAGCCTACAAAGTTAGTTTAAGGAAGAGGACTCTGCAAACTTATGGAAGAGGTTCATAATGAGCAAAGGGATGAGGAAGACCTTCCTATGGTCCTAACTATTAGCCTCCAAGATGAGTGGTTCTCAAACATTGCCTATTTTCTCACGTACAGAGAGTATTCAAAAAATATTTTGAAGAAATAGAAGAGGAACCTAAAGTTGAAGGCATCTAAATATGTCATTTGGGAGGACACTTATAAGAGGGGATTGGATGGTGTGTTGTTGAAGTGTGTGGATAAAGCTCAGCAAGGAAGACTATTGAGAATGTTTTATAATGAAGTGTGTGGGGGAAATTTTTTCTTGACTATGACCACTTTTAAGATGTTGAGGCATGGTTACTATTAGCCAAGAATGTTCAAATATTCCTATTACTGGGTGGCTAGATGTGAAAAATGTAAGTTGTGGACATTTTTCCTTAACTATGACCGCTTTCAAGATATTGAGGAATGGTTACTATTGGCTAGGAATATTCAAAGATTCCTATTACTGGGTGGCGAATGCAAAAAATTTAAGTTGTTTGCAGGCAGACCTCAACTAGTAATGCTTCCACTTAGGCCTATTGTTATTAATGGAACTTTCCAATAATGGGGCCTAGATTTAATAGAACCTATTAGCCCTCAGTCAAGTGGAGGTCACACTCACTTTCTTACAATAACAAACTATTTTACCAAGTGGGTGGAGGTGATTCCTATGAAGAGAACTACTTTGGAAGTGGTCTACGAATTCATCAAAGAAAACATCTTTGTCAGATTCAAAGTTCCTTACAAGCTAGTAATTGATAATACAACAAGTTTCTCTTCCAATGAAATATCACTCTTTTGCTACAACTATGGGATCTCCCTATCACATTCGGTGGATTAATATCCCTAAGGGAACAACCAGGCTGAGTATAGTAATAAGAATCTTTTAAGTATCATAAAAAAATTGGTGAATGAGAATCAAAAAGATTGGCATAAGAAGCTCTATGAAACTTTATGGGAATATAGGACCACCCCAAAGAAGGTAATCAAGATGAACCCTTTTGAGCTCGTTTATGGAGTGGGAAGTGTATTGCCTGTTCCACTAGAGCCATCTACCTATATACTGTACACTGTAATTGAAGATCAATAATTTTTTGATGCTTTGGAAAAGAGAACCCTATACTTAGCCAAGATTGAGGAGCAATGTGATGAGATGGTAGAAAAGATAACTATGCATCAAGATAAGGTAAAAAATCTCTTTGATAAAAGAGCCAGACCAAGGAAGTTTATGATTGGGGACTCGGTGCTATTATGGGACAAACGTCGGGAACCTAAGGGTACCCACAAGAAATTTGATGCTCTATGTATTGGTCCATTCAAAATCACTCAAGAATACAGACCTAATACCTTTTATCTGGCTTATCCTAACGACACTCCCTTTCCTATTCCTTACAATGGGTAGGATCTCAAGCTCTACTAGATCTAAGTGCACTTTTGGGCTCTTTATTTGTAAATAGTTAGTTTAGGGATTTCTTATGTTTTGGTTGTGCCTTCTTTGTGTCTAAGAGACTCAGTTTAGATAATTTCTTGACTCCTTTTCCCAATGGATAAGACACTAATTATGTAAGCTTGTTTCTGGATTCTTTGCTTCATCCTTGTTAGTTTTCATCCCAATCAGAGCCAGTTGTTACCTAATTCCCCCCCCCCCCCCCGCCAAAATCATGCTTATTTTTCAAAATTTTAGCTAAGTCATGTACTTGTAGTGATTTGAGTGTCTAGTATAACCTGAGCAATGTTTTGTTAAGTTACTCTAACTCTCCTCTTGCCTGCCCTATAGCACTTCCTATATGTTTGAAAGCATCGGTGATGTTTTTCCCAATTATATGAACTCATGAAATTCCTACTTAGTCTATTTTCAAGTGAAAGGTGGGAAAATTGTTATGGGGATCTAGGATTTAGGACCTAGAATAAAAATCTTCACTCCCTCTCATTCAAGGATAACCCTAGATACCTAAATGCAAAGGAGAAATAGATCTTGCAATAGGGTTGTCCTAGGGGCTTATCGTAAACTAATGAGGGGTTCACCACCAAGCTAGGGCTTGGAAAGACAAATGAAATGCAATATGTAATGATGAAACCTAATGTAGTGCAATCTTTCACTAAATGACCTAGAAAAGTATATAAAACAAAATAGAAAGATGCAATATGGAATGTATGCACCTAGAAACTTGAAGATGATTGAATGAGGCTCTAAAATGCTATAAATTCTAACTTTAATGTTGGTTGGGACTCATACGCCAAGTTGGGCGAATCAGTCCTAGATCTAGGTTTTTGTACAAGAACAGGAATCTGGAAAATGGGTATCTGAATATGTAATAACCTAAATTTTGACCTAAACTAGGACTCATACACCAGAAATGGTGAATTAGTCTAGTTAGGGTTTTCTGAAACTTCAAGGTCTGAATATGCTCTTCTCAATCTACCCAATCTGCTTCTTCAGGTTTTCAGCTTCTCCAGGTTTTTAGATCTAAATCTATGTAAATCAAACTATAGGTGTTATCCAATGCTTCATGACAACTTTAACAACTTTGAGCACTTTCTCAACTTTCTCCAAGCTTTCTCTTTAATTTTTCTTCAATCTAAACCTACAAATCACAGACTAAAGAGAGGGAAAAATGTTGTTTTGTTAGTGGATAGGGGTTTTCCTTGGTCAAACCCCATTTTGGTAATCAAACCTTGAAATGAAATGAAATAGGAATAAAGAATGATGAATGAAAAAAATATGATGTTGCAACTCACCAAACCCTAGCAATGAAGTGCTACAAACATGTATGAGATGGATCCAATAGATGTAGATCTTGACTCTTGCTTGAATAGGATAGATCTTGAATTGAACACCTGCTTGAATCATAAAATCCTACATCACAATTGTTAGCTCCAAAACAAACATGATGCATGAAATATTTGACATGATGTGTGATGCTTGAATAATGCTCTAAAATGCTTGATAATCTACCCTTAAATGCTCTTGTAAACACTTGAATGCCCTTGTGAACTCAAATTTTCTATAAGGATGCTCATTCAACTTGCTAGGTGTACAATGAGTGAAAGAAACTTGTATTTATACTTAATTATGCAAGAATTCCTAAAATTTCAACACTACAAGCCAACATCAAATCTAGGAGGATAAAATCTTGCCAAGAATTTGAATTAATTTTGATTTTGGGTCACACAGGACTCATTCACCCAAGGTGGTGAATGAGTCCCATTAGGCTTATTTTATGGGACCATTTTCAAAAAATGCTTAGAAAGGTGTGAAACCAAGTTCGGGACCCAAAAACCTAGGTGGGACTCATATGCCCAAGGTGGCGAATGAGTCCCAGATTACTAAATCTAAGCCACACAACCTAAAAACACCAAAATTATGATTGGATGTTGATTTTTGTTGGGATTATCCTCAAAAAGATGCATTAAATGAGGCTTGTGGATGTAAAATAAGGCCAATTAAAGCATAAAGAAGCCCAATTATTAATGACAACCATAGAAAAGTTTGAAAGTGTGTTAAAACACTTTACAACACTTAAATAAAGGTAAAATTAAGTTTATTTAATTCACAAGGGCCCAAGACCTAATGTGAGTGTGTTGAACACATTACAACACTAATTCAAGACACCATTAAGCTCAATTTTACAAGGAGGGACCAAACAAGTGTGAAAATGTCACCGACAACATTTTTTGACACTACATTGAGCTTAAGCAGTGCAGGCGGTGTGTTACTAGGTTTGTCAAACTCTCCCATTTACCGCCCTGTGAGGGAAATAATTAAATTCATTTAGAATCAAGCAATGTTTTGCAGCTAAGTATGAACTTGGGAGGTGATATACAAGGTTATGTGAACTACCCACTTGCCTACCCACATAGTTGTTCCTTTTTTTAAAATTTTGAAAAGTGGTTATATTGAGGCAGTGATGTGAAAGTTGACATGTACTTACACGATGGGGAATTCCATTTAATGTTTATCTACTTACACATTTCTCACAAGGAATTAAAAGGGAAATTCATGCTAAGATCAGACATTCTTCACCTGCGACATTTAATTTTTAGGCTTGTCTTTCCTTACATTCTAGACTACCTAGTGAAAATTTGTTTGAACCCTAGTAGTCCATAAATGGAAAGAATTAAATGTCAAGGTTATGAGTACATAGCAGGGTTAATATGCGACATGTGTGAGATAGGTGATACCAAGCTAGGGCCAGTAAATATGAGTGAGATTAAAGAAAAAATCAATGCTCCCAATCCACCACCCATTACATAGAGAGTAATTGAAAGTGGATTGGTAGAGGTAGCTACCTTTCCCGTAGTCATCCAATGCCCTGAATTAATTATTGAATGTATAAGGCACTATGATGCTCAGACCTGGGAAATAAGAACTGAGGACAACCAGCTAGTAGTCAAAATACAAAGAGCCACCTTTTCTTCATGCTTGAAAATTCCTGAAAAAGAACCCTACTCACCCATGGATTTCACCAGTGCTCAAATTGAGTTTTCGCTTAAGGGGTACTATCAGAACATAATGGAAAGGAACTAGTTGGAAAATCCCAAGGGAGGAATATCTATGTTACGCCATAATTTACACAGGCACCATTTCATGGGAGAGATATCAAACATGATTATGTTGCTACACAAAGTCCAAGGAAATGAAGATTCCTTTGGTTTTCAAGAATGGATGTATTTCTTCATCCAAATTATACTCAAAGGAACCCAATTTCTACATTGGATAGTGCTTATTAATGACAAGTTACACAACCAACTAGTTTACTTTCTTACTGGTACGGAATTTTTCATGTCCCCTTATTTAATTTATTCCAATACAAATACTAGGCCTTGGCCAGGCTTGAGACCAAGTGGTCTCCCTCATGATCAGGTATCAATTTTTGAGTACCTTGATAAACTATGATTGAGTAAGAGCTTTTCTCATCATAGGAGGATATCAAACACCTTCACTATGTGAGTGACCACAAAACTACAAGGTAAAATTGAAATATGGCTTTCACCTAAGGCTATGTAGTTTGTCAACTATTATGGCAGCCATTTCATCCAATTTCAGAGGTTGTCTTATATTAGGGTTGGTGGTTTCATTGGTTTTCCCATCAAACTCCCAGGGCACCCAGAAGACAAGTTTGTGATGATTGAAGTCTGTAAACAGTTGGCAGATGTCAATAAGAGATGCTAGGAGCCGAGAAGAGTGACTGTGCAATTTCTAGTTGGTTTCGACCCCTACACATGTGAGTCCATGTCTGATGCCCTCAACATAGAAAATAAATATCTAGGTACAATCTATAGACCTATGAAAAAAAAATTCCTTTCGATCTTAAGGATTATGTGAAGGATAACTTGAAAATTTTCCCTAGTTTTCTCCATTTTCCCACTTTAGAGGACTACTAGGTAGATTGTTTTAATGAATTTTAAGTAAGAAGGAGTTGGATGAGATTTTCCTTGAGACAAATAATCATCTATAATTGATTTTTGATGTACAAGGAATTGAAGATGATGGGTTAGACCTAGTGAACCCAATTTTCATAGACTTAATAGCAAATCGATCTATTCCTGCTATGGACTGAAGTAGTAAAGAGAAGGAAACAATTAGAGCAAGGACTGATGATGTTTTGGAAAGGACTCAAGGGTGGGTTACCAAAAAGAAGACAGAGAAATCCCTTCCTAACACCAGATCACATAACACCCAACCAGCGAGAGGTAGCAGTCGGCCTTCTGTGACTATAGGAACTTCTTGAGTTGCCTCACATTTAATGCAATCTAGGGCTCAGGGTGATGGTGATGAAGAACCTCCTAACAAGGATGTGCTTCAATCGAATTGTAGAGAGGACCTCCCAAATTTACATAAAATGGATCTAGATAAAAGGGATGAAGGAGAAGGAGATGACTTAAGTAATATTGATAATAGTTCTTCCTCCCCATCACCTCGGTCATCACCTATCAGGGAGGTTGATGAACCTCTAAAATGGAGATATTCTCCACTCTCTTCCCAAGGTGTTCAGATGGATACGCCTCCCATGAATAGAATGCTATTCCCCTCCTCTAATTCTAAAGCAACCAATGTACCTATTAATCATGTTTGGCTAGAAGACACTCTGTCAAGAAAGAGGAAAGTAGTAAAACTGGACCTCCCAAAGCAAGATATGGTAGGAAAATTTCTCCAAAGGACTCCAAAGCCAAAGCAGTTGAAAACTACTAACTGGTTGATTGATGATGTCGGATAAGAAAAAATTTTCTTGTAAGTTGATCATCCCACCACATAAAAGGAGGTCACTCAAGCAATAGCTAGTGACTTTGATGTTGACAAAATCGACCTGGGACCCTTACACGGGATGGAGATGGAAAAATATTCTATGTGTTTGCAACAAGAATGGTTGAGAGGTCTAAGAAAGTTAAAGAAATTAAAGATGAATTGAATAGGAAAATTTACGTCTTAACTGAGTGCTTGAAATTGATTTTTGATTTACCACCTCAACCAATATCTCAAGCTAAGTCATCCTATGACCCCCTAGCTTTAATAGGAAAAGAGGCAGTAAGAAAAATGAGGAGCTACAAAAACTTTGGCAAGTTTGTTGAGGAATGGAGTGGTGGTTAATAAAAAGAGGTAATCAGATTATTTCTCAGTCTCTTAGGTTTCTACAAAGGGAAAATGCTTCAAGAATGGAGGTTCAAGAGGAGATAAAAGTGTGGAATGGAAATCATAGGTCACAAAACATGGCTTACAATAGCTTCAAGAGCTCTGATCTAAATACGATGCAATCTTAGAGGAAATTCATAAAATCCTTGTTGCCCTCAGATTGCAACTTGACAGGGGAAGAGATGGGGGGCCTTGGAGAGTGAATTTCATAAAATAGTTAATGAAATTTTTAACTCTCAGTCTTTTGACACTGAGCACTTGAGAAAATTCAATGAACTACATCTCATCCTATTGCAGGCTACAAGACTCATGAATAATTATGATCATAGGATTGAAGCCTTCTAAGATAGCCAACTAGCATGGAGATTATGAATGGGAAACATAACCATTCCACACCATAAGGAACTTCCACCTATCATCAAGGCTTTCCAAGCCTTGCAGAAATGACTTGGCACATCTACAGAATCTGGAAGCGAAGCACCACCATTGTAGTTTTTCAGTTTTTTTATTTTTTGAAAATACTTTTTAATTAAAAAAAAAAAATTGGGAAAGGAAAGAATCAGTTACTCACCCGCTTTATATATGTATTTAATTTTAATTGTCTCTCTCTAAACATCACTGAAAAGACCTGATATTATGCTTTTCTGAATACAATTTCTGCTATGAAATGAAATTTCTATTTGTATGTGTGCATTTAGTATACAAAGATATATGATATTCTTAAATCTGTAAGTTTAGGTATATCCTAGTGTTTATGCTATTCCTGTGTGTTGGTGTATGAATTTGTCTATGTATTTGAGTTTAGTTTACAGGTGATTGGATTTTATATTTCTATTACAACATCTCTATCAAACTTGTCTTTGAGCCAGTAATTTCATTAGGGTGATCCCACAATACTGGTTTACAATTTTTGGCCAAACTGGACACTGAACTGATTTTTTCTAACTAAATCTTCACTTTCGGGCACCTATAGCGGCTAAACCGTGAGGAATTTGAAAATGATGCAAACTAGTGATTTGTGATATTTTGTCTGTAGATTCTAAATATATTTTTTTCAAAAATTTTGGAATCAAATTGCACTTCTTTTTGCATCTCCTTTGAAAACTAGTTTTTTCAGTAAACACCATTTTTAAGGAGTGATGCTCATCGTAAACAACATAACTTTTTTTCCATGAAGGACAAAATTATATTTTTTTTGAATTTAGGTTTGTAACTACGATATCTAGCACTTTCATTTTGTTTCATAGTGTTTTGTTGAAAAAATAAATTTTAATCAAGTTTCAAAGTCAAACCAATTACAATTCAGACATAGGTAGACCATATACAACATAACATTTTTTGTATGTATTGAAATCCTTTTTTTTTTGTTGGATCAAGGACTTCAATATCTAGTGCACTGATATTTTTTATTTTATTTTTATAATTTTCTATTTTTCCACATATGCAGAACAAAGAGCTTAATTTTTGATGAAAAACCTATGTTTAATCAAACTAAAAGAACAAATACATGATAAAACTAAAACATATTAAAATTATATTGGTTGGATAGCTCATTCTGAGGACTGCTATCATCCAATTGGGTATGTGAAGTCTCCATTTTCATCCTCAAATCGAGCTTCCAAGGGAAAAATTCTAGAGAAATTTTGTGCTAGAGGGGAAGAAGGGAGGAAAAGGGGGTTCGAATGAACCTAGGTTCAAGAGTGAACCCCCCTTGGAGGTTCGAGCGAATCCCCCTTTCCACTAATTTTTTTTTTCATTCCGGGAAATGTGGAATATGGTGGGACCTAGCATTAAATAGGTTCGCTCAAAGGGGGGTTTGAGTGAACCTCCTTTGGGTTTGCTCGAACGAAAAATTTTGTTCGAACCCAAAAAAACCAAAATTTTCTCCATGGGAGCATTTTTTGCAATTTTCCTTCCTCGCTGGAATTGTAAACTAGTTTTGTGGGTTTACCCATCATTGTGAAGTTGACATCATTGGAGAAGATGATGACAGCATGAACAACTTCATAAATTATTTCCTTAACAACCTTGATACTAATGCATCATTTTATCCTTCCATGAAACAACCAAGACAACTTGAGATGTTTGGTCTTTTACATCCTAAAATTGAGATGAAAACTAAAACTAAGCTCCCTTCAATGGATGAACCTAGCTCCTCTAATCAAGAAAACATTCGACCATACTATGTTAAAAAAGTGACCAACACTCCCATCAACCTAGAAGATACATATGGAAAAGGACTCACAATCTTAAGCAAACAAGGATGTGGCATAACATACGAACATGAAATTCACCAAATTTTAGAGAAAATGCCAACTAAAGATACCATAGGAGTAGGATATCAAGATCCCCCTCCTGACATAAGTGTCCTCCTTCCTAAAGAACAACCAATTCCTTGTAACAATGATAGGGATGATAGGATCATCTTAGGTCCTCCTCCTCAACATCTAACTCAAGAAATTGGTGAATCTAGCAAGAAACAAAAGCAATACAAACTTAAGAAAGTCAAATTTCCATGTCCCATGTCCGCACTTGAAAGAACCTTACACATACTTCTAAGTCAAGGACTTATAACATTACCACCCATGAAATAAAATTCAAAACAATATCCTAAGAATGCAAACATGTGAATTGTCGATATCATAGAGTTCTTGGAAATAGTACTAATGAGTGTCATGCTTTAAAACAAATATTTAAAATTTTTTAGATCATAGAAATAATCCCTTAAAGCATTCGCTTCTACTCCTTGCCATGTAATAGTTGTAGGATCATAATATTATCACTATTACATGCCTTACATTCATTGCAAATCATTTCAAAATGAAAGAAGCTCTTTCTCATCACCTACCTTGGCTCATTCTTGTCTTGCACATAGTGGGGGAAAGAATTATATAGCCTTGTCCTAGTACTCCCCTCATTGTTATCCCTTTGGCTAGTTGTCCACCATCCATATATGATGAACAAGATTAGGATGTGAACGACATGCTATAGGTTGACTTGCATGTTCCTTGCTAGTCTTTCTTTTGTTTTCTTTTTAATGTTATGAGTGTGATTGCATGTGTGTAATTGATTTCCCTATATCATTCTCTTTGATGTGTCTCTCTTTATGTGGCATTCCTCTATTTGTATCTGCATTCTTCTATATGTCGTAAATAATTTATCTTTTCTTTGTCTTGTGTTTTCCTTTTGGAGATGATGCAAGGCGTTGAGACATTTAGGTATCTTCCATGTTGACCCAAAATATTTTCTTTTTTTTTGCTCTCTTTGTTTCATTCTTCTTGTTCCATGAGTATTTGGGGAATGATGGCAATTTCAAACTCTATGACAACATTGTAGCAAAGAAATACTGACCCTGAATCCATGGATCCCTTATATGATTTTGGGATTTCATTTTGGGGGAAACCCCTTCCTTCCCTTTTCATGACGTAGCTTTATTTGGAAACATATGAAATTTCATAGAGCTTTCCAAATAACCTCTCATGTCCTCTTTATTGTTAGCATTTATCATTTTCTACTTTAAAGTAATTGCTCATAGCATGGTGTTTAGCAATTTCTTTAAAGTGGGGGCATACATTGGCATTATTCTTTTGCATTTTACAACTCATGTTTCATTGTGTGGTCTTCTTACTTCATGTGATGTGTATTTATCTTGGTGGTGACATTGGGTGTGATGTCCTTCAAGAGCGTGATCTCTCTTAAGCATATTATATTCCTCTTAGTGGCTTGATGCAACACATTGCATCCCCTAAGTTGTGAATCTTTTATTCTCGATTGGTCCTCTCTTGGAGAAATTAGGCATAATTTTCCCTAAGTTAAGACCTTACATGAATTAAGAAAAACCCCTTTGAATGTACCTTACACTATTTTGTATTTACAATAAATGTTATATGGCCACCTTGCATAACACACTTTTCTTGCCTATGGAGCCATCTTGCTTGTTCCTGGGTGTTAGCATACGAAGTTTTGCTTGCCTCATGGATCCTATTGTCCATGTTTTGTGGTGCCTTATCAAATATTTTAGGAGGTATAGCTTTTGTATGGTTATTTTATGGGATCCAAACTTAGGCGTGACTTTCCTATAGCCACTTGCTTGTTTGTGTGAGTGCATATCAGCTACGTATGTATGTGTCTTTAGGGGATCATGTAGTAGACAGCCTGAGGTCCCACTATCCCTTGTGATCATGTGTGTTCTTTGCATAATAGACATCATGTTCCACTTGTAAAAAACTTTGGACAAACAACTTAGATCTGATCCACATTGTGCTAGACAAACGGTCGAGGCTTGATCCACCCCTCTTTTTCTTTTTCTTTCTTCTTTATGTCTTTGGAAATGTATGCTTATATCCTGTTGTTTCTTCATACATCATTCTCATGTGTGTTCCCTTGTTCCTATTTTGGTTTTATTTAGGATCTTAGACCCTAGGGGCTTGGTCATCTCCTTGATCTTTTTCATCCTATGGCATTCACATTGGTACACTTGGACCCCTCTTGATAAGAATGTGTCTACTTTACTGTGATTTTTAAAAAAATTCCTCCTCTAACTAAAGTTGGGGCTAAATGTAGTGTAGAAAAATGTATCTCTTTAAATTTTCACACTTTTTTAGAGCCTCCTTGCTAAAATTGAGCTTCTTTATGCCTTATTTGGTCCTATTTTGCATCCACAAGCCTTATTTAATGTATATTTCTCAAGATAATCTCGATACATTATAATGGAAAAATCATGATTTAGTGTTTGAGGTTGTGTGTTATAGATTTGGTGATTTGGGACTCATATGCCACCTTGGGCGTATGGGTCCTACCTAGGTCTTTGGGACTTATTTCAAATATTGCATTGAACTTAACACTTTTTGGAGTTTGTATCCTATGTTTAAGACACTCGGACTCATACGCCCCAACTGGAATATGAGTACCGCTTTAACTAGGACCTATTTCAAATCAAATTCTTGGCAGATTTTTATTATCCTAGATCTGATGTTAGCTTATAGTGTTGTAATTTTGGGAAATTTGGCATAAACAAGTATAAGTTCAAGGTTATTTCACCTATTTTCTCCTAGAAAGTTTATAAGTCATCTAGAAATCTTGAGAGAACATTTCAAGAGCATTCAATAGTTTATTATCAAGAATTTGGAGCAGCATTCAAGATTCAAGCATCATTTCAAAGTCATCATGCATCATATGTGTTTTTGAGCTAACATTTGTGATGTAGGTTTTCATGATTCAAGCAAGCATTCAAAGGCATTATCTCATATCAAGATCAAGAGTCAAGATCCACATTCATGCTAGCCATTTCAAACTAGTTTGAATCCTTCATTATAAGGGTTTGGTGAGTTGCAACATTACATTTTTTGATTCATCATTCCTTCATGTTATTCTATTTCATTTTAATGTTTGATTACCAAAACAGGGTTTGACCAAGGAAAAACCCTATTCCCTAACACAACAACATATTTTCCCTCTTCATGTGTGATTGTATATCTAGGTGATTTGGAGCTTGAAGATACTTTGAAGACAAAGTTTCAAGATTGAAGAAATTTTTCAAAGTTGTTAAGAAGTTTTCATCTTCATAGAAACTCACCTACAAATCAAAATTCAGAATTTTTCAAACTTGAAGATCGGACAAGATGAAAGCTACATAAGATCACTCAAGGCTACAAAAGTTTCATTCAAACCCTAATACTGGGACTAAATTTCCACCTTGGGTGTATGAGTCCTAGTATACCCATTTTTAGTAGTTATTTGTAGATCCTAATTCTCCAACAGAAGATTCCAAATTCTAGCCCCAGATTCCAATAGCAGGACTAAATCACCCAGTCTGGTGTATCAGTCCTAGTTCACATAAAAATTTAGAATTTCATGGTTGTGGGCCTTGTTTTGGACATCTATAGTCTTCCAGGTGCTTTTTTATTTATCCTCAGTCTCTCATTCTGATTTTAAGTTTCATTTTCTAGGTCACATAGTTAGATTTGCCTATTACTTTCATTGCTTTCTTTCTAAGCATTTTCTTAGTGTTCAACCCCCCTTTCAATCACACCTAAGGAAACCCCATCTCTTTTCCTAACCCTTCCCTCAATTGAATCAATTTGGTTGGGGGATCTCTATGGTTTCCTTTAATGAACTAAGAGTGAAACAAGTACCCCCCTAGTTCCATCTCCCTAGAGATGGAACACCTATTTCCTTGTGTTCACTTTCTTGCTATCCCTAATAGAATTTTATCTTGAATTCCCATGAATTTTGCAAGATCTTCCTCATTTTCAAATTTTTCTACTAATATGGATTCTTTTTGGTAAAATGGTTATGTCATCAAAAATATTACTTGTTGAAAGTTCTTTGTAGGGGTCATGGATGTAATATGTTTGATATCACAACAAGCGTTCTTCTCATAGGGAACATAGACTATTCCCATTTTCTTTATTCTCATGTATATGTATAGGTTCTAGAATTTCTTTCTCATGAATTCCAAGGATTTTTCCTTTGTAGATCATTTTTTGCATATTTTTTTGGTTATAGGATATTCATTCATTTCAAAATAGGATGCAAATTTAATTCTTTATAGAGCTAGGTTGCATTGCCCCATTCTAATGTCTCTCATTTCTATATGCTTTGATCAATTTATAAATTTGACCCCATCTCACCCACCATTAATAGTTGATCCAAGAAATGTCCAATTAGGTCTCTTATGTTGAAATATTGTCTAAGGATGTTCATTCAAAATGAATATATTTAAAAATACCTTAATGAAATTATGTAATGGGGTATTGTGGTCAATGCCAAATAATTTGGTATTTCCTTCAAAATAATTAGGCTTTTGGATTTTTCAAAAGTTACAAGGACATTGTAACATGTCCTTGGTTCCCTCATTCCTTTGAGTTCCTATATCTGAGTAAAAGAGTGAAGTTATGCATGGACTTGAGTTGTGATTGTTGGGAGATCATAATATAACTTATTTTAAATTATCTATCTTTGAAATCCAATGGAGTGTCAAATTTTCCTTTATTTAGTAGTAATTTTGAAACTTTAGGAGGACTTCCAACTTGGAACCTTAGTTCCAAGGATCCAAGCCCCTCTAAAATATTGAAACTAACAAGGCTCTGAGGTGCCAACTTACAAGGTTTCATGCCACTACAAAATCCTAAAATCAAACAAGGATGCAAGGCACTTGCTTCCAAGGTCCAAGGCCCTCCAAAATCTAGAAACCCAACAAGGCTCCAAGATATTAAGTTCAAAGATTCCAAGTCCCTCTAAAATATCAAAAAGGCTCTAAGTTGGCAAGTATCAAGGTTCCAAGTCCCTAAAAGTTATGAAAACTGATAAGGCTCCCAGGTTCCAAGTTTTAAAGTTCCAAGTCCCTCCAAAATATTGAATTTTGATAAGCTCCAAGGTTCCAAATCCCTTTGAAATCCAAATACCTAACAAGGCTCCAAGGTGCTAAGTTCCAAGGTTCCAAGTCCCTCTAAATTTTTGAAACCTAATAGGGTTGCAAGGTGTTAGGTTCCAATTCCCTCTAAAACCCTAAAACCCAATAAGGTTCCAAGTCCCTTTGAAATCTTGAAACATGACAAGGCTAAGATGCACCAAGTTTTAAGGTTATGTTTCCTTATAAAATATTGAAACTAGAGAAGGCTCCAACGTGCTAGGTTCCAACTCCCTTCAAAATCTCAATACCAAACCAAGTCTTGAAATGCTAAAAAATCCTAATGAAACTTGGTGCGCTAATCCCACCTACTCTCCTACCTTTCCTAGACTCTATTAACAAGAACTATTATATATCAAGGGAACATGGCTCCCCATAATTTGTAGGTACAAATGGACATTTTTTGCACCAAAATTAGGAAAAACATGACATATAGGCATGGGCACCCCTTGGAAATACTTGAAGTCATGGATTTTTTGGATTTGGTGTAATTTTTCACATTCTATCCTTAGAAATAACATATAGGGACCCCAAAAAATAGATAGAGGGGGAGGATTAAATAAAGAGGAGATAAAAAAACATAATAGAAAGAAAAAGAAGGGAAAATATTATAACAACAAACCTTATGTTTTATATTTTTTGTAAAGGGGAAGCATTTTGGTACTGTCATGATTTGGGTTCATCCCAAATATATAATGAATGTTTGTAATCCTTGAAGAATGTAACATATACCCTTAATTTTTTTTTGAAACCCCTGTCTATTGTTATGCTTGCTCAAGGTAGTGTTTGAGTTGGCTTTAAATGTTGAGTTTGTTTGAAATTTGTTTCAAATTCATATAATATAAAGGAAATGATTGCAATAACAAGAAATACTAACATTTCCTTTCAATAGAAACTTCAACGAGCATCAATAAACATTCATTTTTTGTTATAAAATTAGAATATTACATAGGTATTTCAAACTTGATAAAGAATGGTTATAGAAGTAATGAATCTCTAGAATAAGAACCGAACAACACCCAGCTTTAGCCTTCAAATCACTCTATTCTCCAATTCCTTAGACCTCTTTTTTCAATGCTCAAATTTCAGCATTCAAAACACAATGTATGCTGGTAACAAACTAGGGTTTTAGCAGCAATGTGGCACCCCTTAAGAAAGTTTGACCTCCTCTAGAAAAATTAGAACTCCACTAAAAATTGCTAACTTGTGCTTGAAATGAACATCAAGGAAAGGCACTTCCATTTGTGGTGCATACTTTTGAAATATGCAAAAGACTAAGCTTCATACAAGGTTAGTAAATCACAAATTCCTCAAGCATGACCCTATGAAATACCTTGCAAATGTTCCAAAATGTAACAAAAGATAAAAGAAAAACCACAAGCATAATGAAAACACTCAACAAATTACCTATTCCATAGTGGATTGGTGTCACATGTGCTAGTGACCCTTTCCCAACCCTTGATCAATAGCTAAATGATGAAGTGCAATTGAGATGAAGAACAAGATTATTTCTCAAACCAAGAGAGTAACCTTGCATAAAATTGTGGATCCATGAATGAGAATGAAGGCCTTCTTTTATAGATTTTCTTGATGATAGATTGGCCAAGATGGTGAATGTGGGACTAAAGATCCTCTAATGAGAAGATGACACTTGTCAAATGGTGAGTGGTCAATGGTTGTGCAAGATTTGGGAAGAGTGCCCATGAGAGGGAGAATTTGAATTCAAATTTTCCAATAAATTTTGAGAGGGGGACAAGAAAAATAGCAATAAATGCTATAAGCTGGACTTGTCATGTTGAGGGAAAATCTTGATTTAATAAATCAATAAATTGATTTATATATGTGCAAGTGGCTAGATCTAGATAGTGCAAGTGGGATGGGATTAACATTTAATCGTGGTTAGATTAAATAGATACGATTTCATTTAACGCTTCCATTAGGTGAGTTTGACTTCTTTAGGACTTTGGATATTTGGATTTATTTAAACGAAAATGATGGAATATGATTTTGGATTTGACTAAATAAAGTCTTGATTTATTTAATTAAATGGATGATGCAAGATGAAGCGCTTGAATGATAATGTTTATTTATAACGACCTTTAGAAATGAGATTATTTTACCGAATGGATGAAAGTGATCAATGGGCCTACGTGGTAATCTAATTTCACCGGACCGGATCAAATGCATGGCCGTTAATTTTGCATGTCTACATTTTTCCCCTCTTTAAAGCAATGTACTTGTTGTGTTGGTTCAAAGAATAAACCTGTCGCAATCAGAATTCAAATTTTTTTTAATTTTTTCAGATGCCCCAGTGGAAAGAAGTACACTAGTACATTGCTCCCTCGAGAGATCGAGCGAAAAGATTCGATTTGAGGGTCGATCTCGCGATAGAGAGGTTCAAAATGGATGGTTATGTATGACGATGCAAATGAGATGATTTCAAGATGCTTAGAATAATAGATCTATATTATCCTAAACAACTTAAATGATGATATGATGTGATGAGGTGGATGATGTGATGTGCTATGATTATGCAAATGTGATTTATGCGAATGCTTATACTAATAGATCTATATTATGATGATGATTATGCAATGTGAGATGATATGCAAAATACTGATGATTTATGGATGCAAGATGGATGCATGGTGGATGCATGATGGATGTATTGGTGATGCTGATTAACTATTCATGCTATGATGTTAGTGCGGAAATGAGATGATGACAAGAGGATCCAACAAGCCAACATAATGAGAGATGATGATGAGAAATGGATTATTTGCTTATCAAGGATTGGAATTTTCAAAGGGTCACTTACTTTATATTTGATAACACGCCTAAGTACGATGCATCAAGGTATGAAGGACCAAGATGACGTTGTACTTAGTGTGATGGACTTTGACTTCGACGAATAGATAGGAGTATTCTTGTTCACACCTGACATACAGAAACCTTGCTAGGATGCACTTTAGAAGTCTCAAACATCTCGGACCAAAACACGGAAAGGTATAACCAATCAATGCAATAGTCAATAAGTTATCCAAACATCCTCCATACATATCTAACAAAGCAAGTATTCAGCTAAGTTATTTTACAAGAACATCCAACAAGCACACAATGCATAAAAAGAATAATGAT
>VDFB02379711.1:35769432-35781130 GCA_007258455.2 Sequoia sempervirens | reverse complement strand
CCAAAGGCTTGGAGGGAATTCCCAATGACTAGAGACGTGTTTTAACAAATTCTACAATATTTCATATAATCGGGTTTGTGCTCACTGTCAGGATTGCACGTGGTTCAATATCGAACAAATAAAACATGTGGGTAATGTTAGGTTCTCTCTTAGCTATCCAATGATGTATTTTTTTCACTTTATAACAATGTTAAGCCTTTCATCCATAATTTCTTTTGTTTGTGTGTCTCTGTTGCAAGTATGAGCTAGTTTGGTGGTGTTGTCATTAATGTTGTCATTGATGTCAACACAATTCAGTATGTTGCAGATTGTACATATATAGTTGAGAATTTTCTGAGATGTTGTGAGTACATGGAGCTATCTTTATGACATTGCAGATGTGTTGAGTTGGTGTGTTTCCAAGTGTTTTTGAGAAAATTAATAAATAAACGAAGTCAAAATGTTGAGTGTGTTTAGAATGTGCTCTAGTATGTGCTTCATGTTTCTCCTATGTTGATCCTATGCTTGCGTGGATCTAAAGGTTTGATAATGATGGTCTAATGGTGATATCTTCTAAGTTTTAGCTTTTGGTTTGATGGTATGTGGAAGCTACACTCACTAGTATGTGAATTGTTCTGGTAGAGTTGGTCTTATGTGGACTTGGAGAAATGTTTCTGCTCTGTAGTCCTTCAATTTTTTGTTTCAGATCTTGCAAATTTGGGATATGTCTTGTGAAGGCTTTATTTGTGTTATGGAAATGAAATTTGAGGTTTGGTGGTCCAGAAGTCATGTTTCAGTGTTGTTGTGTGTGTCTGCATAGTTTAGATGGACTGGTGGAAGGTGTTCAATGTTTGAAGCTTGTTGCTCTTGCTGCAAATGTATCTGGAGGAATCTGAGATGTATTCTCATGCATAATGAAGCTTGTTGTGGTGTCTACGTATTGTCTTCTTATTGGGAAGCATGTGCATCAATGTTCATTTGTGTTTCCATTAGGTTTGATTGACCTTGTGTTGACACTTCATTCAAAGAATTAAAATTAATTAAGTGTGTGGATGATTCGAGAAATTATCTTTTGGTCTTGGTTAAATGTTTTATTGGTCCACTCTCATTCCTTTCCATCATGGGAATTGTATAAATGCAAGTTGAATTGTGAAGATTTGTATGACAGTGTGATGCAAAGTGTTAAAGTAAGCCACAAATCATAAGAGTAGAAGTGTGTCGAGGCAACAATTCTTCATTGTATTGGATTCCTGAAGGCAACGAGCTAAAGGTTTTTGCAATTCTTTATTCAAGGCCGTGAATTTGTGATAATTGTTGTGGTGGGTCCTTTCTTCTCTTTTGTATCTGTAGGTAGTGAGCCTCCTTGTTGGATAGTGGGTCCTTTTTGTAGGCAGCGAGCCTTTGTATTTGGACAGTGAGTCCTCTTTTGGGAAGTGAGCCTTTGTATTCAGTTTTATATTCTCTTTATATTGTGAGTTAACCCTCACCATGGTTTTTCCCTCATTAGATTTTCCACGTAAAAAACCGGTGTTCATTGTGTTGATTTACTTTGTGTTATTTGTGTTTCATGCTCATACATAATAACAAAATAGTGTGGTTATTGAATTGATAAGTAAGTTTTAAGTTTGAATTTTGTTACAACTAATTCACCCCCCCTCTTAGTTGTCCTGCACTTGTTTAACAATTGGTATCAGAGCTTTGGTTCCTTGGTGTAGAGCTTAACCGCTTAAGGAAGATTTGATGGCATGTATAAGTTGGAAATCCCTATGTTTGATGGATCTGATTACAGTGATTGGAAAGTGTAGATGAGAGGATATATTGTTTCTCTTGGTTACAAGACCTAGAAGGCTGTTGAGATGAAGTATACTGCTATGATGAATGGTACTACTACCATAGATGAAGTTTCTGCTTATGAGGAGAATGAGAAAGTGAGGTATGCTATTTACAATGCTTTATCTAAGACTGAATAGGCTAAGGTTCTTTCTTTGGATATTTCTTATGATGTCTAGAAGAAGTTGGAAAAACTATATGGAGGAAATGAAAAAGTAAAGTTGACAAAGAAGCTGGTGGCAAAGTGAAAATTTGAGAATTTGAAAATGGAAGAAGGTGAAGTGTTTACAAGCTATTTCCAGAGGGTTGAGATGACAACAAATGAAGTTAAGAATCAAGGGGGAAAGGTGACCGATGAAGATATTATTGAGAAGATCCTGATCACCCTATCGGATTGCTACAGTGATAAGATCTCAGTTATTGAAGAGACGTATGATCCTACGAATTATACTAAAGAACAGTTGTTCGACACCTTGCAAGCATTTGAGATGAGAAAGTTCAAAAAAGAAGATAGGAAAGAAGAAAAGACATATAACATTTAAGGAAATGAAGATTGAAGATGATCCAGAGAGTGATGGTTCTGATGAGATGGAAGTGAACTTCACCAGGAAGTTGAAGAAAGGTACTAGAAAGTATAAAGGTATGTTGCCCTTTAAATGTTTCAGTTGTGGTAATATTGGTCATTATGCTTCAAGATGTCCGAATAGAGCTGTACATAAGAAAAAAAAAGGATCATAAAGATAAGGATAGGAAGGATAAGAAACACAAGAATTTGTACTATGTTAAAGAAGATGCTGGAATCTCTGATGATGAATCTAAAAATGAGGTTGATGATAGTGAATTATTATTCTTATCTTTGGAAAGTAAATTTGTATCTACTAACCCTAGAAAATGTGCAAGCAAGAAGGGTTTGGAGAATAATAGGAATAAGATGGAAGGTACTTTGGTTACCACTTTTCATGCAAGACATGATGAAGACTACTGGGTAATTGATAGTGGATGTTCTAATCACATGACTGGAGATAAGAGTAAGTTCACTAAAATTGAAAAGTATGATGGTGGTTTAAACATGTTTGGTGATGATTTAGGAGCTAAGATTTGTGGGAGAGGTTAATTTAGTTTTGATGGAGTGCATAGTACTAATGATGTATATTATGTGAAGGGTTTGAGGCATAACCTCTTGAGTGTTGGTCAGATGTGTAGCAATGGTTTTAAACTTGTGTTTTAGAATAATACATGTGAAATCATAAAAGGATCTATAAATGGAGATATGGTTGCTACTGGAAGGAGAAATCATGGAAACATCTTTCAGCTTAAGGGAGTTGATGGTCAATGCCTTGTATCTCAAGTCAGTGAATTGGTGGATTGTTGTATCTTACTGCTACTAGACCAGATATTATGCATGCAGTATGTCTAGTTGCCAAATTTCAAGCAGATCCTAAGGAGGCACATGTTACAACTATAAAGAGGATATTTAGCTATCTTAAAGGTACAACGGATTATGGCTTATGGTATCCGAATGGTGTTGATTTCACTAGAGTGCTTATACTAATGTAGATTGGGTTGGTTGTGTGGATGACATGAAGAGTACTAGTGGAGGTTCTTTCTTTCTTGGTAGAAGATTAGTTTCTTGGTTGAGTAAGAAACAAATCTTGGTTTCTTTATCCACTACAAAAGCAAAACATATTGCTACAGCATCTTGTTGCACACAGGTTTTGTGGATGAAGAAAACTATGAAAGACATTAGAGTAATATGTGATGAGCCTATTCCAATTTTTTGTGACAACCCAAATACTATAAATATTTCAAAGAATCCAGTTATGCATTCAAGAACAAAACACATATCTATCAAATATCATTTCTTGAGAGAAAAGGTGTTGTCCAGAATGAAGTCAAACTGGAGTATGTGACAACAAAGGAACAAATTGCAGATATATTTACTAAGGATCTCCTGAAGGATACTTTTGAGCATATTAGGGAGAGGTTGGGGGTAATTATCCCTTTGAACTAGGTGCACATGAAGGTGCATTAGTCCAGTGAATTCATAGATTCTTCATTTATCTGGACTGAAAAAATGGGTCTACTCCACAGGGGAGTAGAAAAGGTTTTCATTGTTACAGTATGAGTTTAAAGGGTGTACTCCTAAGGGGGAGTGGAATAGGTTTTCATTGTTACAGTATGAGTTTAATGGGTGTACTCTGAAGGGGGAGTGATCAGAGTGTTTGTTCTTTTCCATTGATGTCAAAGGAGGAGAGAAAGTCATGTGAAAAATAGTTGCAGAGGAAGAGAAGGTGTTCTCCTGGGATATTGTGAAGGATGTTGTCCTTGATGGTTTTTCACATCATGTGTTGCCATCAATGAAAAAGCAGGAGATTGTTGCAAGTATGAGCTAGTTTGGTGGTGTTGTCATTAATGTTGTCATTGATGTCAACATAGTTCAGTATGTTGCAGATTGTACATGTATAGTTGAGATACTGCTGAGATGTTGTGAGTACATGGAGCTATGCTTATGATGTTGCAGATGTGCCGAGTTGGTGTGTTTCCAAGTGCTTTTGAGAAAATTAAAAAAGAAAAGAAGTTAGAATGTTGAGTGTGTTTAGAATGTGCTCCTATATGTGCTCCACGTTTCTCCTATGTTGATCCTATACTTGTGAGGATTTGAAGGTTTGACAATGATGGTATAGTGGTGATATCTTCTGAGTTTTAGCTTCTAGTTTGAAGGTATGTAGATGCTATGTTCACCAGTATGTGAATTGTTTTGGAAGAGTTGGTCTTCTATGGACTTGGAGAAATGTTTCTGCTCCATAGTCCTCCGCTGTTTTGTTTTAGATCTTGTGGATCTGGGATATGTCTTGTGAATGTGTTTTTTATGTTGTGGAAAAGAAGTTTGAGGCTTGGTGGTCTAGAAGTCATGTTTAAGTGTTGTTGTGTGTTTCTGCACAGTCCAGATGCACTGGTGGAAGGTGTTTACTGTTTGAAGCTTGTTGCTCTTGCTGCAGATGTATCTAGAGGAATCTGAGATGTATTTTCATGCATAATAAAGCATGTTGTGGCATCCATGTATCATCTTCTTCTTCAGAAGCATGTACATCAATTTTCATTTGTGTTTCCATTAGGTTTGGCCGACCTAGTGTTTACACTTCGTTCGAAGAATTAAAATTAATTAAGGAAGCGTGTGGATGATTTGAGACATTATCTTTTGGTCTTGGTTAAATATTTTATTGGTCCACTTTCATTCCTTTGCACCTCAGGAATGTTGAGTTGCCGACCTAATTTGAATTTATGAAATGAGGTTTTTTTTTTGGCCGACCTTGGAGAAAGGTTCTAAGGTTGAAGATGGTATAAATACAAATCAAATTGTGAAGAGTTGTATGATAGTGTGATGCAAAGTGACAAAGTAAGCCACAAATCATAAGAGTAGAAGTGTGTGAAAGTGTGTTGAAGCAACAGTTCTTCATTGTACTGGATTCCTGAAGGCAGTGAGCTCAAGGTTTCTGCAATTCTTTATTCAAGGCTACGAATGTGTGATAATTGTTGTGGTGGATCCTTTGTTCTCTTTTGTATCTAAAGGCATTGAGCCTCCCTGTTCGATAGTGAGTCTTTTCTGTAGGCAGTGAGCCTTTGCATTTGGATAGTGAGTCCTCTTATGGGCAGTGAGCCTTTGTATTCAGTTGTATAATCTCTTTATATTGTGAGTTAACCCTCACAATGGTTTTTCCCTCATTGGGTTTTCCACGTAAAAATATGGCATTCATTGTGTTGATTTACATTTTGTTATTTGTGTTTCATGCTCATACTTAATAACAAAATAGTGTGGTTGTTGAATTGATAAGTGTTGAAGTTTTAAGTTTGAATTTTGTGACAACTGGTTCACCCCCCCTCTCAGTTGTCCTGCACCTGTTTAACAGTCTCTTTTTTGGAAAAAAGTAGTGTTTGGTGTTTTTTCGTTATAAATTAACCATTCATCAAAATTTCAAATAAATTACATTTTTAGAAACTAGACTCCATTCTACAATTTTTTTTAAAAAAATCAATTAGTTTCCAAAATTTGTAGGGGTAGCACATCCAATTTTTTTTTTTTTGAGGAAGTGTCCACTTAGAAAATTAGTAAAAAATAAAATATTCGTTAAAAAATTATCAAAACAATCATGCATCAACTACATACTGTTAGCTAACTTCTAATCATAGCTATTTTAAAAAGACTAAAAAAAAGTTTGCCGTGCTAGGGTCGTACAAGAGTTGCTATGTTATGTTTTTCTAACAACACCAATTTGTGTACGTCCCTCTTTTGAAGCCCTTAATCTCAACCATTTTTAAAATAAATTAGTATTTTAGAAAGTAGACTTAGAGCACTTCAATCCTCGTTTTTGTTCCATTTCAAAATTTTGAGTGTAACTATCCTCAATTTTACGTCCAAGGTCAGTATTTCCTGATTTCAGAAAAAAAGTGACCACTTAAGCCCCCTTTTTGGGAACCATCTTTGTGCACTTACCCCTTGTTTGTATGTTTTGATTATTGCTTATGATTTCCAAAATTATAAACTAAAAAATTTGTTCTTATACTGGTTCACCCACCTCTTAATATAAGTTTGTGTGTTTCTTTAGGATATCCCAACCTTTATCAATATCTTTATCTTTAGTGTGAGCCAGGGAAATAGCCAAAGTAAGTTAGGGGAACCACTTCAAAAAATTAGTAGTAGGCCACCTAGGAGCAACACCAATTGACATCCAAAACCACTAGAAGTACACCCAAAGGTGGCACCCTGAGGAGAAGAAGTAAAGCATCCTCGACCAAGCCACAATGTACCTTTATGACTATCGAGTTAACAAAGAGGATCTTGGGACCAAGGAGACTAGGTGTGGGGAGCAGAGTGGATCCTCCCAATAGAAAGGAAATGCCCCATCCTTTTCATATTCCATCTCAACCAAATTAAAATCGTCATACAAAACCCAAGTGGCAGGGGGCATTGAATCCATAAGTCTTTAGTAAAATCCACCTCAACACAAACTCATTTTAAGGATAGGCTTGATAAAAGCAGTTTGGCTCAATGCAAGCAACCTTCCCTAGAGAGGAGGAAATAACATGCAAAAAATTATAATGAAGATTGGGAAATTCAAGCCAAATAGGCAACCAAAGCTTCTTATCATCTAAGATGGAGAGGTCTTGTGTCCATGGTTGAAAGACTAAAAGAGATGACCAAACATACCATGGGCCATGTTGAAGAATAAATTGTGCATGATCGACCTTAAGGAAAAAAATAAGAAAACAAATTTAGTGAGCTTTTGAACAAAATCTAAGTGGACCCCATGTGGGGCCCATGAATTAACAACCCATTCCCTTAGCATGCTTTTAGGTTGAGTTATCCCATAAAACAACCAATAAGAGTATGTTGATATAACCATTAACATGCACTATCAAATTTAGGGATGGGAAGAACCACATTTGTTGGAGTTTTTTTTCTTCTATTAAAGATAAAATAAGCAATACATTACATCTTTAGTATATCATCCCAAAAAAATGTAGTTTTTAATCCTAGCGAGGTGTAGATTTTATCCCCCAATGACTGATTTGGCAATAAATACAAGTAAGATTCCAATTTGCTATACATTAGATATACTGTGTAGCATTTATAAAAAGATATGTCAACCGCCTATATTGTACAACATTTACATCGAGAAGTGCATAAATACAAAGAGATACATTACATATGGATAGTTCATTATAGATTCCTACTTTGACTAACTTTTCCAACGTCATTCCTACTTTCACTGGTTGCCAACATCTCCTCTGATGTGAAGACCTCTTCCACCTCCCATTTTTCATTGGTGTGGAGTCTTGGATTTTTTTTTCTACAATGACCTTTTCATTGTACACTTTATGGAACTTTTCAAGTGCCTCCATGAACTTGGAAAGGATGGGCTTCCCTGCACTTGAGCTGTTGCCAAAATTGACCTCCCTTTGTTTGAGTAGCACTACATCATCCTTCAAGAGCTTGTGAAATTTATCTTCCAAAACCCTTACTATCATAACTACCTGTAAAGCAATCTCAAATAGGATGAGCCTTTTTGTTGGCTCAATAAGGATCCTCCTTTGCCCATTAAATTTTTCCCCATTCCTAGCTTTCCATAAATTCCATAGAACTTCATTTTCCAAATAGTGCCAAAATAAATCACACTCCTTTCCCAATTTCTTATCATTACATAGTAAAATCTATTTTCAATTTACTTTGTTATTTGATTTCCAAATTGTCAAATTATTACATACAAGCTTACAAACTTCACTTGCGTACAAACAATCGAAAAAGAGATGGTTAATTGTTTCTGGTACTTTGCATATGCTGTAGATTTTAATATCATCATATTTTAGATTAATAGGTACTCTTTGTAATAGAATTAGCCATCTTAAACAAGATTTCTTGGGATCCAACACATATGACCAGTTTGGGATAAAAATTTCTTGCCATTCTTTGTTGTTTATGTTTGTTCCCCATATTTTGTTAAGGTGCTCATTCAATGAATCATTGTTTACTAGGTCCCTATAAATGGTTTTGACATGTAATTTCTTAATTGGTTTGGTGCCTTTCCACATCAAATGTTCAACAAGGTTGCCACTTGGACTGCTTGGTTTAAGAGGGGGAATGAGTTCCCAAGCCTGCTTTAGCACTGAGTATGTTCTCGAGGTAGAGGGGGTAGTTAGAATTCATATTTCAATTCTTCCCATTTTTTTAACTTACCATTTATTAGAATGTTCTTCAAGGTTCTCACTCCAGCTTGAGCCCACTTCCTGGTAGAGCACCCTTGTAGTAGTGCTAGAGGTTTCCCACAATGCTCTAAATTCTACCAGATGGATCTGGTTGGATGCAATGCATTACCATTATGCTCAGTGAAGTTAGGGTTGGAGACATCCTTTTTAATACATTCCCAAGCTTTCCAAATGCTCCTAAAGACCATGGAACTAGTAGGGGAAATTGAGTGCTTTGAGATGAGGAGATCACTGAAGGGTAGGATTTTCCATGACTTTGCATGTTTGGGAGTGGCCAATTGTATGTTGTTTCTTATTAGCACTTTCCAGGGATCCTTCTCTTCTAGGGCTTTAAAGATCCATTTGCTGGCTAAGGCAATCCCTTGTTTTTCCAGATCTTTGAGCCCTAACCCACCATTGTCTTTCCCCATGCAACACCAATCCCATCAAACTGAATGTTTCTTCCTCTTACCCTTCCCATTCGACCATAAAAAGTCTAATTTTCTTTTGGATTTCCTTTATTTGGTAGCTATTGAAGAACCACACTGAAAAAAATATATAGAGTAGGATGAGAGGACTTTTTGGCAAACCTAGAACCTGCCTACTAAGGAGAGGTACTACCTATTCCACCTATCAATCTTCTTTTAAATTTTCTCTTTGATCCATAACCACATGTCCTTTAGGCATGGGAAGATTGCAAATGGTATGCCTAGATACCTAACTTGTTTGTTTGGGCCTATCCATTGAAAATCAAATCTTTGCAACCATTGAGGAGGGATTTCTCACCAACCCAACATTATAGATTTGGTTTTGGAAATATTTGCACCAAAGGATTGGTAGTATATACTTAGGTTGTATATCAATTTTTCTATGTTTTCCTCTTTTAGTTCAACAAAAATTTCCATGTCATCAACAAATTGAATATTCAGTGCTAGCTCACTGTCATTTGATAGAAAAACACCTTTAATTCTTGGAGTTGCAATAGTGCCTCTTAGCAGGAAATGCAAAGCATCAGAGGCTATGACAAATAGGGCCAATACTAGGGGGTATTCCTATCTTATAGACCTCCCAAGCATAAATTTTTTCAGAGAGTGCTCCATTGATATCCACTTGGGTTGAAGCATCCTTTAGCAAGGTGTATACCATGCTACAAAAATGTTGGAAGCCATAGGCCTCAATATTTTCTCTTAAGAAGGTCCATTCCACCCTTTCGTACACTTTTTTGAAGTATAACAACAACATAGATGAGTTTTTCTTGGAGGTTTTACTCCATTCCATAGCCTCCCAAGTTGTGATGAGGTTTTCTAGTATGTACCTCCCATTGATGAATCATGTTTGGGTGTTGCTTATGAATTTGGGGAGGATGTTGACTAGTCTTAGTGCTAGGACTTTGGCCAAAATTTTTTAGGAGACATTTAAAAGAGTTATTGGTCTCCAGTTCTTCATGTTTGATTTATCCCCTTCTTTGGGTAGTAGCCTGATAATTCTACTGTTGATGCTATCCCCTAGAGATCCATTTTCAAATGCTTCCATGTATACTTGGTGTAGGTCCTCAAAGTTCCAACATGAGAAGGTCTTGTAGAACTCAACTAGTAGGTGATCAACCCCAAGTGATTTTTCATTGCTCATGGAGTTTATGAGAGTCATTATTTCTTTTTTGTTGATAACCTTATCTAGGGACTCAACATCTTCTTGGGATATTTTTGGGGGATCATTCCCTTGATAATATTCCTAGCTCTCTTTTCTTCCTTTGTCTCTCCTTCAGAGGAGAATAGATCCTTGAAAAAAATGAATTTTTTGGAGATATCCTCCTACTCAGTGAAGAGGGTGCATCATTATGGAAAATCTAGTCTATCTGTTCTTCAACCCCCTTCTCCTTTAAGTATTTGAAGAAATTTTTTGACCCCTTGTCACCATTTTCTAGCCAATTGAGTTTGGATCTTATTTTTTGGCCTTGTAGCTTGTGCATTTGCAAACTTCTAAGGGTGCATTTTTCTATTACTATTTCCTCATTAGCTTTCACATCAACTGGGTGTTTTTGCAATCTAGTTTCTGTCCTAAGCAGGTCCTCTTAGAGGAGGTTTTCCTCCCTTCTCCTCTCCAATATCATGTGCTTCCCAATTGTTTGGCATAGTATTTTCCATCCCTTTGCATTTGTCTCCCATATTTTTATTTCCCCCTCTCCCATAGAGGATTTTTTTTATCTCTCTAAGGGTGCATATGTTAGCCTTGTAGATCTCATCTTTAAGTAGGCTAACATTGAGGATGAATTTTTTCTCCTTCCTCCTTTCTTTCTTCCTTTCTGAGTTCAAGCTTAGAGTGGCTTTGATCAGGTGATGATCAAAGAGCGTGTAAGGGTAAACCATCACACTCTAACCCCCGTCAAGAGGGGTGAAGCTGTACCAATCTTTGTTTGCATAAAATCTATCTAATCCGCAATAAATCATTCTTTCCCCTTTCTGTGCATTGCACCAAGTGTACCAAACAAAATTGCATTGGTCCTTCTTTTTCTCTAAGGGATCAATTGGGTTGAGCTTATTTTTGAATCTCATCCAGAAGTATTTTTCATTCCCTTTCCAATCCATGCTAAGTCCACCTCTTTTTTCTTCCCTATTCTCTACCATCTTGAAGTCCCCCCAAAATATCCAAGGGATTTCAGGAAGGGTTGCAAGCCATTTCCAGAGCTCTGTACGTTCTCTATAGTCATTTGGGGCATAGATTGAGAAGACTTGAAATTTGGATCCTTCCTTCTCAAAGGTTGCCCATACTTCCCTATTGCACAAAGACACTCCATTCCTAGAGAGGTGCTGCTCCCATATTTTGCACATAGTATAGCGATTCCCCCTTTTTCTCTCTCATTTTTGGAGACCAAGGCAGAGGAGTTGTTCCAAATAAACTTCATGGTGGTTTCAAGGGTGAACCCTATGGCCTTTATCTCTTGCAGGAGTAGGGTATGTGTAGGATCATGGGGGTCCAAACTAGGCCTCTAAGTGGTGATGAAAATTCAGAAAATAAGAGTTAGGCAACTTGACATAAAAATTTGAATAGGTTATTAACATAATTTAAAAAATATATGTAAGAACAAAAGTTGTAGCAAATTGAATGTAGTTTTTAGGCTACTAGTCCTTTTTTGGAAAAAAGTAAATTT
>VDFB02379711.1:35684629-35769332 GCA_007258455.2 Sequoia sempervirens | reverse complement strand
CCTTAAACCCTCTACCCTCTACCATTAACCCTATACCCTCCATCTCTCTCCCACTCCCTCTCTCTCTCTCTCTCCCAAGTCTCTCCCTCCTACCCCCCTCTTCCTCTCTCAGGTCTCTCTCTCCCTTATACCCTTAACCCTAAACCCTTAACCCTTATAACCCTCTAACCTCTACCATCAACCCTATACCCTCTATCTCTCTCTCAAGTGTCTCTCTCATACCCCCTCTCCCTCTGTCAGGTCTCTCTCTCTCTCTCACTCACTCCCTCTATCTCTACCCTTAACTCTTAACCCTAAACCCTAAACCCTTGACCCTTAAACCCTCTACCCTATACCCTTACCCCTCCCTTCCTTTATCTCTATCCCACTCCCTCCCTATCTCTCTCAAGTCTCCCTCTCTCTCACTCTCTCCCAAGTCTCTCTCTCTCACTCACTCCATCTATCTCTCTCAATCACTCCCTCTATATCTCTCCCTCTATCCTCAACCTTAAACTATCAACCCTCTACCCTCAACCTTAAACTATCAACTCTCTACCCTCACACCTCTCTCTCTCTCTCTTGGGTCTATGTGTGCAAAACTTGGATATTCGATTTATAACACTAAAATATTATTGTTACAATAAATTTTCAAAGTAGCACAAATCAGATATATGATTTGTGCTGCTTTGGAATGGGCATTGCTTTGGAGAAATGTACTGACACCCAATCCAGAAAAAAGTCAACTCGGGATTTTTTGCATTTTTTGGTGAATGAAAAACACTACTTTTTTCATATCGCCACTTTTTGGTCCATCATGATCTTGCACATGCCCTTGAGAGGGATATGGGGAGAGAGAGAGAGAGAGAGAGAGAGAGAGAGAGAGAGAGAGAGAGAGAGAGAGAGAGAGAGAGGGAGGGATAGAGGGAGAGAGAGTGGGAGAGAGAGATACTTGAGAGGGTGAGTGTGACATTGAGAGAGGGAGTGGGAGAGACTTGAGTGAGAGAGACCTAAGATGGAGAGAGGGAGTGGGAAAGACTTGAGAGAGAGACCTAAGAGGGAGAGAGACTTAAGAGGAAGAGAGACTTCAAAGGGAGGGAGAGAGAGGAAGAGGAGATATGGAGAGGGAGATGGAGTGGGAGGGACCAGAGAGAGAGAGAGAGAGAGATGTCTAGAGCTCAAGGAGAGAGAATGAGAAAAATAGGTATAAAGAGGTATAAGGAGAGAAGAAAGGAGGGAGGGATAGGTCTAGAGCTTAAGGGGAGACATAGTGATATATAGAGAGGTAGAGAAAGGGATAAAGATATAGATGATTTATAAAGATTTTTTCATATCCTTGCTACAAAAAATATAAATATTTCATTGTTCATTAATTTTTCTAATGTTTCAAGTATTTTGAGATGAGTGTTACAAAAAAATCATGAAAAAAAGACTTTGCATGTGAAATTAGGGAGCATTTGATGTTTCAAAAATGAAATATGAAGTTCAAAGGATTATAATTATTTTTTGGTGTATAATATAGAAAAAACACCTATTACATTGTGTAGAACTCTCAATCACCTTTCCAACACCTATAAAAAGTCAAAATTTTGATAAGAAACACAAAAGTTATGCCTGTTTTACTAAAGAGGGGTTTTTAGGTTTTCAAAACAGATATTCGTTTTGATTTTCAAAAAAATGGGTTCCCGCTTTCCAAAACAGATATCCGTTTTGGTTTGGTAAACGAATATTGTACCCAAGCTTGCATAAAGTCAAAGCTGTGAATTCTGCGTTTTTGGACATGTTAAAAACGCCTTTTTTTCCCATTGCCACTTTTTGGACCCCCATGATCTTGCACATACCCAACACAAAGTCTTTGTCTTTTTCTATGTTTAGATACCTTCTCACCAGCTATTTCCTGTTTGGGGATTCTAGGCCCCTCACATTCCAGGAAGTACAGTTAATGTTCATTAGCAACAAGGGTTGAGTCGGTCTCTTTGTCTTTCCTAAACAAATCAAAGTGTTTAGGAGAGGGGTTCCCACTTTCCAACCTCTTGTTACTCGAGGTAGGGAGCATGATCCGTGTCTTTTTCCTCTTATTCTTATTCAATGTGAGTCTACCACCATTGACCTTGAGGATAGAGCCTTTCTTTTTGGACCTAGTTGGGGGTTCATCGATGTTCCTTGATTTTTAGTGGTGGCATGTTCAACAACCAAGTTCCCACCCCCATCTGATGCCCCACAACCTTCCTTTGGCCCAATCACAGGTGTTTTAATAGTTCTTAACTCATTTTTTCCCTCTTCCTTATCCCCTTTCGGGTTGGAGCAGTCCAAAGCAACTTTGCTTCTTTTTATTAGGGTGTTTAGTATTTCTTGCATTTGATTCCACTTTCAATTACAAGATTAGAGTTCCTTTTGTTATTTCGGTTGAGGTGGAGTCTCCTCCATTTATTCTTGGGGCATCCAGGTCAAGGTTCCCAACTTGGAAGCTAGGTTCCCTCAGGGTACTACCTCCCATTGGTACACCTTTATCGTCAATGCTCATGTTAGATATAGAATTCTCCTTCATCCTAGGACATGGGGAAAAATGAGCCATAGTGCCCTGGGGGCATCCGTCACCCTATTGGAGAGCTCCCTGGGCTATATTAGCCTCTTCCACACTGGTATTAGAATCTTTTTCAGCCGACTTGTCACTTGAGACTCCACCCACCAGTTTGATGTTCTTATAGAAGAGGTTTTTAGATTATGTTTTAATAGTATCAGTTTCTTTGTTCATTTCCATTTTCTTTCTTAGGTATCTCATTACAATCTATTGTGCATTCAACTTGGGAACACTAGAGGTGTCACATGGAATTGTCTCTGTGAGTACAAAAGTGGTAGAGGATTGTAAAGGGGGCTTTGGGGAAGATAAAGATTTGAGAGAAAATCCTTCTCCCTCATTTAGCAGAGGGGAAAAGGGGTTTCCCAAGGCAACAAGGATGGAGAAGCATGGGCCTAGGAGGAGCTAGTGCTAGCGGGGGACTGTGAGGAGGGTTCCAAGTTTGGGCCAAAGTGACTGCCATTGCAAGGAGACTGGGGGGGAGGGGCAGGGTTTCTACCCACTTCGGTTGCAATGTCATCATTAGGGACTGACACACCATATGATTTTCTAGGGTTAGGGTACCCCTTAGGTCTATTCTTTTGAATGATTGGGAAATCTTTTCTTATATGGCCTTCGCGTTTGCACATGTAATAGGCATCAAGGCCTCCCAAAATTTTAGTTTGAAAAAAATGAATTTGGTAATCCATGTAAATTTCCAAGAAGTTTGGTACTTCTTGACTTGGCGTGAGGGCAATCAAAACCCTAGCATTCATATCCGGGAGGGAGACCCTTGAATTATCCAACTTCAAAACAATGCCTATTGGTATGAGCAGTTGAGGGATAAGGGCCCAAAGTTCATGAGGGATGTCTTTTACCAACATCCATCTAGGGCTGGATAAAACTAACACTTATTCGATGTTAGCCCCTTGCATCTAGGCTATAGCCCTGAAGACGCTCTTTCTTACTTTCCAAAATGGGTTCTTAGTTATTCTTTGTTGCATATCATGATTCTTAAAAAAAAACCAGAAACAAGCCTTTTTGAGCCATACGACATAAATAAACTATAACCCCCATCTTTTTATGCCATGTGTTTACAAAAAAATTATCCAGAAACTTTCTTGAAGGAATGTAATTCAAATCCACAGCAGCGAAAAAACAAGCCACATTCTTAAGTTTTTCCCTTTTAGAAAGAATCACAATTTCCATTGTGTCGTTTGGCAAAACAGAGAGTGTTAACAGCAGGGCGGAGGGGTCCTTACCTCTTTCCCCTCTGTTGCGGTCGACGCCCTCGCCACCGTCGCTACAGAACGCCTCGAACCTCGCCCTGACCACAACAGGTATAGGCTCCTTTGTAGTGGCTTCTTTGAACGATTTTACCTTCTTTCCAAAACCCGCGCTTGAGCCAACACCATTATCAGGTGGGTCGGGGGGTCTAGATCCCTCCTCCATAATGTAACGTAAAGCCTCCAGAAGACATACCTCATGGAATACCTTTAGTACAAATTTCCTCGGACACTTGTTCAAAGGAGCCATGATTTAGAGCCACCAAATGGTCAACCTAGCATGAATTGTTGGATTGAAATTAGCTGAGGCCATTTAAAGAGAGGCTTAAAAGTCCCCCAATAAATGTCGTATGACAATAGAAGAAACACAAGCGAAAGCCAAGTTATGTAGACAAAGGACAAAACCCTAACATAACACATACCACACCCTCCACCAACCTCCTAGTATTTCATATCATGTCCCATTTGTAAAAATAGTAAGTTTGAGATCATTATAAAACCATCCTTTTTTCCATGGTTAATAAGCCTACATAGGAAAAATAATTTATTTAATATTTAATACTATCTTGGTGCAATTTAATTTTTTTAGAAATTTAAATATTAAGTAACATTTCTATCAACACATGTTGCAATGTTGAATTTTGGAAGCATCTTAGTGTTGAATGCAAAATTTAAAAATAGCATTTTTGGTAGTTTTATTGATAATTATGATAAATTGTATGAGAATTATCATATACTAATTTTCGCATCCACTAGAGGAATTTTCATCAGGGCATTGAGAGTTTAGACATCCATTTTGTGCTCAATGTATATAAAATATGTGAAGTTTTTCATTTGGAGGTATTGCATTTTTCACAATTTGATACTAAGCACTTATACTTGTATTTTCTTTAGTGGATGAAAACCCATTAGAGTTGGAGGCCTATAGATGAAAACCCATGAGTCTCAAGTGGCTAGAGGATGAAAACAATTTATTCATAGAGAGCAATAAATCATCCAGAGGTTGCATTAGTGTTGAAGGGTTTAAGTGATTTTGGAAATTTCTAATGTTTGTTTGTGGGTCATCTTTGTTGCATTTTTGGTGTGTCCATAGGTGTTGTTTCTAGAAGTGTTGTTTCCATAAGTCTTGTTTCATAAGTGTTGATTCTAGAAGTAATGTTTAGTGTTGTTGCCTTGTTTGATGTGTGTTTTTGCATGTTTGTTGTTGATCGTCCATTCTAGGTACTAGAGATCAACTCTTGCAAGTTTGGGTAGTGTTTGTAGTGATAAAATTTGTTTTCTACCATAGTTTGATGTAGTTTTAGTAGATATTTGAGTTTATGTTGTAGAAGTTTTCTGTTATCACATAAATTTTTTTAGACCTAATTTATTTTTGTTTATATCATAAAATCAAATGAATATATTTGTGGTATTTTCCAATTCATTTTGTTTTGTTGTTTTTCAAAGATTATGCAATTTTCTGATTTAGTTTCCATTTTTTTTAGTGAGCATTTTATAGTGAAATCAGTCCCAAAATTTTTATAATCCATTGAAGATTAGTAATGAACGACTTGGGAACATTCTAACAAAATTTGGGAGTTTAATGATATAAACTAACCACCTAGTTATTGTGATTTTCTTGGTAATTTATGGAATGACTTCTTGAATTTGTTGTTGCTGGAAGTTTATTTTATTTGGGACATCTCACATTGCAATGGAGACAAGTTTCTTATAGAAGGTCCAAATGCTAATATTTAGAAAAGGTTGTGCAACCTTAAGTAGCTACACCACTTTGATAGGATAGATGTACAATATAAGACATTTTGTTAGATTTCGAATATTCAATTAAAGGGTATATGCAATTATACCTTATTATATAAATGAGAAATATGAAATTAAAAAGGTTATGCATAAGAAGCGGGATATAAATTATATATTTTTAATATATAACGTAATTTATATATAATTAGTTATATAATTTTATTTGTTATTTGTATTATATTATTATATTAATTATATCAAAATTAATTAAAAACTAATAATTTATAATTAAAATAAATTATGAAATTAATTTTTAAATATTGATTAATGATATATTCAAATTAAATTATAATCAACTTAAAATTAATACTAATCATATATCTTTCATGATATTTTATAAAAATCAAAATATAAAATATTTTTCAGCGAAAAATCAAAATATAAAAGATTTTTTTCAAGAATAATCATAAATGATTAGGTTAAAAATGGAAGGAAACATATATTTTTTCAACTGTGCAACGCCTGCAAACGGTGTATCATCCGTTTTCAGATAATTATATTATATCTAATTATAAATTGCGGAAGTAGCTCCATGACCCATTATTTATACAGCTCAGAAAATGGACGATCTTTAAATTCTTATTCATGCTTTCTCCTCTGTAGCGATGAATATATCATCCAAATTGGTCTTATGTTTTCGAGCTTGAAGACAAATGAATATTTAGGAACGAAAGAAAAACAATTCTTAAACTTTTGCACATTACGAGAGGAGGTCCTATAAACAGGACAATATGTTAAACACAGTTTGCATTTTCAATAAGTATTGACAACATCATACTTTCTCAAACTAGTTTAATGAAAACACATGAATTGAAACGACTTACAAAAGTGGATTTTACAGGAAAGAAGACTAGCTTATGATGGAGGACAAACTTGAAACTATCAAACATGTAAAGGACTAAAACTTCTTAAAGGAAGTTATTAACATCTAAAATGAAGAACTGTCAGATGCCAATGCTTCTGTGGGATTGCTATTGCCCAGGAGTTCTGATATGGTGGCTGTTAAATTGGAAGCAGCTGCACCTCCCATCAAAGATGTCTTCAAGCTCTCTAAGGCATTGGCTACATCTCTCATGGAAGGTCGTTCGCTTGGTGATTCAATACTACAAAGCAAACCAACATGAATGAAAGAAATAAGACATTTATTGTCTTCCATGTTTTCATTCACATCTCCCAATAGCTCGCTATCAACAATTTCTACCAGTCTGTTTGGAAAAGCTGATCTCACCCACTTTTGCAAGCTCATGTCTCCCACAAACATGTCATCACCTGGCCTCTTCCTTGTAACCATCTCTAATATCAGAATTCCGAAACTATAAACATCTCCCTTTATAGAAACACTCCCACCCAATCCATACTCTGCAACCAGTTTTATTCATTATATTCTTGAAAAGTTAATAAAGAAAATGATAATGCCAATAGAAAGAAAATTCAAAAATTTTACCTGGAGCAATATATCCAATAGATCCTTTGAGTGCAAATGTTGTTGTACTCAGTGAATCTGGGGAATTTGTAGCAGTTAAACGGGACATACCAAAATCAGTGACAAGGGCTGTCATGTTGGCATCCAAGAGCACATTGCTAGGTTTTAAATCACAGTGCACAATTTGTAGAGGACAATCATGATGTAAATATTCCATGCCATGGACTATATCTATAGCAATGCTAAAACACTCACTCAATCCCAATTTACAAAATCCTTGATCATCCCTGTCAGGGTGCAAATGCTTTTCTAAGCTCCCATTAGATGCAAATTCAAGAACCAAACCTTTGATGTTAGGGTAGAAAAATGCACTTATGATTCTGATCAGATTACGGTGCCGAATCCTCCCTAAGAATTTGCACTCTCCCTTAAAACTCTTAAGAGCTTCTTCATTTTGCAAATTAAGAGTCTTGATGGCAATTATCTTACCATCCCTTAAGATGCCTTTGTAGACAAATCCAAAGTTACCTACTCCAAGTAAGTTGGACTCATCAAATCCAGATGTTGCAATAACAAGATCATGATAAGAAAATTTTTGGTAGCCGAGCCTTCGAAAAATAAAGCTTGAGGGGTGGACTAGTTGCCTTGAAAGTTTATGCCTCCATAGAATTCCTATAATGAAGCAGCATAATGCAAATGCAATGGTCCCAACAACTGATAAGACTATTTTTTTAGGCAGGGAATGCTTTTCCTGGGTCTGATTTGGGCATGGAGGCAATGAATAGTTTTTTGGGCCACATAGGCCAGGGTTCCCCATAAGCAATGTTAAAACAGTTCTATTTGGAAACAACCCTGCTTCTGGAATCTGCCTGACAAATTATTGAAAGAAAGATCCATTTCTTGGAGATTTTTTAATTTGGAGAGTGAATCTGGTATTGGACCTTCAAAGGCGTTGTGGGACAGATTTAGATGCTCTAAAGCTGTGCAGTCTCCTACAGACTTTGGAATGACCCCAGTAAGTCGATTTCCAGATATATCTATGGCTTGAGCCATTACAATTTTACTCATCTCCTGTGGCAAGAACCCTTTCAGAGAATTCCATGAAAGATTGAGGTAGAATTGTAGGTTTCTAAGGCTGACAATGACTTCACGAGGTATCCTTCCCCCTAGTTTATTGTAAGATAAGTCAAGGAGCTCCAACTTCTGACATTCCTCCAAACTAACAGGGATCTTTCCTGATAAGTTGTTGTGCTGAAGTAAAAGACGTCTTAGCTGCTGGGAGAGACAAAGAGAATCTGGAATTTTTCCAGATAACTGGTTGTGACTAAGATTTAAGAGTCCGAGATGTTGCATTTGGCCTATCTCACTTGGAATGCTTCCTTCTAATTTGTTCCCACCCAAATACAATTCTTCCAACTCACGAAATCTTTTTATTCCAGATGGAATATTGCCACTGAAAAGATTATTGTCTAATCCTAAGTAAGTTAAGTTTGTCAGATTTACAATCTGTTGTGGTATGCTTCCGCTTATCATGTTGGCTGATAAAGCCAAGTAATTGAGATTGGAAGACAGTTGGCCTATGGATGAGGGCAATATACCAGTGAAATGATTGGTTTTCGCATCTATTTGTTCCAAGTTTGAGCAATTTGTGAGAGCAGTGAGAAAGGCCACTGTGTTACTGCTGTCACTAACAAGTTGATTGGTGTGTAGGTAAAGCTGGGTAAGAAGGTTCAACTTACCCAGCTCCATTGGAACTGTTCCACCCAGTTGGTTTGTATTTAAATAAAGTACTTGGAGACTGGAACAATTCCCCAAGGAGTTCGGTATGTTTCCACTAAGTTGATTTCTCCATAAACCAAGATACTCTATGTCAGCGAGCATTCCCAATTCAGGAGGAATGGTGCCTGATAAACTATTTATGGCCAGGTCCAATTCAACTAAGGCGGACATATTTTTGAAAGAGGGCGAAATGGTACCTGTGAGACTGTTCCTGCCCAAGTAGAGGTGAGTGAGCTCATTTAGCTCCATACCTAGTCCAGGGGGAATTGGGCCGTAGAGATCATTTAGCTCCAAACCCAATTCAACTAAGGCGGATAAATTTTTGAAAGAGGGTGGAATGGTACCCGTGAGACTGTTTGTGCCCAAGTAGAGGTACTTCAAACTTGTGAGAAGACTAAGCTCAGCCGGAATGCTGCCATGCAATTGGTTAAAGGAGAGTGCCAGAAAATACAAACTGTGGCAAGAGGAGAGAGCGGGCGGAATGGTTCCTTGCAATTGATTGTGGCCCAGCATGAGTATCCGTAGATGTGGGAGTTGGCCGAGTTGAGGTGGAATGGTCCCAGTGAGGTAATTGCCGAAGAGATCAAGGGATCGAAGAGAGGAGAGATTCCCTAGCGCAGGAGAGATGGTGCCGTCTAAACCCATTAGGGTTAAATTGATGGCACGGACAAAGTGAGAGGAAGGATGACAGGAGACACCAGTCCAGTTGCAGAAGGGGTGAAGGGGAGTCCAGTCGGGTAGGGAAGTGGCGTTGTTGGAAACGGTGGCTTTGAATCGCAAGAGCAATTGTTGTTGTTGAGAGAGATTACCGAGAGAATGAGGAAGAGCGGAGATTGAAAAGATGGAAAGCATTAAAAGTAACAACAAAAGAGAAGCCATGGCAGCCAAACTAGTGTGAGGCAGGGGAAAAACACAAGCCAATTTAAGAAATAGAATGGAATGGAGGAGCAACAAATAGATTGGGAAAATCGGTGCTTACAAATTAATTTGAGTTGAATTGAACAAAATTAATTTCATTCTTTCGCATGGATGGTAAAGGACTGGGACGCCGCTATTCTCCTTACAAAACTGCATTTAAATATAAAACATGCATAACATCATACATAATCGTACATATTACATCGATAGGGAAACTGACTGCTAACAGCAGCATTTTGCGCCGAGAGATTATTAATGTGTTTTAAAAACAATTGTCCGTTAGCTTAAATATATATTAAAATAAATTAAAACTAAAAATATATTTCAACTAAAATGAAATAATTTTTAAATAAATAAAATTGTTCCAATTTCGAATTAAAATGAAATAATTGTAAATTAAATAAATAAATAAATAAATAATTAAAATAATTAATTATTAATATATATTATTATTATATGGTATAGTTATTATTCTTATTATTCTTATAATTTTTATAATATAAATAAATTTGTATTTTTTTATAACTACTATTATATTAAAGTATATTATTGTATTATAATATAATATTATTATAATAAAATAATTATATTTTATTATATATGTTTATAATATAACTAAAATTGTATTATCATTTTCTAATTAATATTAAATTAAATTAAACTATATTATCGTGTATTATATTATAATATAATATATTTTATTGTATTATTATATGTTTATTATTATGTAAATAAATTTATATTATTATTTTATAATTAATATTATATTAAATTATATCTTGGGGAGGTGGATGGCGCTGAGGTTCCTCGTTTTAGTCTTTTGGGTAGAGGGTCTATGATCTGGGAAACTCTTAAGAGGGGAGCTCCTCTGGTCAAGCAAAGCCTATTCTGGATTTGCAATAGAGGTTCTGATGCTCTCTTCTGGCTTGACACTTGGGATGGCTTTCCACCTATCCTCTCCTCTCATCCTCACTTGGAGAATTTAAGCAGGATTTTTGTTCAAGCTGGCTGGAGCAGAGTGATGGACTTCAAAGCCCCTCAGGTTTTGGGGCAAACTATCATTTATCAGTGGAAGGGTATGCATGAGTGGCCTTTGGGTGGTTCTTTGGAGGATAAGAGGGAGTTGTCCTCCATTTTAGCTGATAGAGTGTGCTGCTCACTTCCAGAGAGGGATGTTTTGGCTTGGGGCTCAGATCCTAAAGGGAAGTACTCTGTTGCTTTAGGATATCATGCTTTGGATAGGTAGACTTTAGGCAGTGCTGAAGTTCCTTGGTGGAAATACATCTGGGATAAATTCTCCAGGCCAAAATGCAATTTTTTCTCTTGGCTAATGGTGTATGGCAGGTGCTTGACTTGGGACAACCTCTGCAAGCGGGGCTTCCAAGGTCCCTCTTTATGCTTTCTATGTCTCAAAGATGTTTAGACTATTTCTCATCTTTTCTTTCAATGCCCCTTTGCTAGGACTATTTGGCACTTCTGGTGGGGGGCTTGGAATATGTCATGTCGGCATCCTTCATTTCTTGGCGAATTTTGGCAGAATACCGAGCCTTCAAAGGCAAAGACTTCATTTTTGCACACTGCTTGGCCTATTGGCCCTAGTCTAATTATTTGGCAAATTTGGTTGGAATGCAATCGAAGGGTTTTTCTAGATAGGAAATTACAGGTGGGCCAAGTTTGGGATCGCATTCTTGGGGCTCTTTAAGAGACGTTACAAGCTAAATGTGATTTGTCAGTACCAGTTGATCCTAGGGATACTAGAGTTATTCAGAAGCTGGAGATTTCTGTTGGTAGTACTGGAAGGCTCAAGCTCGGGTAGGGAACGTGCTCTAGAGGGAAGGTCTTTAGAGGAGGGCATTAGATGCTTCCTCCCTCTGGTGTCTTGAAAATCAACACTGATGGGTCTTCTAGAGGTAATCCTGGGCACACTGGTATTGGTGGGGTGGGCAGAGATAGATCAGGGGTGGTTGTGTTCTTTTTCTCTGAGTATATGGGGAAACACTCCAATAACTTCATAGAGGAATTGGTGATTCTCTTGGCCTTAAAGAGAGCATACGCTCTCAGCTGGAAATAGATTATATGTGAATCTAATTCTCAGGTGGTGGTAGATTTGATAAATGGATGACATTTTGATGCTGCTAGTTGGCAATTGGCAGTGGTGGCAAAGCAAATTGCCAACCTTGGAGATTTATTGGATTCAGTCACTTTTTCCCATATCCCTCGTGAATGGAACAAGGTGGCTGATGGGCTGGCAAAAGTGGCCTCTGAGAAGAGCAGGACGTGGTTGGTGGAGGATTGGGACAACTTACCAAGGGACCTTGCTCAGGATTTGGAGGGTTGGGTTACCGAGGATGTGAAATGTTATATTAATGATTCTTGATCTCTTGCTTGTTATCTTGGGGCCCCTTCGGGGTCTTTTTTCCTAATGCTTTGTACCTCTTTGGCTGATTAATAAAAAGTTTTTACCCCTCTTTTTTAAAAAAAAAAATTATATTAAATTATAAGTGATATATTAGTTTTAAAATATTATAATTATTAAATTATTTTATTGTTACTATTTTTTTTTATTGGATAAAGAAGAATTTTTTTTTTTTTACTATATTATATTATTGTGTTATATTATTATATAGTTGTGTTAAATAATTATATAAATATTACATTATTATATTAAAATCATATAATTATTATTATATTTTATTATTTATAGATTAATTGTTGTGTTGTGATTTTCTCTATTGAATAGATTAACAATTAAATGTAAACACAATGAAAACATTATATTATTTATATAAATCGTAATTACATGACAAATATTACAATAATATTAAATTAAGTGATTTTTAAGGCTTTAAATCTATTTTATTCTGCCTTTCTTCTTGCAACTTGTTTTCCCTTTTCCCCTTTTCATATCTATCATATGTGAATGGTGGCATAATTTTTATTCCTTTAACAGTCTTTACATGAGAAGTTGCCACAAATGTCAATGCATTTTTTCAGTCGGTCCTATATCAACAATGGATTTTTGAAGAGTCAATCCTTGTGACTTGTGTATTGTTAAATCCAAAGCTAATCATAATAGATTTTGTTTTGTGATACCCATTTGAATTGTTGTAATTGGAACTATATGTGGATGACGATCTTGAAATTGTATTCTAGAGTAATTGTTAAGTTGTACAAGTACATATGTTGGTGGTTGTAACGGTTTAGTTCTAGGCCTATATACAATATTTTGAATATATCCAAGAGCTCCATTTACAAATTCTACTTCTATCCATAAGTTTGATGTTAACATTAATCACATTATTACTAAGTAATAACTCCATATTGATTTCATCATTTCCACTTCCATCTATGGCACTAATACTTCTAAATTTTGTTACAATACTTCATACAACTAAATTTGATAATAAATATAACTTTTTCTTGTTATGACTATGAATATTATCATTTGTTGAAAACAAATGAACATTATTTTCAAATTATTCATTCTCTTTTGCACCAAGTTTTGCATTTGATGTTTTCATAAGTAACAACAAATTGATCATCAATTATAGGGTCTACGACCCTTATATTTGTTAGGGTTGAAAAAACCTTATTTTTTCATTTTTTGTCCATCTTGTCTTAAAAATCTATAGTAACCAGTATTTTGAACTCTTCCTAGAGTAGCTTTTCTCACATTTTTCTTTCATACAGTGCTTTGTCATTGAATGAAGGTAATTGTGCCAAATCTCCAACTAAAATGATGGATACTCTTGGGTAACAAAATTACATAAATATTGCATCATAGAAAATTGGACCCTCTTGAGAAAGGAGACAATTTCACATGTAATTAGACCCACTTTTGAGTTCCCTCACATCATTTATCCTTCAAAACAACATTTATAGGCCCCTAAGACCCATTATTTTTGATCTAAAGGCCCGTTTCACCTGAGAAATCATGTAAAACCTGACAAACAATATTTAATTATCTCATACCCTGAAAAACCACCTTCAAAAGTCAGTAGTGGGACCCATTCACCACCTTGGGTGAATGAGTCCCCTTTGGTAGGACCCATTCGCCAAGGGTGGCGAATGAGTCCCCTTTGAGGGAAAATTTAATTTTGAGCGAGAATTTCATTAATTTAACTTGAATTTTTGGTGAATGTCGATCTCTTATGTCTAAATAATGGGAAAATGAGGTGTTTTTACTTATAAATACTCATTTTAAGTCATTTTACACATCTTTCAGTCATCTTTCAAAAGTAATTTCTAAGTCTAGTCTTCTATCACAAGTCTCATTAGAAAAAGTTGAAGTTTTAGGGCAGCAAACTAGGGTTTTTGCAAGTCTTGAAGCTTACTCTTTTTGTCAAGATTCAACATTGCAAAGGGTTGATGATGGATTCCTATGGTGAATCATGAAGAAATCTAGGGTGAGGAAGTGCAACTAGCCACCAAATCACACCTAGGAACTTGGTTTCATATTGATTCCATCTTCCATTTCCACTCTATCTTCAAATTAAGGTTTGCATTTTGTTTGTTTGTCATTTGCATCTCATTTCACTTCCATTTTTATATGTTTTAAGGTTTCTAGGGCTAAGATCTTGCATCACACAAATAATTCTTGCATTGCTTATTCTAGAACAATAGAATAGGGTTTTTGTCATATTTTAGATCTTCCTAGTCTTTAACACATCTAAGGCTAGATTTTTGGCAGATTTTCTCCATTCAAGGTTTAATTACCAAACTAGGGGTTTGACCAAGGAAAAACCCCCATTAGAAAAATAATTTTAGGTTATTTTGCAAGAATTTTCTGAGATCCCGAGTCAGGTTTCCGTCAAAAATTATTGTGCAAGTGTTAAGGTCTAGAACATAAATTTAAAGTCGTAGAAATTCCAAAGTGGACTGATTCACCATGCATGGAAAATGAGTCCCTCCTAAGGTGCATATTTGAGTTAGATGCAGATCTTGGTTCCTAATTGATAGAAAACAACTTCTGTGCAGAAAAACCCAGAACTGGGATTGATTCACCCAAGGTGGCAAATGAGTCATAGTCAGTTCAAATTCATATTTCATTAGTTTTCCAGTCTTCTCTTGTTTCTTAGGTGCACTCATTCTAAAAAACAACCTTTGGTTTAGTTTAATTTGCATTTTTGTACATTCTTTAAGCTTTTTGCAAACAACACTGTGTTTTCAAACATGGCATAGATCTTAGTTTTGCATTCATAATCATTCATATAAATCACTTAGTTGCATTTAGTTCACTTTATTTAGTTCATATAACTTCACACATAACATAACTTGAATGAAACCTTTAGCATTTTTGGCCTAAGCTCTCTCCTTTTAGGTGAAAAACCCTAGAAGAGTTAAAGAGTACATTGGAGCCAAAAATATACGGTTCATTTTGGTGAACTTGCATTTTTGGGGATATTAGCTTTCTGATTCCAATTGCATCTTCCATATTAGCCTTCATTTGCAACAACATTCCATTAGGGTATTGTTGTGTTTTTGCATTTTTCAAAGCATTGCATTAGTGAAAGCATCATTTAGAGCTCATTATTGCATCTTGTTTCATTAAATCAATCCAAAATCCTACATTTGCATTTTGTATCTACATTGTACAGACCTAAAAATATACATAAAAGACAAAAAAATTAGAAAAATCTTTAAAAAATTAGTCTCCTGGGACTCATTCGCCACCTAGGGTGAATAAGTCCCACTACAGTTTTTGCATCAACATTTCCAGATTTTAGTTTCCCGCATTGCATCTTTCTATTTTCTATAATTACCTTTCTGTTACATTTTAGTTGTTTATGTTTTCTTAGCATAAATTTTACATCTTTTCATGGCATTCATGGATAGTATTGAAACTATGAATTTCCTGATGATTTTGCATGTTGCTCATATTCACAAACTTCCAAATCACTCCTTTCACATGCTTTTTCTCTCATACTTTTCCATTTTTCCCTATTGAATCCATCGGGTCTTGCATATTTCACATCATGGTTCATCTTGCTGTGACATTTTCTGGGTCTCCCCGACCTGTTTTGCTAACATTTGGATGTGCAGGGCAGTCGGCAGGACTTCATTGTTGTCTTGATGACCACATGTATGCATTTTTTATCGGCATGAGGTTGTGGCCATCGGCAGGGAGTCTTAGCAAATATCGATTGTCACACCGACCGCTTGGTATATGCTACTCATCGGCGAGAGTTTTGGCTATTGGGCTGATGTCTCGACAAACTCTCATTGTCTCCCCGATTAGTTCATATGATGGTTCATCGGCATAGGGGGATGCTATCATTGGGAAGTCTCAGCGACTTCGTTTTGTCACGCCAACTAGAAGAGGGGGTAGATACTCATCGATATGAGTTTGTTTTGTCGAGCTGAGTTCTCCCCAAATGTGGTTTGTCTCATTGACTATTACAACAAGGGTTCCCCTCGGCGAGAGAATTTAGTTGTCTTGGCGAGGATGAACAAAACAAAGGATGGCTCGGTGTGACCTATTGATATCGGTGTTTGCTCTTGGCGAGAATTTGGGGTCTTTCCAAATGAAATATGTGGTGGCTTGGTCGGTAGGATAGTTGGGAGATCATGGCGACATAGGGTTAAGTGGACAACTCTCAGTGAAATAATGTGAAGTTGATATGATATCTCCCCGACCCGAGTAAGCTACAGCGAAATGCACACGGGATATCAATGATTGAATTGCCTTCGACATAATTGCCAATGTGTCATGACGACTATTCATTGATGAATAATGATTTTTGATTGTTGTGGCCGACATGTGGATTCAATTAAATAGCAGATTATGATTCCTGTGGCCAACGTGATGAATTATTTGATGATTGTTGTTGGTCAACTTGATTTGGGCCCAATTTCTGCGGTGGCCAACATGAATTTGAGGCATTTGGTTTTTCTCATGCTGGTGTATAAGATGCACTCCAATTGTAATAAGATTTAATAGGAGATTTTAGATTAGAAGCAGTAGGTAGTCAGATGGCTATAGTAGGATAATTTTCTCTTTTCAGAGACTATGTGCATGATTTCAAATGGTGGTTTCAATATGAATTAGCTGTGTGGCAGGTTGTTTCTGGTATCAATTGTATGTTGAATTTATTGAAAAGCATTGCTAAAGCTGTCTCCAAGTTGATTCTTTCTGGTTGTTTAAATTGAAATAACAAGTTTATTCTTAGTTTATTGGTGCACATTTGCTGTATCTGTGTGATTAATTGACTGGTTCTCTCAAGTAGGGATTAAATCCTTTCTGTTGATCACAGTAATCAGGGGGAATTCACCTGGATTCTTAAAGTAGAGCTTAGTAATCATAACCCTGCATTGTTTATACAAGTTATAAACAGATCATATGCCTACAATTTGATTTTCTGCTAGAATAAGCTGCTCACCTCTGTTTTGTTTGACTCTGCATACCCGACAAGGCACTGGTCTCTGCATTTCATCATTTTGAATTCACTTAATCTCTTTACATCTGTTAATCAAACATTTTAGGATTTAGATTAGAAGATTGCTATCAAGTTTGGTTTCATTTTGTTCACTGTTATCTGCCATTGTGGATAAAGCATTTCAGAAAGATAATCACAAGTTAAGTCTGCATTGTTCAAGAGAGGTACACCCGCCCAGGTTTGCAACACTTGAAGAGTAGAAGGTTGAGTTCTCTTAACCTTGTCTGTTACCCTAAAGCATATCAAGAGATTGGCAACCTCTTAAGGCATTCAACTTGCATTTTTGAGAGCTAACAAATTGGCGACTCTGCTGGGGACAAACATAAGAAAATCCAGTTCTAGCCTATCCATCCATAGAGTCAATAAAGTTCTAAAATTGGTCTTTAACCAAAGGTTCACAGTTGTTTCATTTGCACTCCCCATCTGAGTCACACACTTAACAAATTGGCGACTCTACTGGGGACTACATCAGAAAATTCAGTTGAAGACCATATTATAGAGTCATTGAAGAGAAAGATATATTTTGAGAAGTTTCAAGAAAGGTGATTCCGCTGGGGAAAAGATCAAAAGTAATCATTTTCCTACTTTTGGAAAAGTAGGTGGTGACTCTAAAAGAAACATTGCATTTGTTCAAATATGATAAGAAAAAGATCCTCAATAATATGAAAATGGAGGGTAATCAGGGCGAACCTATTGATCATGACACTCCTCAAGTTGATTATGAATCTTTAACTTTTGAGGAGGTTAAAGCACTGTATGAGTCTTAGAGAAAGGAAATAGAAGAATGGCAGCGGAAAAGGCTGCAATTGGACTAGAATGAATACACAGATGCAGGAAAATATTGGGCCCCTCAAGCACCTGATATTAGAAATGGAAATTTCTACAATGGAAGTGATACATATCATGCACAACAGAGCACTTATCCTCCACATCCATTAAAGCAAGAAAATGCTTATCTTATCTAGACAAATATTGGAAAATTATCAAGAATGCCAGTGAGATCAGTGTCAAATGCAGTTGGCAGTTATCAAGAATGTCAATGTGATCAATGTCAATGGCAACACAATTCTAATTCACATGGAGATATCAGCCAAAATCTGCAACATGATCAACTAGTTGAATGGGCTGATATTATAGAAAGGAAAAGATATGAAGATAATTGTGACATCATGGATGAAGATAGAGATACTGATCAGAACATGCAGCAAAATTTGTGCCATAATCAATAATTTGAAGTAGAAGAAGATGAGTATACTCGTAGCTAGGACTCCATCACAAAATCAGAGTGCAGATTTTCCCCCTTGGAAGCATTTCTTGACATAAGACTATATGAGGGGGAGGATTTGGGTTCTCTGTACAATAGAATGATGGATATCTATTTTCATATACCTTCTCATTATAGGCCAACAAGGGCCATGTTTGTTGAGAAATTTGTAATCGAGCATGGGAGCCTGAATCAGCCTATTGGCCTGAATCATCAAGATGACATGCCTTTGATGTAGTGAATAAATTCATTGATGCCATGGAGAAGAAAAGGTATAAGAACACTATCAATGTTGATTCCAATGATTGTACTTCTATTGAGTGTAGAGAAATTGATCAAATGATGCATCCAATAGATGATGAGATATGTGCAAATATGTGTGATAACTTGCATAATGAAGATGAAGGAACAAGATATCTCTCTTGCATAACAAATTGTGACAGGGAGGGAAGTGTGTGTTATGAGGGATCCAATGAATATTCAGATTTTGAAGATACACCTATAGATTGGGATCTACAGCAAGGGGATTCTTTTACCTCTTATGTAGATCAGGATGAAGAGGCAATGGGAAATATTGATATTGAATATACAATGCCTCCAACTACAGTTGAAAGCTACAAAGGTACATTTGATGAAGTGGAGGTTTGTAAATTTGAGAATGGTTTCCAAAAATTTTTAGGCCCATTGCATGATAAAGTTTTAAGAGATGATTAGATGATATTTTGCCAAGGTATGCCTAGGAAGGAATTTCAGGTATTTTTAGATCCACTTGATGTTGAGCAAAAGGTATTCTTAGATAAAAGGGATGTGTCAAGCTATCGAACAAATGACTTTGCTAGTAATTTTTCATTCTCTGATGATCCTAGGCCTCTTTTTGATGATGACATAAGTGATGAATATGACTATAATAGTGAAAATGTGGAAACTTGTTTACTCAGCTGTGAGCAAATCTCAGATTTGCTGAATCTTGAATATTAGAGATATACACATGAAGGTGATCTTGAAGTTCTTTGTCCAACTTGCATTTGTTTCGATAGTAAATTTTTTTTGTGCAATAATTCATATGTCTCTCAGTGCATTTCTCAAGTTGATGGTGAAGCCTTTGATGTTGGCCAAATGTATGTGTTTGTTCAAGAAGATGTATGTGATTCTGAATTTTCTAATTCATGTGAAGAAGACATTTGTTTACATACCAAGGATGATAGTGTTCCAGATTTGATTGGTTCACATATGCTTAATATTGAAGATTTGAGTCATAGGGGTATCAATAAGGTGAAAGTGGTTTCAGATAGTGTTGATCTGATAGAAATTTTTATTTCTCATGAGAAGCACTTTGTTGATGAATTTTCAATACAGCTGAAATAATGTTTCAAAATTCATAACGGTGAGAGAAATAATGTAAAAGGTTGTATTTCATATGCATGCATTTTGTGTATTGAAAATAACAGGGGCTTGTCCCAAGATGTTGAAAATTTTGAACTACAAGATGGTATTGGGATTGTGGGCCAAACCAAGCATGATGATACTCTAAGAACTTGCAACAATAGTGACAGGAAAGATTGCATGAGTATCTTCAAGAAGAATTTGATGAAATCGATGCAAAACCAGGTGTTTGACAGGGGAAGGCTTGGTTTGAGTTTCAGATTGTAACAGCTCAAAACAGATGAAACAACACAGAGGATTAAGGTTTACCAGTGCATGGACAACTCTTGCTTGTCCTCTTTAAAATTCTTTTCCATGCATAGTAGTTTAGGGTTATGGTTCACCTCCATTTTGCATTCCTTTTGCATCCATTTCCACTTCCATCTTGCATTCTCTGCATTCATTTCCATTGCTGGTCATTGGTTCATTCTCTATCTGGTCTACTCACCCATAGATTCTGCATCCTTGCATTGATCTTACACTCAATCATCCCCAAATAGAGCCACTATTGGAACTATGAATTTCTTGATGATTTTGCATGTTGCTCATATTCATAAACTTCCAAATCACTCCTTTCACATGCTTTTTCTCTCATACTTTTCCATTTTTCCCTATTGAATCCATCGGGTCTTGCATATTTCACATCATGGTTCATCTCGCTGTGACATTTTTTGGGTCTCCCTGACCCGTTTTGCTAACATTTGGATGTGCAGGGTGATCGGCAGGACTTCATTGTTGTCTTGACGACCACATGTATGCATTTTCTATCGGCGTGAGGTTGTGGCCATCGACAGGGAGTCTTAGCAAATATTAATTGTCACACTGACCACTTGGTATATGCTACTCGTCAGTGAGAGTTTTGGCTATTGGGCTGATGTCTTGACAAACTCTCATTGTCTCCCCGATTAGTTCATATGATGGTTCATCGGCATAGGGGGATGCTATCGTTGGGAGGTCTCAGCGACTTCGTTCTGTCACGCCGACCAGAAGAGGGAGTAGATACTCATCGGTATGAGTTTTTTTTGTTGAGGTGAGGTCTCCCCGAATGTGGTTTGTCTCACCGACTATTACAACAAGGGTTCCCCTTGGCAAGAGAATTTAGTCTTGGCGAGGATGAACGAAACAGAGGATGGCTCGGTGTGACCTACTGATATCGGTGTTTGCTCTTGGTGAGAATCTGGGGTCTTGCCAAATGAAATATGTGGTGGCTTGGTAAGTAGGATAGTTGGGAGATCACGACGACATAGGGTTAAGTGGACAACTCTTGGTGAAATAATGTGAAGTTGATATGATATCTCCCCAACCCGAGTAAGCTACAACAATATGCACACAGGATATCAATGATTGAATTTCCTTCGACATAACTGCCAATGTGTCACGACGACTGTTCACTGATGAATAATGATTTTTGATTGTTGTGGCCAACATGTGGATTCAATTAAATAGCAGATTATGATTCCTATGGCCAACATGATGAATTATTCGATGACCGTTGTTGGCCAACTTGATTTGGGCCCGATTTTTGTGGTGGCCGACATGAATTTGAGGCGTTTCATTTTTCTCATGCTGGTGTATAAGATGCATTCCAATTGTAATAAGATTTAATAGGAGATTTTAGATTAGAAGCAGTAGGTAGTCAGATGGCTATAGTAGGATAATTTTCTCTTTTCAGAGACTATGTGCGTGATTTCAAATGGTGGTTTCAATATGAATTAGCTGTGTGGCAGGTTGTTTCTGGTATCAATTGTATGTTGAATTTATTGAAAAGCATTGCTAAAGCTATCTCCAAGTTGATTCTTTCTGGTTGTTTAAATTGAAATAACAAGTTTATTCTTAGTTTATCGGTGCACATTTGCTGTATCTGTGTGATTAATTGACTAGTTCTCACAAGTAGGGATTAAATCCTTTCTGTTGATCACAGTAATTAGGGGGAATTCATCTGGATTCTTAAAGTAGAGCTTAGTAATCATAACCATGCATTGTTTATACAAGTTATAAACAGATCATATGCCTACAATTTGATTTTCTACCAGAATAAGCTGCTCACCTCTATTTCGTTTGACTCTGCATACCCAACAAGGCACTGGTCTCTGCATTTCATCATTTTGAATTCACTTAATCTCTTTACATTTGTTAATCAAACATTTTAGGATTTAGATTAGAAGATTGCTATCAAGTTTGGTTTCATTTTGTTCACTGTTATCTGCCATTGTGGACAAAGCATTTCAAAAAGATAATCACAAGTTAAGTTTGCATTGTTCAAGAGAGGTACACCCGCCCAGGTTTGCAGTACTTGAAGAGTAGAAAGTTGAGTTCTCTTGACCTTGTCTATTACCTTAAAGCGTATCAAGAGATTGGCAGCCTCTTGAGGCATTCAACCTACGTTTTTGAGAGCTAACAGATAGTTTTAGATCTTTGAAAATTTCTTTTTCTGTGTTCATTCCTAGTTCTTTTAGATCAACTTCCTTGATACATAAAACTGAAACATCAAACCATCCCTTCAAACAAATGATTCAACTTAGAAACAACATCTCATCCAAGCCTCTTAGTAGTGATGATGTAGACAAGTTAGATGAAGTTCTTTAGGACTTTCTCTCACTTACTTCATCCTCTAATGCTTGCAATGAGAAACCTAAACCCCTTAATGATAAAGTTCCCCTCAAACCTTTTGCTTGTGATGACTTTGATCTGTTAGATGAATCCCTCCAAGACTTCATCTCACATAAGCCATCCACTAAGGTTTGTTGTGACAACCTTATGATAACGAACATTAACACCTCTAATGCTTCTCTTGAACACCTTAAACCAATTGATGGTAATTTATCCCTCAAACCTTTTAGTCGTGATGATTTGCACTTGATAGATGAGTCTCTCCAAGACCTCATCTCACCCACATCATCTGCTTTGGTTTGTTGTGAGACATCTAAAACTAAGGACGTTAATGTAATCCAACCTCAACTTATCCTTTACCCACTCTCACATAAACTTCACCCCTCTAACCAACCCCGGTACACCCTCTACCCCCCTAACACCAATGTGTCGCAATAATCTAGTAATGATATTGTTGCTCATACATATAACACCCAAAACAACCCACAACCACCGCAACCAATCCCACCCTCTTTGCCTTTACACAATCCGCCTAGTGCTCCTCGCTATAACCCACACACAAAGGAGTATGATCTTGTTGAACAATTAAAGAATACTCTTGCCAAGATTTCCCTTTGGGATTTGCTTCAAAACTCACCAAATTATCACAACATTCTTTAAACAACTTTAAAAAAAATTTCAGTTCCTCTTGGTACCACTCTAAATAATGTGGTAGCTCTCATCCAAAAAATGAATCTTGACATTACCTTTCATCAACATGAGCTTCCTCCTTTAGAGCTGTGTAAACAAAAGAAGCCTTTATGATAATTTATCAATTCAATCACATAGGTATCAAATGAATTCTCATTGATAATGGTTCTTCTCTTAATGTGTGTAGTGTGAATCTCCTTGATTGATTAGATATTGATAGGTCACAAATAATACCAGATTCCATCTCCATTCGAGGATTTGACAACACAACAAAGCAACTACTTGGGATAATGACTTTGCCTATTATTGTTGGGGTGGCTACTTTGTAGACTCCTATCCATGTCATGCCTTATGATCTTTCATATAATCTTCTTTTAGGCCGACCATGGATTCATGAGATGAATGCAGTACCCTCAACCCTTCATCGTATCATGAAATATGTTTATAACAATCATATTTATCAAGTTGAAATAGACCCCAAGCCTGAAAGTTGCTTGCACCTTGAAAAAGGAATTATGAGTCCTTTGAAAACATTGATTCTAACACCTAATATAATATAGATCCTCTTGAAATTGAACAAAATAATTAGGAATCAATATCTAAATTATTTGGTGACAATTGGTGATCCTTAGAATTCACACCCTCGTTTATGGGCGAATACATACTCACACAAAAGAAAGATGAGAAACAAGACCAACCAACAATCATGTCCACTCAAAATTCTATACAATCTTCTCAAACACCTATCTTCTATAATTTGGATGACAATGCAACATATACAACAAATTTTGATGAGATATATTATCAATCCCCGCCTAATCCGCGAGAAATAGAAAAATATACAAAAGGTTATGAACTTGTAAAACAATTAGGATATATTGGAAAAGGGTGTGGAAAACATGAGCAAGGTATTCGTGTCCCTATTGAACCTAATACACAAGAAACAAAAACTAGATTGGGATATTCTTTTTCTTAAATGACAAAAGCTACTCAACGACCATCTTTGAATGTATTAATGCTATAACATGTCAACCAAAACACAAACTCACAATCAAACATCCTGAATTGCTTGATATAATCTTACCATCCTCATACCAGTATGTCGATAGCAATGACATTTTAAAGCAAATGTTAGGAGTTTATGATAACACATCCTCGCTTACTTCCATGAAAACATTCCTCGTGCCATGACTATTACCAAGAAAACAACAAGTGATGTTAATTGAGTTTGACCTTAAATTTGTTTCACAAAAATCAATCAAAGGCCAAGCCTTAACTGATCACTTAGTTGATGCTACTTCTCCTTTTGCTTTACCTACTTATGATTCTTTTCCTAATGATCATGTCTTAACTACTGACATTACACCATGGGAATTATTTTTCGATGGATCTAAGTGTAGAACAGGTTCCAGTGCTGGAGTGGTACTAACTCCACTTGATGGAAAACTTATTTCTTTGTCCTATCGATTATATTTCCTATGTGTAAATAATACAACTGAGTATGAGGCATTGATTGCAGGCTTACGAACTGCTTTAAAAATGAACGCTAAACATATCAAATATTTGGCGATTCACAATTGCTCATCAAACAAATCAATGGTACATATCAAACTAAACATGAAAAATTATCAAAATACAAGGATCTTATCATGAAACTATTAGAAAATTTTGAATCATTTACCATTTATAACATCCCATGAAAAGATAATAGGCATGTGGATGCAATGGTGAACACAAATTCTCTTATTTCCCCACATGATCCTACCACAAAATTCACCTTTGTTATCCATCCCATCATGAAACCTTTGATTGATACTCCACTAGACGACATTTTGGCGATAACTCAAGATGACTCGTGTGAATGGTATGATACTATATACAACTATTTAAAAGATGGTGCCATTCCTAAGTCTACTACAACAAATACCAAAAAATGTTTACGCAAACTCGCAGCCAAATATGTAATTCTTGCAATTGCATTGTATCATAGAACTTTCAATGGTCTCTTATTATGATGCCTTAAAGATTCTGAAATCCCCATAGCACTTGAAGAAGCCCATACTGGTGCTTGTGGAGGTCATTTTGGAGGTTGATTGTTAGTGCAAAAACTTATCCGTATGGGCTATTATTGGAAACATATGGAAAAATATTGCTTCACTTATGTAAAAATGTCAAAAATGTCAAGAACATAGCCATTTGATCCATACTCTTGCTGTTGAATTTCAAGCCCAAGTTCCCATTTGGCCATTTTCAGTATGGGGATTGGATATTATTGGTAAAATTTCACCTTCCTTTTCTGCTGGCCATACGTTTATCATAACCGCTACAGACTATTTCACGAAATGGGTGGAAGCTATCCCCCTCCGTTCTACAACTAATGAAGCAATTTTCCATTTCATATTGGAACACATAATTGCTCACTTTGGACTACCCTCCACGATCATTTCAGATAATGAAACTCCATGTAAAAACAATGAAGTTAAGAAGTTTCTTGAAACATTCCATATTCAACATCATTTTTCTACACCATATTATCCACAATCTAATGGACAAGCTAAAAATACTAATTGAATTCTGGAACAAATCCTCAATGAAACTGTCAATAAACATCATAAAGATTGGCTTACATAATTATATTATGCGCTTTGGGATTATCAAATAAGTTTTAGATCATCCACAAGAACTACACCTTATAACATTGTTTATAGAATTGACACAATCATGCCCTTGGAGTTAGAAATTCCTACCCTACGAGTTGCTCTCCAAGACCTTATAATTGATGAGGATACTTACAAAGATCAATGATTACATCAACTTGAGATGCTTGACGAATAACATATTAATGCTCTCGAATATCTCTACGCTCACATCAAACAATTACAATGAAGACACAACACACAGGTAATCCCTCGATCATTTTGTAAGGGAGACTTTGTTCTTATTGAAAATCAATGCATTACTAGTGTTGACACTGAAGATAAAGATAAATTCAGCCCTAATTGGTTAGGCCCTTACAAGGTTGATACCAATTACAGGTCTAGTGCTTATCTCTTAACGCAGCTTGATGGAACACCCCTTAAGGAACCTATTAATGCCACACATTTGCATCGATATTATCTCTAACCTCTTTGAATAGTATGATTAACCATGCAGTGTTGTTTAAAGTTATTTAATGTCATTCTAAATAACTTTCACATTGCTTCATTCTTGACAACTAATTTTGTGTTTGTCTTGAACACTAAGGTAATTATTTAAGTTCATTTTATAATTACTTTAGGATTCATACTATTAACCTTTGTAAATTAAATCCTTAGATTAGTTTTAGGTGTATTTAATTTAACATATTCTCTTCTAATCAACAATGTTGTATCTAAAGTGAAACTAAAATATGTTTTACATTAGATCATATCAATCCTATTAAATCATGGACATTAATTAAATACTTTTAACATATGTCATTTAATTAATCACATTGCATTTAACATCCACACAAAGAAGCATATCATAATAACATCAAATGTGCATGTCTATATATATATCAAAGTTTTATATACATCTCAATATCACATATAAAGTCATAGTGGTCTGTGAAAGCTAGACCCCTCGAGATCTAGCACTCATGATCCAGTCCTCGGTCATTGTGAGATGGTTGTGTTTGATTATGATCACAAATTTCCAAGTCTAAGTGCATACTCCAGACCTTGTACTTGACCAACAACAACAAGATGATCCTCTACCATCCAATCCCTCTCTGCTCGTGTCTATGCCAGCTCTGCATGCAATCTCTTGACCTCTGCTAAGGTCTGTGCTGATTATAGTGCACTCTCAACTTGACAAAGTCACCTCCTCACACTCTCGTATGCTGCCCATAACCTCATGAAAGGTTTGAGTAACTCTGGCTCTTCCTTCATGATCAGTGGGGGAACGTAGTCAGGATCCATCTCCTCCTCATCGATGGATGCAAGCACTATCTCTATGGCAGCCTCGTGATAGAACTCTCGCTAGTCTCTCATCACTCCTACAAGATAGACAATGTACACAATCAGTAACACATCATCATGATATATATAAATATAAAGCATAAATCACTAAAGGACATGTGTAAAATCAAATTTCATCACTTATGTCTCCAGATGCATAAGGAATGTCAACCTCATCCTCTCTAGGGGGCATCGAGGATGTGATAGCTTCTCTTTGACTCAAGGTACTAATGTCTACTATAGCTACTGCCCGTGATCTAGTCCTGTAAGTATATGAGGACTCTCCATGCTCATACTGATCCTTCATAGCTACCTCATCACCCTTGCTCAGGGGTGGCTTGTAATACCCCCATGTTGTTGATATTCTTTGCTACTATTTGTTACTTTTATGTGTTGGTGTGATATTGGTTTGTGATGGTGACTAGATCACCGACTTGGTGTGTGTGGATGCATAGTCTAGTTGATTGCTACATTTGACATTATTATAATGATTTATGATATTTTGTGTGGTGTTTAGATTATTCGATTATGCAATGGTTTTTCCTTAATATTATATATGTCGATGTTGTGATTCTATGATGTTTAATTAGTTTCAGTAATACATTGTAATGCAGTGATTTAGTAATTAGTTATGATGTAATTAGTTAGTTTAAAAATGTTATTTCATATTTGATATTGTAATTGTTAGTATAGCTTAGGTAAGAGGACATTGTAGCACCACTCATTCACGAGTGCCCTGCTACACTACAATTCCTTCTCACGATATCATGTTTTTGATTATATATATGTGTTACTTGATGTTTATTTGTATGCAGGATTTGCAAGAATAAGTCTCGATTCCACCTACTTCGGCAAGACAGGGCGAGCATCAATTTAACCCAACGGGTACAATGTTGAAAAAGGGAGTTGATTTGGAAGTATCCCCGTCCCAAGTCCATCATCCTAGTTCGAGTTTTGTTGTGTCATGATTGAGGTTTTGTCCTTGTCTTGGCGTAGTTTAATTGTTGAGTATTTATTTTATTTATGGTTAGTGTTTATTTAATTAATCTTATTTTATAAGATTAATTAATGTTGTCTTGTTACTTGATTTAATTGTGAGTTAGTTAAATGTTGAATTTCAAATATATTGTAAATTAAAAAGTTATTTAATTAATTAAGAGTGCAAGTAATTAAATTAAATAAATATTGATGATGCTAATTAAATATTATCTTTTTCTTAATATTAAATTAGAAAATCTTGTGTGGATAATATCTTGAGAAAATAATTAAATTTTAATTAAAATTGTAGATAAGTGTGTGCTTTTAAAAGTAGGAAAAGGACCAATGAGTGAGGAGGATTTTTTGAGGAAAAAGATGAAGAGCTTTATGGATTTTTATTTATTTTTATTATGGAGAGTTTTTCACACACAACAAATTTTTCTGTTGTTTTGGTCTGTAAAAGAAAGGATAAGAAAAATATTTTGTTTTGGTGCTTCTGGGTAAAAGAATTGTTTTGAAGAAAGATAGATTTAAAAAAGAGCTGTAGGCAGGAAATCGAGAAGAGGCTACAAAAGGGATTCTACATCGAATGAAGGACTCCAAGTTTTCTTCTTTTAAGTTATTATTACTTTATTGTCTATAAACAGTATCTGGCTTGCTGTGTTTTGAAAATCCATTCCTCTATTTCTTTTGAAAGTGGTGTTGTGATTAAAAACTTGTTTGTTTTAAATCGTTGAATCCTCTGTAGGAAATTATAGTGAAACCTTCAAATTTTCTTCAATAAAACTTAGAGGTGGAAATAATTGTTTTGAAAAGAAAATTCTTTTAGTAGTTGAAATTTGTATATCTAGATCTATATTGAATCTGTTAGGAAAACAATTTATTTATATGATCGGTTTAGAATCTCTTTACATATATATATATTTGATTCTTTCTAAAATACATATATATATAATCAAATTTATATATATTTCAAATTTTGAAATTTATGTATTGAATTAAACTATGCATTTTAATTGTGTTTATTTTGAATTTGTTTCATTTTTTGTTCCAAACGAAGTACATAGGAAAATAATTATATTATAAATTTATTTATTTAAAATAAAATATTAAAAAAAAATTATTTGGGGATGGGAATGGTCGGCCGAAGCCGTACCATCCCCATAGCCCCGTGGTACCGTTGTGCACAGTCACCACTGACTACGCACAACAACCTACAACCACTGTATGCAACCAGTGGGGACTAGGGCCTCCCCACGAGGAGTACGCAGTACCTACGTACTGCGGTCTCGCCACGGGGGGGTACATAGTACCGTGGGCTGCATTTTTCTTTTATTAAATTTTTTTTAATTTATTGTAAATTTAATTTAATTTAATTCATTTTTAAGTTTGTTTTAATTCAAATTTATAAATATATAAATAAATATATATATATATATATATTTGTATGTGTATGTATATATATATGTGTGTGTATATATATATATTTATATATTATATATATAAATGTTGCTATGAATTCATAGTGAGTTAAATTGTTTTGTTATTCAAGATCTGAATATATGTTTTGATATATATGTTTATATGAAAATAAAAGTGGGATTTTTTTATGCTCTCTTATGGGGAAAATTATATAAATTTGTAATGCTATAGTGTCTTTGTGCCAATCAGAAATAAATTATGTATCTTAAATAAAATGGAGTTTTCTTGAGTAACTAATTTATTTAATTGTTAGAGTTATTATGTATTGGAAATGTGTAATATAGCGTTGATTAAATGTAATTTTTATTCTTGAGATTATTCGTTAAGTCTATTATGGTATTCTCTTCATTGTTTTATTTGTGTCGTATGGGAAAACCCTAGATTTATTTTATCTTTCGTAGGAGCTTACGTTATTGTTTAGGAACTTCCAGAGGTGGGGATATTGTGATTATATTCGATCTTGTAATTTGATGTTTGTCCTTATATTTTGGTTTTGGTGGTGATGTTAGTGTACACCTGGATCGTACCATTTGTGAATGTTATACATATGATTTTGGGCGAGATGGTTATGCCTCACAGATGATCCATTTTATTGGTTCAGTATTTCTTGTTGGTATATTCCTTTTGTGTTGGATACTTGTGTTTGAGTGTTTAGAGAGAGTGGCTTTAAATGGGGGCTGATGCACAAAGGGGCTATCAGGGTAACCCACATAGAGTTAGAGTAATCAGTGATAACCTAAGTAATAAATCATGGGTTGGGATTAAACATTAATAAGATGATTGTGATGCCTCATCCGCCTGTTAGTGCTATCATAAGCTAAAGGGGACTGAGAAGGCCGTGGTTGGCAAGGTCGTTGCCTTGTCTTCATGAAAGGTTAACAATTCTGCATGAGTAACCCTATGGAGCGGTGCCTTGAGATAGGTAGTTAGGAGAACCATAGATGGAGGCGACACCTTGAACTAGGTTGTCTGGATAATCCATGTATAGATGGAGGTGACACCTTGTGATAGGTTGTCTAGATAATCCATGTGAAGCCATGCGATGACACTCTACTCTAACATTCCATTTGTGTTGTTTTATTGAAGTCCTCTAGAAATAGTCTTTGATGCTATGACTTGAGATTTATTGATGTTGTGTTTCGTGACTTAAAGTTGTAATAGTTGGAAAGTGATATATTGTTATGTTTCAGAGTGGTCTATCGTTATGACTTGTGGTGATTTATCGTTGTTTAGTTTCTGTGTGGTCTTTTATGTTTTGTCACCTTGTCTAGAGTTAGTCTTGTGTTACTATTGGTGTGCTTGGTCGGGGATCCTTCCTTGTTAACTCTCAGCATGAGGGTGGTTGGGTGGAATGTTCTTCGCACCCCGTTGGGTTCCCTTTGGATACTGTTGTTTCTTTCATTGCAGTGTTTTGCAGGTGCAATTGATCCAGTGTACTTATGTACCAGATGTATGCTTACACTTCAAATGTAATTTATTTATTGATGTATCGACTCCCACGTACGTTGGGAAGACCTTGATGTAATTTGTTATATGTTCTTCATGTTGTACTATCATATTGATGCAATGTATATTCAAGCCATATAATCATTCAAGAACTATCACATGTAATTTACTGATTATGTTATGTTGTAGCTATGGAAGTATATATATAGTTATTATCTTTATGATTAATTCATTTGTGTTTTGTATATATGGTTTAATATGGATTACTTTTATTAATGTGGTTATTGTTAATGGGTGGTTTTAAATGGTGATGTGAGAATGAATGGTTTTATGTAATTGTTTAATTATGGTTTAATCTATTATCCTCGTTATGGGTTAGTGTAGTAATGTCTCCTTGTGTACCCAAAGGGATTTAGTTATGCAACTTAGAACATTGTTATGTTGGAATACTTAAGTACAATTATTATGTTCTTTAAAAAAAAAATTTATTGCAGTTTTATTTATTCCTTTGGGGTTTGCGCGGTGGGGTGTTACATGGCTCCTCCTTGTAGTAATCATCCTCATCATAACTCTCCTCCTCCTCATCATCCTCTCCTCCATCCTGGTCCTCATAGTCAGGATCAACATCAGACTGGTACTCCTCATCAATAACATATTTAAAAATATCTACTGGCCTATACCATACCTCTTCTACTCTCTCCTTTGGCTCATCACCCTCATTTAGTGTTGGTCCCGCATTACCTATAGGTAAGACCATGGGGAACACAGGAGATGGTTGTGCATATGACCACCACTCCTCATGCTCTTCTGTGTTTCCAACATCATCAACGTCGACTGCTAGTGGGTGGTCATGATTTGAATCATCTGAATCACTCTCATGAACATGATCTATAGTCAACCAAACAATATCACATGGTCTTCGGGCACTCCGCACTAATCATCTAATGAAGGGGAACACCCTCGGTGGTGTTTTCACCTGTCCAAACTATCACATGACTTGCCCATAATAAAAATGTCATACAACATAGTCATGCCTCCCAACTAGATACCTATCCATTTGCATCCTCTGTAGCTGTCCTATAGGATTTAGCCACTATAAAGTGAGTAGATAAGGTCTCCATAATATCTCATCCTCCTCCAGTTGGTTAAATATCACCCTCCAAAAGTGTAGATCCCCATACTACCATAGGTATCGCAAAGGATAGCCGAATGCTCATGGATGTCCTGCAGCTATAACATAAGGGAATCTGACATGCCTGGTACATGTGATATGTTCAAGGCACCAAACCTATAGAAGCATACAATGGACCATATTGTTGATCTCTCAAAATAAAAACCAACCAAGATCATAATACAAATGTGCTAAAATCCAATGGCCCCAAGCATAGACTGTCCTCTACTCATACATCCCTCGTATCAAGTGTACCAATCCTCCATCCAAGTGTGCCACTTGTCCATTTGGATTGAGAACCAGTGCCACTATGTGCATCATAATCTGTCTGAGCACAAGAACTTGCGAATGTAGTAGCATGGGAATATCGATCTATGCTCTAACCTTCTCATCATGTACAGGTCCACCTAAACAATATTGCATATCTCTCTTCTTCTCCTGGAATGATTGATCCCCTTAGAAATGTACCCGCTCTCATCGAATAGGAACTCGAAGAATGTGGTGTATGTCTTGAGAGTGATAGTTATTATCCCAGTGGGAAGATGAAAGGTTCAAGTATCAACATCCCAATGCTCGCATAGAGCCATAAGCATGTCATCATGGTATCTCATTGGTGGCATAAGATATTCCCAATAGATACCCACTGACTATAAATTCTCTACCTCTGCCATTGATAGCACTGATGCATGATCTCTCAAAAATGTAAGCTACCTTCCCCCTAGCCACTGTCGTGACCAGGCAGGGACCTATCAAAATCATAACCAAATGCTCTAAAAATCATCTAAATTCTTCAATTTTCACATATTTCATCAAGCAAGTGTGCTAAAGTAATTCTAGTGTGCTTTTCTAATGGCCTTAGACACTTTATAACCCTTTTTGGACATTTTCACAAAGAAATGAGACACTTCACGAAGAAACGAAACACTTCACGAAGAAACATGACACTTTGCTAACAAAAGGGATACTTTGCAAACAAATGGGACACTTTGCGAAAAAGGGGACACTTTGCAAAAAAATTTCCAAGAACCCTAAATTAACCTATCCATGGCTTAAAATAATTAAACTATTACAAAATCACAAGGTGAAAGTTGTAGAATCAACTTACCTCATGGTACAGCTCGATGTGTGCCACCTGCTCATGAAGATCATCTAGCTGCAAAGGTGTGTAATCTCGTCTACTCGGCATGTTTTTCTCTCACTCATCACTCTCACGCTACACGAAGGTAAAATGAGTAGTAAGTGACAAGTTACTTTCATCTCCTTGTTTTAATCCTTTTTCATCTCTTTTTACTTTTATGCACTAACATAAGGTTATTATCTTTTCAAGAACTCATAACGTAGATATTCTTCAAATGACCATAATGGGAGCTAGGGTAATCCATTTTTGATTCCATTTGATGCTTTGAAATCATGATTCCACACTTGACATCATCATTTGTCTATCGTCATGAGGCATGGTACTTGGAAATGCCTTATGATATGATGTTTCTTATTCGACATGGCTAGATTGCTACCTTGATTCCACCTCCGTAAAGTAAGTGGAATCAAGGGGGCATACATCTACCCTCGAATTGGATTCCTAAGAGTTAGATAAAATGATTTATGGATAATTAACGAATGTGTGTTGCAGGATGTGGTTCCTAATGTTGTGGTTGTGCAGATAACTACACTGGGGGCTTCATTCTCTCATCTTTTGAATGAGTATCCTTTTATGTAATAAAGTGTATTGTTTATAGTACTTTAGCTTACATACACACTTAGAATCATATGGGCACTAAAGTGGGGGCTAAATGCACCATAGAAAATTGGACCCTCTTGAGAAAGGAGACAATTTCATGTGTAATTAGACCCACTTTTGAGTTCCCTCACATCATTTATCCTTCAAAACAACATTTGTAGGCCCCCTAAGACCCATTATTTTTTATCTAAAGGCCTGTTTCACCTGAGAAATCACATAAAACCTGACAAAAAACATTTAATTATCTCATACCCTAAAAAACCACCTTCAAAAGTTAGTAGTGGGACCCATTCACTACCTTGGGTGAATGAGTCCCCTCTGGTAGGACCCATTCATCAAGGGTGGTGAATGAGTCCCCTTTGAGGGAAAATTTAACTTTGAGCAAGAATTTCATTAATTTAACTTGAATTTCTGGTGAATGTTGGTCTCTTATGTCTAAATAATGGGAAAATGAGGTGTTGTTGCTTATAAATACTCATTTTAAGTCATTTTACACATCTTTTAGTCATCTTTCAAAATAAATTTCTAAGTCTAGTCTTCTGTCACAAGTCTCATTAGAAAAAGTTAAAGTTTTAGGGCAGGAAACTAGGGTTTTTGCAAGTCTTGAAGCTCACTCTTTTTGTCAAGATTCAACATTGCAAAGGGTTGATGATGGATGCCTATGGTAAATCATGAAGAAATCTAGGGTGAGGAAGTGCAACTAGCCACCAAATCACACCTAAGGACTTGGTTTCATATTGATTCCATCTTCCATTTTCACTCTATCTTTAGATTAAGGTTTGCATTTTGTTTGTTTGTCATTTGCATGTCATTTCACTTCCATTTTTCATACATTGTAAGGTTTCTAGGGTTGAGATATTGCATCATACAAGTCATTCTTGCATTGCTTATTCTAGAACAATAGAATAGGGTTTTTGTCATATTTCAGATCTTCCTAGTCTTTAATACATCTAGGGCTAGGGTTTTATGCATATTTTCTCCATTAGAAAAACTATTTTTGGCTATTTTATAAGAATTTTCTAAGATCCCGAGTTGGGTTTCCATCAGAAAGTGCTGTGTAGGTGTCAAGGTGCAGAACAAAAAATTGAAGTTGCAAATTTTTTTAAGTGGACTGATTTTCCATGCATGGCGAATGAGTCCCTCCCGAGGTTCAGATTTGTGTTAGATGCAGATCTTGATTCCCGATTGATAGAAAACAACTTATGTGCAGAAAAACATATAACTGGGACTGATTCACCCAAGGTGGCGAATGAGTCCCAGTTAGCTAAAATTCAAATTTCATTAGTTTTCCAATTTTTTTTCCAGTCTTCTCCTATTTCCTAGGTGCACTCATTTTGAAAAAAATCCTTTGGTTTAGTTTAATTTGCATTTTTGTACATTCTTTAAGCTTTTTGCAAACAACACTATGTTTTCAAACATGGCATAGATCTTAGTTTTGCATTCATAATCATTCATATAAATCACTTAGTTTCATTTAGTTCACTTCACTTAGTTCATATAACATCACACATAACATAAATTGAAAGAACCCTTTAGCATTTTTGGCCTAAGCTCTCTCCTTTTAGGTGAAAAACCCTAGAAGAGTTAGAGAGTACATTGGAGCCAAAAATCTATAATTCAAATATATTAAAAATTATGTAATCTACAAATAGAATTGTAATAATTGAATGAATAAAATGTATTGTAATATATGGTACATAATGTGAGTAATTTTAATAGAAAACTTACCTCCAAAACTTTGATTTTTGGAAATGCTTGTCGAAGTTGGGAATCTATCTTTTTAAGAAAGCTCTCTCCAAGGAAAATCATTTCATCTATCAATATGTATTTGACATGTAATACTTCCTCTTGTAAATTTTTAAGTCTTGTTCCTTCTAGCTCATTGAAATCTCTTATTGGTATTCATAAGTTTGAATGAATTGTTAACACTCCAATTTTGAATGTTACAACTCTAGTTGGTGCAAGTAGAAATAGGGGAGAATGATTAGGGGAAGAAAATATTTCTAGTGCTTGAGTAATGACAAAAATTAAATATGGACTACCTGTTCTAGTGATGTCTTGAATTATCATATATATATGGGTAAAATATTTTTGCATGTGTGTTGTGACATGATAATGCTCACTAGTTTATGTTGCTTGTTGTTGAGATTTTCGTAGTTCACATATTATGGAATATCATCATGAATAAGGAAACCAATAATCTTCATATTTTTAATTAAATTTATTGCTTCATTTGTGTACTCTTTATATCTTCAAATCAATTACACCAATTTTTCTATTTATCAATATCTATTCTACCCAACATATCTATTTATGAAACTTGCAAAATTTGACCATGATGAAGTATAGATATAATTTCCCATTCATTCTTTGCAGTGGTTTCTTAAGCATTGTCATTTCCTTGAGATTTAGAGTCGCTAATATTTTCAATGTTCTTAGCTAGTATTTCTCATTCCAAATTCCTTTGGTTATATTTGAAACCCTCCCACTTTGCTAGACTATAGATTCCTTGTTATATCCTATATGTCTTTGAATGTATCAAAATGGTTTGTAAAGTAGAAATTCAGAAGTGAAAAATTCTATCCATTTTTTTGAGTCATATATATAAGAATGAAATGGAATCTAGGAAACACTCTTACAGTAGCTATATTTTTTTTCTATTACTTTTTTATTCTTTTCATTTATAATTATACATCCTTGATTTTACTGTATCAATTTGTGACATAATTTCTATATTGAAAGGCCTTTTTCTATATCCATCAATGAAAGATATTGTTTGTTCTTCATTGTCATGTTATTCATTTAGAACTACACATTTGAAGACCTCATTTGATACATTTAGGTCTAAAAATATTCTACTGCTCTTTTTCAATAGAAGTTATAAAAGCATGTGAATTGTTTCTTGGGTTCAAATATTTCTTTCTTTCATTACTTTTGTTAGGAGATTCTTATAAGATTTTGTAGATGAATCATTTGGGTTTTTAATATTTGCAAGACACATTAACATTTGGTGGTATGTTTCAAAACTCTTATTTCTTTTCCTACATACTTTATAAAATATATTTAATTCTAGCATGTTTTTACAAAATAGGTTGGTAATCAATATTTTCTCCATGATTGAAATATGTATTAATTGTGTGAGTTAAGTCTATCATCATTTCTTAAAATAGTGCAACTTAAATAGCAACAACACCATTGTTCATGATATTAGGTAAATTGGATATACTTTTCCATAGTAGAGGTTACAAAACATGGTATGTTTTAGGTACCATGTGAAGTGTAGGTTATTAATCATGGTGTGCTTTAAAATATACAATTTTTCATATCTAAACACACTGTCATAAAATAATGATGTTGTTTGAATTAGAGAACTAGATATATAGCTATGAATTTCTTAAGGGAAATAGGATTTTTTAAAACATGTTGTGATTGAAAACACACTGTGTTTATTAACTTAGAATTCATAACATACCTAACTCATGTTTTTTTAAACTATGCATATCTAGGTTCACAATTCAAATAAAAAACTATTGCTTATGTTATTGGGTAAATTAGATATATTTTTTTAGATTAGAGGTTGCAAAACATAATGTGTTTTGGGTACCATGTGAAGTGCAAGTTATAAATTACAGTGTGTTTTGAATCCTGTAAATTTTAATACTCATACACACTATCATGAAATGATGTTGTTATTTGAAATAGAGACTTGGATATGTATAGTTATTATTTTATTGTGACAAATAGGAGGTTTCAAGTAGAAACAACACCATTCACTTAAACAACTCTTTAGATCATTCACTTCAAAAAAAATTAAAACTCATCAATTCAATAGTAACTCTAGATTTTATTTAAATCTCTAAAAGTTTCTCTTAGTTTTCCATGCTTACAATCAGGTCCCTATGTTCATAATAGAAATCTCAAATACACTTTATCCTTTTAGATCTTAGGCTACCTTCTAGAAACTTTAAGTCATATATCTTCACTCTTAACACACACATTGGCATGATGATTCATGGGAAAATAAATATATGTCTAGGTAGACATCCTATTTTTATTATTAATTATAATTAAATATACTTTAGCTCTAAATAAATCCACTTAAGTACCCCAATCTATAAAATTTCCACATGTTCATATAGACCATTAAAATAAGTACTCATGATTTCTCAAGTTAATGATTAATTATAAATGTTTATATGTAGGAAAAGTAATTAAAAAACATAAATTCAATAATTTAAAATATAGACACTTTTCTTATCATGTGTGTCAAATGTATCATTCTACATATTTGATAATAATGAAATTATTTTTAATTACATTCTCACATTCTATAGTCTTTCATACTAGTCTTCTTTGAAGAATTATTTTTCATTTATTTCTTGCACAAAAAAAATTAAAACCATCATAAAATATTTTTATTGTTCTTCAATTCTCTCAAGATCTCATCACCTTTTCATTTAAGTTAGAAAAGGAGATAGAAATGAAATGTATAACAAAATCTAGTATGTATCCTTTTCTAGAGAAATATGAGATTGCAAAAAGTTTGAAGGTGGTAAGGTGGATGAGATTCTTACAAAATTTTGAAGAATATAATGATGATATATTTGAGTATTTCATCTAGTATATGATTTATCTCACTCTATTCTCAATAGAATTTTTTTTAAAGCAACTCTTTCCACCTTCATTCCAAATGTTGTTTTCAAAAGGTTGCATGATTTTTCCACTCTCAATGGATTTCATATGATATTTAAGGAAATATTCTAGAGCCTTGGAAGACCAAGTTATAATATTTATTGTTAATATTTCATGTGTGAGTCCCAATATGGAACCAATGTAGAGAATAGTATGTGAATTTTGAATCATTACTCTATAGTATAGAGAAGGAGGAATTGAAGTTAAATTTATTAGGGCATGAATTTGCCTCATTTTAGTTAATGGTTGAAAATAATAATAGGGTATTGGGGGAATTAATGTGTCATGACCTCATCCATCTAAAATGAAAACATGTATTTTTTAAGAAAACATTACAAAACACATCAAGAACTATCTATGGTTGAATAGAACACTAAATTTCCAAGATTATATATCTTTTATCCCAAGAAATTATATCATCCCAAGAAGTTAACCTTATGTGTAATATATCAATAAACCCATCTCATCATTGTACCATAAAAAATGTAGTATTCATACACTTTTTTAAAGAGTTATTAGAATTTACTTAACTATTAGTATCCTCAATTTTTAGTTTCCTTGATTATGTAAGGAAGCTAAGGTAGCAGAACAATTCCTACACTAATCTTGAGAGGAGAATAATGAAAAACTTTACACACCTTTATTAATCACAAAAACTTAAACACAAATAAACATAAATATAATACATACCACAATGCAGTGACTTACGTGGGGAAAATACTTTCGGGAGAAAAACCCCACACTCCAAAATCCACCCAATATATTATTAAAAAATCACAAAGATTACAATATAAATATAAAGTAAGCTTCTCATAGGAGTATTACCACCAGAGATCTAGAGACAACACGACTGCTATCATACTCTAATAATACATCACCATCTACAAATGTAGTACAATACCCTCATAAAATAGGGTCACCTTCTAGAGAAAGATAGACCAACAAAATATCCACTATTAGATCTAAAACCGAATAATTAATAGTCTAGATTTATAATATATCATTTATTTAATGTACATCGACCATTTAGGAGTTTTTTGAAAAAATTAACAAAAAATTATTTACACGCATCCCAGTCCTCCCCTCCACCTCGTGCTCCCATTGTATATTACACCTATTGGTGTAACTAGGAAATATATATATCCTATCAACAATAACCTTTATATAATTGCAAGGTTGAGACACAATTTCTCAAAAAAATCACCCATATCCTAAATAAAAGGATATATTACATCTACACGTTTAGCTTAAGCATGGTAAGAAATATTATCTACCAAATAAATTACACTCTATGAATCATAATTCAAAAATATATGACTTAAAACCAATATTGTAACACAGTCTATGTAACAACATAACTTATTTGCAATCACATGATATTTCCATTGTTGGAAATAGTGTTGGACCATTGATGTCAAATGTATGTTAGAGGAATGCCAAAGGTGAGAAGATTGATGTTCACCATCATTAATGTCAAGATGACATGTCAACTATACATATTAATGTTATCATTATTGTCAAAAGAAACATAGGAAGTTTGGATATATACTAGAACCAATAGTTCCTATACTTCTAGATGTTTAGAAGTGTTTGTGGTAGAGTTCTGAGTTTTGTTGCATATAAGAATAATATGCATGATACTAAATTGTCATTATTTTTGGTATTACATTTTAGTGATGCTCATTATTGTTTCTTGCAATTTAGAAGATAAATAAAGATACTAAAAATGTATGTCACTTTCAAGTTTCATATGGTTTAGATTTTAGATGAAGCATCTATAAATGATAGAGTGAAGGCTGCAATTCTCGAATAATTGTGAAATATGGTTGAGGGCTTGTGTGAGAGAAAGGAAGGGAAAATGCAAGAAGATGAGTCCATGAAATGTGGAATTTTTTTCCAAGAGAAAAAAAACCTGAAATCAACTTCAACAAAATGGGATCCCATTTTTTAATAAATGAGATCCCGTTTAGGTTTGGGGTCCCAAGCCAAAAATCTAAATGGGATCCCATTTTTTTAAAATCAAGATCCTGTTTAGTAATGGTCTCTTGAGCCAACCTTTAGGAAACAAGATCCCACTTTTTACAAGTTGGGATCCCATTTTGTAGTGGTAATTTTTTAAAAAAGAAAATCATCATCATTTTCACTTGCGCATAGGATCTCGGTTGAAGATCAACAAACAACGACCTCCAAGTAAGCATCCGACCCCCTCTTTTTGTATTTTTCATATTTTTTTGATTTTTAGATATAAATTTAGGTTTTTGTTTGTATTTTTTAAATTTATATTGAGTTTTTTGCATTTTTATTTACTTGTAATAGAATAAATCATGATTTGTTGAAATCATACAGAAAACATCAAATGAAACCCTCTGATATTGAAATGAACCAAAAAAATCAATGTTAAATCATAACCAAAAAAAAAAATTTACCTTTCAAACCCAAAAAAATTACCTTTTGAAACCCTAAATTGAAATCAAACAAAAAAAATTGTATTTAAAAACCCTAAATTGAAATAGAATAAAAAAAATTGCATTTGAAAACCTTGATTGCTTGAATATTTGAAAATGGAAAAAATTAATTTGCATCACTTTATGTTTTAAATCTAATTGCTTGAACATTTCAAAATTGAAAAAATTCATTTGCATTATCAATGTGTTTTAAATCTATATGCTTGAATATTTCAATTTATGGAAATTAAATATTTCATTTGCATATTAACAAAAACTAGTCTCTAACATATTAACATACATATAGTTTTCTACCAGAGTAATCCTTAGACCTCAGGTTTATGATTTAGGTTTAAAAAACTCACAAGGTTCACCTTTAAAATTTGATCAAATCAGTCAACAAAAGTTGAATTTAGACAAAAACCTCCTAACTTCTTAGCCAACAATTGAACCATTTTGTCTATTGGCATATGCAAGGAACATTTCAAAACCAAATATAAATGGTGAGATTAGTGATATAGAGTCAATAAAATATTTAAGAATGGTTTCCAATGACTTAAAATTAATCCATATCTACCATGAAATTGGGGTCTATTATTCTAAATAAATTCATGAGTTGAAGCTAAAATAAAACTAATGAGAAAGAAACCCTTTGGGAGAAGGGAGCTATTGAATTTTTTATGTGAAGAAAAAATGGTTTGCTAAATGATTCAATGCCATTGCATAGTATGGGTATATAATTTAAGGGCTCTACACATCTTTTCCATTCCTTCAAGAAAACTACCTTTTTCACTAACTTGCAAGTCCTTCTATAGGTGATTGCACATTATAAATACTCTTAAAATTTTAAGTGATTCCTTGTATTGCTCTTGTAAACCCTACACCTACATTGACTCACCTCTCAAGGATTTTGTTGGCCTTGTTCCCAAGAATAATATAGCTAGTTTAGGATTAATGAATCATTTCCCCCTACACTCATTCTTAAGAAATCCTTAAATTTACTATGGATGAATGCCTTGATCTATTGAAAATCAATCCAACTATGGTCATAGGTTATATGTCCACTCCTTTTATTCATAGACTTCGAAGACGATTAGGGAAGGAATATAAATTACCAATACTAATCAAGGATTCAATAACCAAATTTTAATATCTAGCTCCAACAACTTGTCAAGACACATTTTGATATTCTCTAAATGTATACATTTATATAAATTCAAGGGTAGACCATAGAGACTATCCTAAATTTTCAAAAGTGGGCTAATTTATAGTTGTGTGCTTAATTCCTCAATCATAGAAGTTATGTAAGGAAATAGTCAGCCTATTCATAAATTTAAAAATATTCATAAACCAATGTTCTTGCATATTTGATGAATCAAAGTTATTGAAACCCTTATTGGCCATCCTATTAGGTCTTAAACCCTAAACCAATCTCTTAATGGGTCCTAATATGACATTTCTTAAGGGGATCAAAAAATTTCTCAAAATTTTGTGAAGTTTCCCAAGGAAACCAAATTTAACAATAATATACATTCAATAAATTTAGTGATTAAACTATAGCCTAGAGCCTTCCCACCTTCCTCTTGTTAGGGGTGTTAAGGCCTCAAACATTTCAAGAGAAGCTTCTCATGGAAGGGGAGGATGAATGCTTCTCATGATAAGATTGTGTGCAAGATTATAATATGAATGAGATATCGTGAGAGGTTGGTTAGTCGAAACAAGAGCTATCTCAGTCAACTGTTCCATAAGAAAATGTTGTTTTGAGAAGAAAAAATGGTTTGATAAATGATTCAATGCCATTGCACAGTATGTGTATATAATTCAAAGGCTCTACACATCTTTTCCATTCCTTCATGAACATTACATTTTTCACTAACTTGCATGTCCATTATTCCAAGGGCCACCCAAGCTTCAAAATTTTTAGGTTCTATCAAGTCCATTATTTGGAAGGAGCTCATTTAGGAAGCTTTTTATGTTTCAAAATGAAACTAACATTGTAGTTATACAATGAGTAGCTAAACCAATAATTTTTTATAGAAAATTGTAACCTTTTGAAGACCCTTAAAAATATTAAATTATAGTAAACACACAGAGTGAAACATAGTGCTTCATGATTTACGGTTTGTTTAGTTTGACATTGATGTAAAAAAAATAGTTAAAGGTAGAAGCACTATCTTCAACTTCACCAAATTTTATCCCCTTAAGCCATCAAATGTTTTTTCCTAGGACCTTACTTCATAGATCCCCTTAATACATCCTATTACCCTAAACCCTAAACCCTAAACCCTAAATCCATCATTTTGTCTTAGGACCTTAATTCATATATCCTCTTAAGCCATCATATTACCCTAAACCCTAAACCCTAAACTCTAAACCCTAAACCCTAAAGCCATCATTTTGTCCTAGGACCAAGTAATTAAATCTCGTTGCCTTGGGAAACTTCACTAAATTTTATTCCATTAATCCATGTCATTTTATCCTAAGACCTTAATTTATAGTTCCCCTTAAGCCATTCTATGAGGACCCCTTAAGCCATCATAATTTATTTAATGTAATTTTTAATGAGATTTCACATCACATTAATATTTAATTGTTTTTTCATTTGTAACATGCCTTAGAAATAAATGAGCCTTACACATTTTTTCATTTCTATTTAATTAGGTCATTTATATTGAACAGTTCAAGGGGATTTTTAAACATGTATCTTATATTTTTAGTGATGAATTTATGAATTTGGTTGGATGGATATTTTTTAGTGTTGATTTTATGAATATAATAGTTTAATGATGAATATAATAGTATAATTTATGACTACTATCATAATGTTAAAGGGGATTAAACCCTAAACCCTAAACCCTAAAGCCATCATTTTATCCTAGGATAGTTAAGCCATAGATCCGCTTAAAACTATATTTAGGAACCCTTCAAAGCCATCAAATATTATTAATAACATCCTTTAAATGTAAATTTTAAAAATAATATATATTTAACTTAATGAAATTTGGTTACCTTGGGAAACTTCACCAAAATTTATCCCCTTAAGCCATCATTTTTTCCTAGGAACTTCACTCATAGATCCCCTTAAGCCATCATAATTTATCCTGTTGGATAAATGCAAATTTTAATGAGATTTCACATCACATTAACAATTATTTGATTTTTTCATTTACATTTCTTAGACATAAATGAGTTTTTTTGTGAATATTTTAAGTTTATTTTTTAGTATGTACATGTATTAAAATTATATAGTTCTAGATCTTAAATTTTGAAATTTCTATGTACACATGGTAAAGTTGAATGATGTATGCATGCATTATACATCCTATTTTTATTTTAAACATGTATCTTAGATTTTGGAATTTGTATGTACATTCTCAAGTTGAATCAAAGTATGTATGTGTATGTATATGTATGTACACATCCCATTTAAAAAAAATTGCACATGTACGCTTAAAATTTAACTATTTCAAGTTATACTTTTGTAAGTTTGTTAATTTTGTATAATTTAATGTAGGCTCACTTATATATATATATATCATGGATCAATTCAATGTTGATAATATCATTAATCCACCTCCTCAACAACTTCCACCTCCACCCCCTCCACCTCCCCCTCCCCCTCCACCCCTTCCACCTCATAAAATCCCACCTCCACCACCTGCAGGATTCGATGAGGCTCACTTGCAAGCATAGATCAATGAAAATATTGCATCCATTCATAATCAAATCAATATATTCAAAATGAAGCATTGATTCCACCACATGTGAGGTGTTTTACATTTGCGATACAAAATGTTGTTGATGCCATTAGGTCTATTGATGCGGACTTAGATAGGCATTAATGATATAGGGAGGATATGAGACAATTTTATTCAAATGGTCTCTCCTATAAACAAATTTTGGACCTAAAAATAAAAAATCCCATCTAGCACCTTTTTTTGTTGACCTTAACACTCACTAGTGTTGTCCCATTCCTGCAAATAAATCTAGAATATTGATGAGGTGGTGCATACATCCACAAAATATTGCACATTTTTGGGAACAATGGTGGATGGTATTTGACCATCCACCACATGATAATTTGGAGGTCTCTTTATAATTTTTGAGGATATTCAGAGCTTGTTTTGGGGTAAAAGCCTACTTATTTTTTTTTTAAATCATTTTAGGGTGTTGGAGGCAGCATGCCACAATAGAGGTAAGGGGGACGGGTTGAGCTCCAATGCCCCATGCATGTGCAAAATCTTGTTGCTCCTCTTGCTCCTATCATTCCTACACCTGTGCATCATTGTGCAGTGACATCCACATTGGGATCTTTGAGTACATTCACAACATACCTTGATGCGAATACTTATGTGATGGTGGCTAGGGAGCCTAGAGACTATGATGATGGAGGAGTGTTCTATGGAGTTGGTCCTAGTACCGCTCCATGAGTGTTAACACCCCATATATGTACTAGTTACCATAAGCTATGCTATGGACTTGATCAGGCTACACCCAGTTTGGGTGGACATGGAGATTCTGGTGGAGAATCTAGTCACATCAGTTCATACATAAAGTTTCTTACTGTAGAGCATCACCTTGCAGATAGTGTGACACAGGTATAAATATGCACATGTACATGTTGAATTTATAAGAATTTTAATGAACACATATATATAAAAAAATTGCAATGTTTTAAAAATCAAACTATTTGGTGTAGATGGCATTGACCATAGGGGAATCATCTTCTCCTCGAGTAAATATTTTGAAACCAATGCAAGTTAGAAACCCTTATGGGGTATTTTGATTTCAATTTTTTAAATATATGAAATATTTTTTTAACTTGACTTTTTAATTTGTAATTCAATAATGAACATATTTTTTAAATATTTATGTTGGTTCAGGGGAGTCAATCAAATTCCACATAGATTCCACCAGAGGGGTTGTTGAGTACTCATCCATTTTTGGGTGTCTCACATAAGGTGTAGGTACATTTATATTGTAAATTATTTAAAGTTACTAAACTTACAATTATGAATTTTGAATTCATTTATATCAAGCGTTCATGTACAAGTAAATATTATAAGCCTTATGTTTATGTATGTAGGTTGACACAACAATGAGAATAGGGATCAAACACACATTTGATGTGGTGGCAACTCAGGAGGCATCTAAATTTCAGGTTGTTTGAAAAAGTTTCTACACAATGTGTGCATACCTGAATATATATTCTAGCCTAATTCAAGTATACGTGCTTTAAATTTGACCTTGTAGGACTTTTTTAGTGCCATTTTCTACGTTGATGAGGTCATACCACCTAAACTAGGACATGCAGAGTAGCCTCATATCATGATAATTTAAATTTTTGGTTATATTTAAAGTCAATTACAAACAATACATTGTTAATAACTTAAAATAAATTTAAAATTGTATATATATATATATACACACTCATACATGTTAAATTCTTTCTCTTTTATAGCATGAGACACATCGTGTAGCTGAGCATGTAGAGACAGGTCCTAGAATAGAGGATATCATTTTTAATTGTACACTTACATATAATTTCAACTTTCTTTCTCTTGTATGTAGATTGATCCAGAGCATGTAGAGATAGGTCTAGGTGCATGAAAGCATGTAGAGATAGGTCCAGGTGCACCAGAGCATGTAGAACAACCTCACATGGTAATTTAATTTTATGATAAATTATAAATTAAATTATCATCAAATCATTTTTAATTGTCTGACATTTGATTTCATCTTTCTTTCTCTTGTATAGAGTGATTTAGGTGATTTGGGTAGTCCACATGGTGTGAAGAGGTCTCTTGATTATAGAGAAAATATGAGTTAGATGATTCATGGGTTGTATTTGATTATTTCATTGACTACACATATTGTTTCTCATGGACTTAATATATTGTTTCATGGGCTTTACTATTGTTAAATAGTAATTTACTATTGTTAAATAGTAATTTACATGTGCATTTGTATATTTTATGTGAAATTTTAATATGTAATTGATAAGGCATATTTGTACTTTACAAAAGATTTATAGTCAAGACATTAAAAGGACATGTTAATGTGAAATTAAATGCAAATATGAAATTAAAGTTGAAATTAATAGGACATTTAAATATTTGTACTTTTACAAATTTAGTGATTCATAGTCAAGGCATTAACTTATCAAAGAAGTATAAATGATATAATTAAGTATAATTAAGGGGATGAAATACTTCAAAGTACATGTCTCATATTTAATCATAATTGATATAATTAAGTAACTTCGAATTTTGGATGACTCATCATAACAATCACATTCGATACAATTTAAATAATTTCAATGTTTATTTAATTCATGTGGTAATAGGATGTGTTAAGGGGTCCTAATATGACGTCTTAAGGGGATCAAAGAAGTTCTCAAAATTTCATGAAGTTTCCCAAGGAAACCAAATTTAAAAATAAGATACATGATATTTGGTGATTATACAATCAAATTTTAAGTTTCAAAGTAGGATGACTCATCATAACAAATGATATAATTAAGTATAAATATTTAGTGATATAATTAAGTATTAGACTTTAGGGTGACTCATCATAACAAATGATATGATTAAGTATAAATATTTAGGATATGTCCTAATAGGATGTCTTAAGGAGATGGAATACTTCAAAGTACATGTCTCATATTTAATTGCAATTGATATAATTAAGTAACTTATAATATAGGATGAGTCGAGTCATCATAACAATCACATTCTATACAATTTAAATAGTTTCAATGTTAATTTAATTTATGTTGTGATAGGATGTCTTAAGGGGATCAAAGAAGTTCTCAAAATTTGGTGAAGCTTCCCTAGGTGACCAAATTTAACAATAATATACATGATATTTAGTGATTACACAATCAAATTTAAAGTTTCAAAGTAGGGTGACTCATCATAAAAAATGATATAATTAAGTATAATATTTAGTGATATAATTAAGTATTAGAATTTAGGGTGACTCATCATAACAAATGATATGCTTAAGTATAAATATTTAGGATATGTCCTAATATGACGTCTTAAGGGAATGGAATACTTCAAAGTACATGTCTCATATTTAATCACAATTGATATAATTAAGTAACTTAGAATTTAGGATAAGTCAAGTCATCATAACAATCACATTCTATACAATTTAAATAGTGTCAATGTTAATTTAATTTCTGTTGTAATAGGATGTCTTAAGGGGTCCTAATACGATGTCTTAAGGGGATCAAATAATTTCTCAAATTTTGGTGAAGTTTCCCAAGACAATCAAATTTAAGAATAATATACATGATATTTAGTGATTATACAATCAAATTTAAAGTTTCAAAGTAGGAAAAAATGAACATTTAACAAACAAAATATATATAATATTGATTTTGATATGTAAAAGTGTAGAGTATAATTGTGTATGTACATGTATACAAATTTGTACAAAATGTGTAATTGCATAATTATGTATGCACATATATGTCAACTCAAAATAATTTTTACAAAATTTGGCTATGCCATCTCAAGAAAATATGAAACTTTTTCCCAGAATGTGGTAGGTCTTCATGCCACCTAATATCAAAATGATACAAGTAATATCAATGAAATCATCAAAACATGTATTTTAATTTATATAAAACTATCTATATGTCCACAACTTGTACCTTATTTAAAAGTAACCTAGAATTTAGGATGAGTCATCATAACAATCACATTATATACAATTTAAATAATTCCAATGTTAATTTAATTTATGTCATAATAGAATGTCTTAAGGGGTCCTACTAGGATGCCTTAAGGGGTCCTAATACACTGTCTTAAGGGGATCAAAGAAGTTCTCAAAATCTAGTGAAGTTTCCCAAGGAAACCAAATTTAACAATAATATACATGATATTTAGTGATTATACAATCAAATTTAAAGTTTCAAAGTAGGAAAAAATGAACATTTAACAAACAAAATATATAGAATATGGATTTTGAATATATAAAAGTGTCTAGAGTATAATTGTGTATGTACATGTATACAAATTTGTAGAAACTATGTAATTGTGTAAAATTTATGTATGTACATATATGTCAACTCAAAACAATGTTTACAAAATTTGTCTATGCCATCTCAAGAAAATATGAAACTTGTTCCTAGAATGTAGTAGGTCTTCATGCCACCTGATATCAATGATACAAGCAATATCAATGAAATAATCAAAACATGTATTTTAATTTATATAAAACTATCTATATGTACACAACTTGTACCTGTATTTAAAAGTAGTCCACATATGTGTGTAGGTTGAATTTGTATCCTCTCCATTTTACATATATCTTTTCATTCAATCTCCTATTTATAGGTTTCATTTTGATATTTGATCCTTGGTGGAGATTGGATTTTTTGTATATCTTATATTAAAAAAATTAGTATGCATCATAATATCATAATCAAAATCATCCATCGTAATCACAATAAAAAATCCTAAGTATCCATAGAATATCTATCATCATCATATAATCATCATTATCATAGACCTAGCCTATTTGTCCTATTGAGAGATCAATCAAAAATCTTATTCTTTCTTAGTTGATCTCTTGAGGGGCAGCATACCTAGATCGCTTGGTCCATTGGTGCACAATAAGGCATACCATCATCATTATTTCTTTGAAACAATGCCATAAAATGTATTTTCTCAAAGAGGGGAAAATGTAGACACCTAAAAATGATTAATGCATTTTTCATCTTGTTATTTCATCACAATATTTTGTCATTTTGTAAGGCCTCTCTTTACATGTGACTAATACAATCTTAAAGTGTTATATATTCCTCCTAAATAGATGGTTAGATATATTGCAAGCGATATGAAGATGATTGTCTAACAGTAACCTTATAGTTTTACGTTATGTTATTTTACTTAATGAAGATGTATGTGCATGCAAATTATTGTATGAGATTGGAACTTATAAGATGAATTTGAAATAAGATAATTGTTGTGTCGTATTACATTGGAAGAGTAATTAGCTATGTAAATGATTCATGAATAAAGTTACAAAGATTCGATTTACAATTAATGTTGTTTATTAATATTCCTAACTATGCTTAATTATGTTGTGCAGGAAATTAAATGAGTCGATGTGGAATTAACATTAAAGGACGAGAAGATAACGGTGCTAGCATGAAAAGGGATAACCATCAAGTGCAAATCAAAAGACTTCTTGTTGAGGATATAAATTTAACTCCATCCGAGACCTAAAAGCAAGTAGAGTAAATGTATTGGAGGGCTAAGGAATCAAATATGCAAATAGGAGGATGGATAAATATTGGAATCAAATCAAATATATCTTTGGGAAGTTCTAAGTGTAGCCCTATTTGACTCAGAAGGGTTTGAGGTTATATTTTTGATTGGGTGATTATGTTTGAGTAAGAATCCAATTGTAGGACATGTGATGTGAGTTTGGTTGGGGTTGGAACCCTTGGGCAGGATTAAAATTCGTATGGATTCTTTTGTGGGTTTTAAAAAGGGATTATTGAGTCAATTTCCTTGGTTTTTGAACAAGAATAGACCCCTAGGACCTATACCTATGGGTTTGGAACCCTTTTAACATGTGAACTTGTCCTTGGAGTGTGAAAAGACCCCTCAAAAGTCCACATTCATAAATGTGACGAATTCAAAAAGTGTTGGGGCTTGGGAAGAGTGACTTGTCACTCTCAACCTCCCACTCCCCCAAAGTTCTTGGAATTGGCACAAGGCTCACACATGTGTGAGCACTTGTGGGAAAGAGTGTAGGTTTGGAGGATCCCTATATATCTCAAGAAGATGGAAGATTTGGGCATTGCCCACTTCTCCTTTTGGAGAACTTGAGAGAGATGGAGAAATGATGAGAATAGAGGAGTCCACCTTTTTGGAGAAGAGTGAGCAAGATGGCTTGGTTGGAGAGGCAAGAAGGATATAAGAGTTTATCCATTCATCTAAAGAGAAGAGATAAGTTCTTCCCTTTTCCCATTCCTCTTGAATTTATTGTTGTAAGAAAAGAGTATGTTTGTATGGATATTAGTTGAGTATGGCGAGTGAAGTGCCTTTATGCAAGCAATGAGATGTTGTGTTATCTCTTTCGTAGAATCATGAGAGGACTCCATTCATCATCTTGGAGTAATAAAATTCTTGCTCAGGGGTATGGCTAGAGCCCACGAGGCTTCATGACACCATTACGGTAGGGTGGAGAGCAAGCCTTTTCCAGCTGGGTGTCATTCAATGAATCGGTTAAAATTGAATTGTAATTATGGAATGTTGTTTTTGTATCATGAAAGAAATTGGGAAAAGAGAAAGACTGTATTCTTTGGCATGGTATCCATTTTATTTTAACTTTGCATTAGTGAAAAGAAAGTTTACTGCATTGTAGAAAATAAATAAAATAAAATAAACGGGGGGGCTCCCATGTTCATCATGCAAAGGCAATATTGTGAAATGAAATGTTGGTAATAGGTAGATAAGTTAACAGCATGAAGGAATGAATGTACTTAGTTTAGTTATGTTTCAAAATAGAGTTTGTTGAATTTTATGATGTATATTGCAATAGGAAATCCACATAAAGAATCATTGTGATTGGTTAAATTTGAAAATCCTCCATTCATAAGGAAAATAGTGATTTTGTGAGCCAACCCTTAAGCTTAAAAAAAAAAGGAAAAGGAAAAGGAAAAAGAAAGAAAGAGAGACTGGCCTCCATAGAAAGATTCAAACCTGTGAATATAAGCATTTGTCAAATGCAACATCTCAATTTTAGCTAAGAGTAAACAGAATATGATATTATGTCACAAATGTTGTATTCCAACCAGTCTTCTATTATAATGTGTGTATAAAGTATTTCCTTATTATACATATATATCTAATTTTGTAAGAAATATACCAACATGCTTGCAAATGGGATCGTATTATAAACCAGAAAATTTAAAGATTATATAACTGTTGTTTGGCTCTCATCGACCTCTCTAGTGGAGGGTCATGGTCACCCCACACAAAGGGGAGCAGGCTATATGAATTCTGCTATAAAAAAAGAAGAAGAAGTAAAATCTGTTTAAAACGAATGGTCTAAAAATCAAATACAGAATAGTATGTGTAAAAAGTGACCCAAATCTCTATGAATGCTCCTCCAAGGAGAAACGTCCACTCTGCATATATCCTACAGTCATCGACCTCCACAAGATCACATCTTTCTTTCAAAAATAAAAAAAAAAGACCAAAGAAAACAAAAAAAAAGAAAACGTAATCCAATAGTTCTAAAGCTTTGGCAGCATGCCCGTTCCAATGAAGATCAACACGCCTCATCAGACCTCCTAAGATTAAACTGTTAGTGTGCCGTCTAGTTACAGTACTCACCCTCTCTGTAATAAGGCTGCGGATTGGAACTCCTTCGCCTAGTCCACAAAGGACGGCCGTGACATGTAATATCTGGGGGTTCCACGCCTTCTTGTAGGTTCTTCCAATGTTTGTGAGCTCTCACCACTTCCCACCACTGCGAAGTCTCTTGATCTCTGCCATAGTTAAATGCATGAAAATGATAATGGAATAGGATGGAGTGAAGTCTCAAACCTTGGGTTGGCATAGCAATAGGGTTCAAAACTGTTCTACCTTCATTCTCTAAATTTCTTGGCATTACATATTTCATAACCATCAGATATTTCGATGAAATATTAATTCACAACTCAATGTTCTGCAGGTAACTTGAATGGGTCTTTAATATTTTCTTCAGATGGAGTGTCATTTTTTATTGCATTGGTCTTCCTTCAGGGCAATAATGATAGCCATTGTCTTGTCAAGAATAGATAGCTTTCTGTGCAATGTAGGAGTCTAGGAGTATGATATGTCCATGTCTTCATCGTGTCTCCCCAACTTCCAAGTATTGTCATTAGGTAGATTCATTACCATCATCCTTGCTATTGTTTTGTCAAAGAACAATACGCAGATGAATAGTAGTGCATTGGCGTGGAGAAATGTCTTCCTATCGCTTTCAATCTTCTTTCTCTCTCCCATCAAAACGTGAGTTATTCTTTATCTGCACACAGTAAATAAAAAGGATACCCTGACAACCCCTCACTTACAGTAGATGTCAGCATTAACACCAACCCTTGCCAATTTAGTTCTATGGATTCACCTTCTTGTAGGCATTTGCTTTTATTACCATCACAACGATTTTACGTGCAGATCTCTTCATTGGTTGCTGCGCTAACTATTTGACGGATGTTGATTTTATCCTTCATATTAATATCATTAATATCACTTTGCATCCATGTGTGGTTTAAGTATGTATGTATGTATATATATATGGGCTAGTTGTAGAATGAAGTGACATCGCGCGTAGACACTGGTAAGCAAGAGTCGTTATCCTCTATTTAAAATTGATAACTATTAAATTGATTTTTTTAGGAAACCATCCTCTTACGTATGAGGTAATCCTCCTCCCATTACTCACATCACTTTACATTCTTTATATTACCCTTCACTTAATACATAACTTTATAGACCACCTTAAATCATGGAAATATATATGTTAAAAAGTAGGTTTCACGTAACTAGATAAATGTGTTTTGCTTTTGATTATTTAGTGGGTGGAATTTTATAACATATTTATACATCATAAATTCCATGTTTCTATATAAGGGTAGGCACTAGGATTACTAGTAAATGTTTATAAAAGAAGGATTCTTCTTTAATCGTCTCTCTTCCTTTTACTTAAAAAGAAAATAATAATATTATGAATATAAAGGGGATATATAGTTTATATTTGTTAATTTTTATTATGCATAGAAGGGAATTAATGTAAAGAGAAAAAATTTATTATCAGTGCATGTTACTTTTGATTCTTGTAATTTAAAAAAAAATCTATTTCTTAGATTAGATTAAAATGGAAATAAATATGCTATTATTTATTTGTTTATCTAATTAAAGGGAGGTGATCAATTAAATTAATAATAATTACAAATAAATAAATAAAAATAAATAAAATTAATGGTTAGAGTAAATTATAAATATCTTATTATAATGAAGTCATTTTTTTTGTTAATCAGTGGTAAGTATGTACTTATAATTACCCTACAATTTTGTTTGTTAAGGGTGTAAATATGGTTAGTAATAAATTAATAATTTGTATGGACACCAACTTGGAAGTTGGCATTAATAGTATATTAAATTTATGAAATAATTTTGATTGACATTAACATGACATAATCATGTAAGAGTAATAGGAGTAATATTATTGAAACTTTTATAGTTGGGTAATTAACAATATTGGTAAGTGCAAGGTTACATCCCTTTGCATGAGGGATAATATCAATAATGAATTCTTCTTCTTCTTTTTTTATCACTAATAGAATTTGGTGATAGTAACATTTACCTTAAGGATGAGACTAAAATCTTATAATAATACTAGCATTAATGTTAAATAATAAAAGTAGCATGAAAATAAATAAATTTTTAGGGTTTAAAATGGGTGGAGTATAATAAACCATTCTAGCATACAATTATGACTTATAAGTAGCTATTTTAATCTCATTTGGACCTATGATGATATTATCCTGCAAGTGTACCAATAACCATCTTATTAGTAATATTAAAGGAATCGGAAATAAATTTAGCAACAAAGATATTGGTAATATAAAGAATAGTACTAATACAAATGTCAAGTGGAGATTTGGTTAATGAATGATTCATCATGAGATTTTGGGTTTGGCTATTAGAATTGTAGTTCTCTCAATAATTATATATAGATATATATACCAATGTTTATAGTAGCGTCATAAGTAGCATAGGTATCCATGACCAATCTTAAACTTGCATGGAGGATTAATATGAATTGTATTTATACTTGGTATTATCACCTTAGCTTTGGATTAAATTAGAAAACTATAGGTATAGGCTATTGGGTGGCATTGGTGTTAACACATTTAACAAAAATCCCTAGTTAAAAAAAATAAAAACTGTTAGGTATTTCTAGTGAATTTTTTTTGGGGCATTACACATTTCTTCTATATATATTTATTAAATAATTTAATTAAGCTAATATTTTTCTCTTTTTATCAATAAAAATTAGATAATGTTTAGTTATTTAATTATCTTAATATTTTTATCATATCTATATTAATTCAATAATTTTTAATTATTTCATTAATTCATCACTTATAATTTTACCTCCAACATCAAAATAAAATTCAAAATTATCTTTTGTCCTCTATAATTAAATATATATTTTTTAAATATTTAACTAATTAACTCTCCTCTTTTAAATTAAATAAATTAAAATAATGTATTTAAATTAAATCTTTTCCTCCTAATAAATAAATAAAATTAATATTTATTGATTTCTCTAATCACCTTTATGAATTAAATAAGTTTATTTATTTAATTCTTTTAACTTTCCCTCCTTCATCAAAAATTCAAATTTAGCTCCTATCCTATCTTGATTTTTTCTTATCCACTAATATTTCTAATTAATCTCAACCATTGGTCAAATATCATGTGAACCATATAAATACAAAGCTTTCATTCATTCATGTCCCCTAGATCATGATTATTATCAAGAGCACTATCAATCTTTATCAAGTACTATCAAGGATTATCATTATCAAGAAAGAAAGCTATCATTATCATTATCAAGCATACACAACATTTAACTTTGAGCATTTGAACATTATCACTAAATCATATCATTATCATTATTACATGGTTATTGTTACATTGGAAAGCAACCCACAATAGAGAAATTCAACGTCTTTTCTATGGTGAATTTTTTGTTAATAAATTTTGTGCTAAGATATTGAGATTCATTAGGTGACTGTTAAAGTGTGAATTTGTACTTCATTGCATTGTTACTATTTGTGATTCACATTTTCATCATCCACATGATTAATCCAAAACTATTTTATTTCTTTGAAGGTCAAATGTGCTTAAATGATTTTCTTATTTTATAAGTGCATCAATAAAATCTTGTCAAGTGTTAAACATGTAATGTCTTGTTTAGCCACATATGTACCATGATCATAGTCTTATTGATCACCAATGTTGGTCTCAACATGACCACCATTAAAGATATCATTACTATCAAAATGGGTAACCATATTAGGTTTTAAGCAAGAAATTGTTGTTAACGGAATATTTTGTTCATGAGTAGCTAATGGTATAAATAATTGTACTGGAGCAAATTTGCATCCCTTACAAAAATTCCCCTTTTGCACATCCGAAGGTGAAATTCCACATCACCCAACTTCCTTCCTTCCACTTGTCATTTGTTTGTTGTGTTGGTGAGAGAATTTCTATCGGGGATGCACACACGATGCATAGACGTTTGTGTGACATGCTACCATCCTTGACGGATTTTCGTGTTTGATGTTAGTAGAGGCATTAGACATTTGATTGGGGTCGAATTGTAATGTACCTCTTCGACCAATCGACCCCAAAAATGGTAAATTCTCTCATCCCACCTTCAAAAACACTCTTCTTTCATTCATTCCATCTCTTCACAATCTCTCTTGGAATTCTCTTATCATTTTCCAACATTCTCTTCATTCTCAAGCAACATTTCAACACTCCATTACAATAGAAACACTCCATCAACTCCACATAGCAAGTGCAAAGCAAGCCATTGTAGCGTGGGCTTGGAGTCTTGTGAGACCTCCCTTCATCGTAGTTGAGACTGTGGTGACCTTGCCAAGTCTGCTTTCTCCTCCATTGGATAGTGAGCTTTTGGGTGGAGGTGGTAACGTTTCACACTTCTCCTTTGTGATTTGGTTGAGTAGCACTTTACTATTTTTTAGTGTTTATTGCAACTTCTACTTTCTTTACCTCTTTATAACATTTTTCTATCTTGTTGTCTATGGAGGTGGAAACACCAAAATGAGGGTCTGACCGAGGCAGGCCCCTATAGAGCCCCTACAATTTTTGCCTTCTTGTTTGTGTGCAGGTGAAAGTACATGTGGAGCTAGCTAGTGAACTGCACTTTGGTGAGACCGTCTTTGTCACCCTAGTTCTCATTTACTTTTTTTATCACTATAGTCTCTATTTTATACTTTCTCATTCTGTTCTTACCATCTAGACTAGTTAGCTAGGTAGTTAGTTTTTGGGAATTTTGTATTGTGTTCACTATTTTCTGACTGTATGGATGCCAATGTGCCTGAGAGACACTAGGGTGCTGCACTGCCATTTGAGAAATGTGCTGACGTCCTAAAAAAAAGAGTAGTCTAAGGAACAGTACCGAATCCAAAAATGAGCTCGCCTAGCCTAAAACCTAAGTTCGGGATCTATAGAGTGATTGAAGTACATTATAGTCCTCATCATTCTTGATCCTTGTCTCAAAATATCATTTAGAGTGAGGTAAGTTAGGGCAGCCCTCCTCTCTCAGCTCTTTGTGACTTGGTTGGTCCCTCTCTCTTACATTTTTTGGTGAACCCGACGTAAACCATTTTGGTTCTATTTAGCAATACTAAAAGATCCTTTCCTCATGTTCTAGGAGCATTGTAGGTGTGAGTGTTGTGGGGAACCTTGCCTTGTAACCCAACCTGTGACCCCTAGTAGGCATAGTTGGAAGGTTTCGTAAGTGTTGCATAATGAAACCTTAATTGCGTCATTGTCCTATTTTACAACCTTTGGGGGGATTTGTGAGAGTATCATTTAGTGTGCATGATGGCCTCTTTTCTGCATCTGCCTATCCCATCCATGCAACATGTGAGTAGTAGTATAGGTATAACTTTCACCTTGCAAGATTTTTTGATGGGATTTAATATAGAACCATCTCCTCTTTATATCCCCACGCGAATCAACAAGAACACTGTGGTAGGAGTTCTTGTTGACCCTACATGTTAGGTGAATATCATAATTGAGGAGATCATGTTAATTAAATTATTACATAAAGATGGGTACGATGCACCTATGAGTACCATCCGTACACATAACAAACTTTCTGTACCTCCTCTTGGTAGTATCATTTTTTTGGTCCTTGTCAGACCTAAATCCATGAACTTGATGTTTGATATAATCTCAGGGTCTGAAATCTTTAGAGTGAAGCTGGGTATCGCCTAGTTGGTAGCTATGAATGTAGTTCCCTCAATTGTGGACAAATGTTTGAAATTTATTCATGAGGGTTCTGTGCATGTGATCCATGACATCGATTATAGACCATCGGTTTCACATGAAAGTTATTCTTTCTATCACTTTTGGCCTACACATGTTGGTCCTCTCCCACCTAAAAAGGACCTCTTGTACTAAATATATAAGAATTACAAGAAAGGGAACTTAACACCTAGATTGAGGTACCCTCCATTACCTTATGCCATTTTACATAGGGCCTATTTGAAAGTTTATAGCGATTCCACTAGGGCTCATAGAAGAGAAGAAGAAAAGCCCTCTCAAGTTCCTTCTTCTTCCTCTTTAGCTATTTAGCCTGATGCTCCCTCTTGTCTTGCTATGGCACCATCAAATTCTATTATGCGTTTGTAAGAGAATCCTATGGTACCCACTTGGTGAAAGCCTAAGCATCCTATGTTCGAGCTTCCTATTCTGCCCATGGAACCTAGGCTTGTTTTTATATGGCAGAAGAAAGGGTCCTCAAGGGGAACCCTCTATGTCTCAACCTCTGCAACCTCGTATCATTTTTGCTCCAAAAGTAGTAAATGTGAAGAGGCCCGCTGCTGAAGCACTATAGATGATTCCCCTTGCTGTTTCTCAATCTCTTCCTCTTGCTCCCGTTTAGGAGCCTATCCCTCTATTAGAAATGGCCGTGGTGGACACTTCCATGGGTGAGCAGGAGCCTTCTGTCACTTTGTAGCCTCTAGTCTCTAGCTTGAAGATTTGTAGAAACCACCTTGCGTGCGAGCACAAGCGTTGGAAAAAGGCTCTTGCGGTTGAGCAGACCAATTTGCAGAAAAAAGGAAGAGGAGTCGATCACCCTTGCTTTAGGACCTCCTGATGCATCCTCCTCTCTCCTCCCCTTTGCTTCCATTCAACTAAATTCTCTCTCGCTTTCGACTCCCATTGTGGGTGTATGTGCACCTGACCCTAAAGGTACAGGTGTTTATTGCTCCTTCGGTTGAGCTACCCTTGTTGATGTCCCTTCTGAACATCCCGTCATTCCCTAAATCCATGGATATGCCAAACACCTTGGTGGTATCTACTGTGGTTTTATCCTCCTCCTCCACAACTCTTGCATTATCTCTAGGGAGTTCACATCCCCTGATGAAGTAGAAGGTATAGGATGTCCCTTCCAACAATGGAAGGTGTAAGAAAATCCCACCTTCTCTAAAAGGTGGTCCTACACTGGCTTGTTCTATCTTAGTGACGGAACCAGTCCCGATTTCCCCTAAGTTTTTCACTGCTCTCAATTCACTCGATGAGTCAAATGGTGAATCTCAGTTGAAACTTTCTCCATCTGTTGAGGTATGACATGTCACTCTAGTAAAGTGCATGTTAAACTCTTTGGATGAATTGTCAATGATCTTTGCAAAATCACTAACCATAGCTCCACAAGAGCCTAGTGGAGAAGACCTTGTAAGGCCTTCTTCCTTAGCCCTTGTTGTAGGAGGGTTGGAAGCTCCTCCTCTTAACATTCCACCACTGCAGGCTCATTCGCCTTCCCCTTATGATGATCTAGATTGGGAAGCAAACGACCTCTTGGTTGATCAGTGTTAGGGGGAGGCCTCTTCTTTATCTTTAGATTAGATGTGTGTGTGTTGTGATGTGTTCCCCCGTGATTGTGTTATGTGTTACTAGATGACCCTTGTCACCCTTGTTGGTGCTTGGATACAGGAGTGATTTTGTGTCATAAACCTTCTTCTATTTGTATCATCATTCTTTCATGTTTGTGTTTGATTTTCGACAAATTGGGGATGATGAAAAGTGTTGGGGGCATTGAGGCCTCCCTTCCATGTTGACCCAATTTTTTATTTTCACTTTGTTTTCTCACACTTTCTTCACATGGTTTGATATAGTAGGGGGTTGATGAAAATTAATTTATATACTACTATTATACTTATATATATTTATGAGTAGCTCTGACCCTAAAATATCAGATATCCCATATGTACATCTTGTTCGTGTTATTTATTTTCTGCTCTTTTCTTATATTTCTCTCTTCTTTGCTTGACTTTTCCCTTTCATGTCTAACAACGCCATTTCTATGACACTTTGATTTTCAGAAAACACATTCGTTGCCAATGAATCTTTTCTCGATAATATTTGCAATATTTTTTCAAGAATTGCATTCTCAAGTTGGACCCCTAACAAATTTTTTTTCCTTCATCATGGGTTTGCAAAGAAAGAACTTGAGAACTTTCCTTCAAAGTGGGAGAAAATTTGGCCCTCCCCTTGCAAGGGAGCATTTTCTTCCTTTTGAATTCCTTGAAGAAGTGAACATTTTTTAAAAAGAATTCCTTGTTCATGAATTGATTTGAGAAAAGACATTCCCCTTTGTTCCTTCAAACAGTGCATCCCTTAAGTGGACCCCTCTTTATGTTGGGTTCCCAAGGGACCCCTTTGAAAGCCTTCTGACTTATTGATGGTTTGCATGACTGTCCACTTATTTTCCTACATGGCCACTTTGTTCTCAGACATGCTTTATCTATAGGTAAACATGTCACTTTGTAGGTGTGCCTGTAAAGCCACTTTTTTGACTTTGTGGAGTATCCTTCTTAGAGCTTCCTTCATGTGAGAGATCTTGGGGGATGCCTCATAGGTCTGCGGGTCTGTAAGGAACTTACACCTCTAGGCTTCCTCTATGTGAGAGATCTTAGGGTTTTGTCCCTTGTAGGTCTGTGGGTCTGTAAGGCGCTTATTTCATTGGGTTTCCTCCATGTGAAAGATCTTGGGGGATACCTCCTTTTAGGTTTGTGGGCCTGTAAGGCACTTACTTCTCGAGGCTTCCTTCATGTGAGAGATCTTGGGGGTTGCCTCCTTGTAGGTCTACAGGCTTGTAAGATGCTTTCATTGTTGGTTTGAGGGCCTTTAGTGTACTTTGTGCAACTTCATAGTTCTGCAGGGCTATGGAGTCTTGTGTTCAAAACTCCTTAGGGAGAGTACCTATGGAGTCCTTTTCCTGCCCTGCACTTTTGAGTTAGCCAGATCTCGATCTTATTCCTTAATGATTCAGGTATAAATTTCTAACCCTACTAACTCTTCGATCTAATTTACTGAAGCACTCATCAATATTCATGCTCGCTAAAGTGGGGGAAAAATGTATAGGAGAAAATTTGCACCCCTTATGCAAATTCCCCTTTTACACATCCTCACCTTAGAAAATCAAATCCAAAGGCAAAATTACGTATCACCCAACTACCTTCCTTCCACTTGAAATCTTTCTATTGTGTCAGTTAGATAATTTCTATCGGGGTTGCATGTGCAACCCACTACTATCCTTGATCGATTCCTGCATTTGAAGTTGGTAGAGGCATTACACATTCGATTGGGGTCAAATTATAATGTCCCTCTTCAACCAACTGACCTTGAAAATAGAAGATTCTCTCATCCCACCTTCAAAAATACTCTTCTTTCATTCATTCCATCTCTTCACGATCTCTCTTGGAATTCTCTAACATTTTCCAGTGTTCTCTTCACTCTCAAGCAACATTTCAACACTCCATTGCGGTAGCAACACTCCATCAGCTCCACATAGCAAGTGCGAAGAAAGCAATTGTAGTGTGGGATTGGAGTCTTGCGAGACCTCCCTTCATCATAGTTGAGGTTGTGGTGACCTTACCAAGTCTGTATTCTCCTCCATTGGCTAGTGAGATTTTGGGTGGAGGTGGTAATGTTTTGCTCCTGTCCTTTGTGATTTGGTTGAGTAGCACTTTATTGTTTTGTAGTGTTTATTGCGAATTATATTTTCTTTACCTCTTTATCACATATTTCTATCTCATTGCTATCTAGCTATCCATGGAGGTGGAAACACCAAAATGAGGGTCTGATTGAGGCATGCCCCTATATAGCCCCAAAAATTTTCCCCTTCTTGTTTGTGTGTAGGTGAAAGTACGTGTGGAGCTAGCTAGCGAACATGCACTTTGGTGAGATCATCTTTGTCACCCTAGTTCTCATTTAATTGTTTTATCACTTTAGTCTCTATTTCCTATACTTTCTCATTTTGTTCTTACCATCCAGACTAGTTAGCTAAGATGTTAGTTTTTAGGAAGTTTGTATTGTTTTCACTATTTTTTGACCGTACAGATGCCAACATTCCTGAGAGATGCCAGCACGCCTCATTGTCATCTAAGAAATCCACTGATGTCCTTGGATAGAGAGTTGTCTAAGGCATAGTACCGACTCCAAAAACCAGCTCGCCTAGCCCAAAACCTAAGTTCAGGATCTACAGAGTGATTGAAGTACATTATAGTCCTCATCATTCTTGATCCTTGTCTCAAAATATCTTTTAGAGTGAGGTAAGTTAGGGCAACCCTTCTCTCTCAGCTCTCCATGACCTGAAGCCTTGACATGGTTGGTCCCCCTCTCTTACAATAATAATATGACAACGTGTAATTAAAGTCATCTTAGAATAACTAGATTAGGAGATCTATAGAAAATTTTAAAACAAGTGTAAAATGAATTTACCCTAAGGCCAAAATGAGGGTGGATATGGTAGCTAACAAATGTGATATATATTTAAAAAAAAAAACTTGTAAATTAAACTAGTTCAAATAATCTAGACTTTTTATGGATTCACTACTATATTAGATTTAAAAGATCTGCATGAAATAAACTAGTTATTAAATTAAAATAATATATATTCATTAGAAATAAAGTTAACCAATCCTATTATTTAAAAAATATAAGAATTATAGTTAATTTCAAATAGATTTTTATATATCATATAGTAATAAATATAAATTATTTGAGATAGTTTGAATAAAACAAGGATAAAAGGAGATGAAATAAGATGTAAAATTATAGAAGTATAGCTTTGAAAGACCTAATACTTATAAGAAGTTACAATTAAGATCTAAACTAATTGATGTGAGACTAGATGAGATCACTACATATGTAAAGGAAAATAATATTTTCTTGAGATTAATATAAGATAACCAAATGAAATGCACACATAAGCATAAATAAACCTAGATTGAGTAATATCAACTATAGACATGATTATTGAAATGGTATTTATGCTATGCTACGAAACTAAATATGATGGATTGATGTAATTAGATCTAAACTCAATGAAGAAGGATGAAAGAGATGTGGCATATGTTAGGATTAGGTGCCATCCACCTTGTAAATCCTATGTCATATGTCATGGTTCCAACATCATTGGAAAGTGGCTCTAGGAACTTAGGATGTATTGGGAAAATATTTTGTAATATTAATTCTCACCATTGTCTATAATATACTCATAAGGGGCGATGTGTCCACTAGTAGTGGTAAAGGTGGGTTGTAGAAATAAATAATTAATATTGTTTTTCCCACATGTGGATGCCTAAAATAGGATAATAAAATATAAAGAAAATGATAAATAAGTGGCTATTGGGATTCTCCAAGTGCGTGCTTGGATAGAGGAAACATGTGTCATTTGGTTTTCCATCATTTATTACATTTAATGTAATGTTTATCTTCTCAAGTTTAGGTGCCCAAGTTGGAGGGAAAGTATTGGAGCCAAGACCAATGTCCTTTCACATTATGAGGAACTAATAAAAAGGTTGGGGATGTTTGGAATGAAGGGTCATATTTGGGTGCCATGTTTGTGCATTAGATTCCTTCACAAGTATATAAATTTAGCCTCTTGGATGTAGAATTGAGAAGGAATAGTTGAATGTAGTGTTACTCTATAGGAACAAGGATGGGTTGAGCCATAAGAAGATTTTTCATAAATGCACATGTTATGCCATGTTAGAGGAAAAGAGGGGAATGGAAATGGTTATATTTTAATTGCATTTATTTGATGATAATGCATACTTGGCCTCTCTTCTTGGTGGAGCTTTTCCTGAAAGGCTTTCTCCATGTAAATCTTATTTTATGTGATGATCTTGTGTTGCCGATTTGTGCCTCACTACTGCTATCTTATGTTGATGATATTTTTTACATATTTCTATTATAAGTTCACATAAGGTAGTGTTTATAAGCATGTTCAATTGACATCATAAAGAAGATGGATCTAATCATGGTATTTTTGTATTAAGGTAACCTAATTTTTAGATTTTCATATAAGTTTCATATTTTCATGTTGTTGTAGTCCAAGAATTGTATCTCATCCATTGAAGCCATATTTGGATAGAGATTTAATTTCTCAAAAAATGGTATTGAACCTATTTATTTCTCATCATTTGGTATTAGAGTTGAAGGTTAACTAGGTTCTTGGTATTCCTTCTTTTTGATTTCTTACCTTGGAAAGCTTGTGGGAATTCGTTAGAAGGAATTGGAGGTTGTTGGAAGGTTTTTGGGGCAGCAATGAATGTTCTATAAGTTAAATTTATTTTTTGAATTTGTGAAATGGAAGCCATGAATATTGTCAATGTGATCTATGTTGGGCATTAGAAGCTCATGATTGTGGATCTTTATGGAGTTGGTTATGTTTTGGTAACTTGGAGATATTTTTTGACAATATGGTTGTATCCTCTTATTTGGTGCCTTTTTTCCTTTACCTTGTGGTCATGTGTAGTGAGAAGGTGTTCATGTTGGATGGGTATAGACATCCTGGTCACATGGAGAAACACTCTTAATTTGGACTATAGAATGGAGTGCTTATATTGGATTCATGGTTTTACCCTTGGTTACATGAAAACACTAGAAGATAAGACACTAAACTCTTTGTGAGGTGTGGAGATGATATGTTTCATATGTTCTAAGCTCCTGGACAACTTGGTTTTCCTATTGGGTTGGAGTTTACTCTTGTTTTCTAGCTGCAGGTTTGTAGATATGTACTTATTCCATTATTTAGATGACATGTTTGGTGTGAATGTGATGTAGGAGTATCCAATGGTGTAATGGAAATCTTGCATCACCCAAAAATATTATATTTTTATTTGTTTGTAGTTTCCTTAGTTGTTTTGGGGCCCATGGAAACTCATGTAGTCTTTGGGTTAGTTAGAAGTTTGAAACAACCAAAAATAGTCACCTACTATTTTAGTAAGTTGACCTATTTAGGTTTGTATGGACACAAAAATTAACCCCAAGGAGTGAAATTGGAAAATAAGATTTTTGGTGAAAGAATCTCAAAATCTTGTACCAAATTTTCATATGGAGGAATTTCTTCAATGAAGTTTAAAACTAAAAATTGAGGCCCTTCAGAGCCCCAATATAGGGTGCAAAATCTTTGGTTTTTTACATATATAAATATATAATATATAATTAAAAAAATAAAAAATATTTTAGAGTGGGAAATAGATGGTGGAATTTTTGGTGCCAAATGGGGTTACACCTTCCAGAATATTCTAAGGTAGTTACAATTCTTGGATAAAGAGGGAGATCAAGGGTTACAAAAGTGAGCTTCGGTAGTGCAAATCATAGTTTTTGGCTTGTAGATTTATGTTATGACAAGGCCCATGTGGTTGTAGCATGTTATTTTTTGAGTAATGTAATTTCACTTCATCAAGATAATAGAAAGCAATTATTTCTTTCTGCATTTTATGTTTATCACTCTTGTTTAATTGTGTGTGTGTAGTTTTGTAAGGGGAGTACCCTCATCAACATGTCTAGATGGTTATATGGATTTTAGATTTACAAAGATGGTTTTGACTGTTTTACATGTTGACTAAAATATGTGGTATGCAGATATGTGATGAGATTGTATTCAGGGTGTTCCGGATGAATAAAGTCATAGGTTTGCATGGTTGCTTGGAGGGTTCTTATTGATTTATGGTTATTCCTATGTGGGTTTGTTTGGAAGATTAGATCTAGCATTGATTCTGGTGTTTGAGTCTTGAAAATCCACATGTTATACTTGAATATCTCTATTTTACATGATTCTAATGTGGGATCATTGAATCTATTTTTTGGTTATTTGAATTTGAAGCGTTGATTAAATGTATTTATCTTTTGAAATGTTGCATATATGCAAATCTTATAATTTTTTCTAATGTTGATTATGTTTGGTAGGACATATTTTTTGTTACTATTATTGCATTAGTATGCTTATTGTAGTAGGAGATGGTTATTTGGATTACCTGATATAGTTGTTCATTTGAATCTATAGCATTTGTTTATGGTGCATGAGAAAATTTGTTCACTTTCAGTAGAGTGTTGGAAATGATATTGGTTATGATTCCATGTATAACTCGATATTACTTTCAGTGGGAGCTTTATAAGTTACATAGTGTTTTATATCTTCTTTGTTTCAATATTTTGGTTCTAAGCTATTGTTGTTGTAGTGTGTAGTGAGCCATGGATGATATTTGATTAGAAGATGGATGGTCTTTTGCAATGGTTGTTGGTGTCATAAGGAGCTCTTGGATTCTACCTTCAGATTACAGTGAGAGTTATGACATCTTTGGTTCTATTGAAAAATGGTGTACCTCATTTATATCTTCTTGGTTTGCAGATTGTGGTTGTACTTTACCTTTTGGGAGCTCATGGTTTTGAGTTATTTGATTGTGCTGGGGCATGGAAGATCTTCTGTTAGGAGATAGTTACCATAGTGCTTGGAGAGCTTGGTTATGTAGTTCAGTGGGAGCTTTAGAAGTGATGTTGGTTCATCATTTGATGATGGATGGTTATTTTCATGTGATCTCCTAGGAGGGAATGTTAGATCATGATGTCATGATATGCTCCTGATTCTATAGTTGCAATTTTGAAAAAGGCTTATTTGATCTCTTTGGTTTTGAGTTGTAATCATTTTCTTGGAGCTTCATGATTTTGTAGGGTTGCATTTGAAGTTGGCATGGATTGATTGGTGGATTCTAATGGAGACTAGAGAGACTTGGGTTAGGCTAAGATATCTCTTATTTATGGGATCATATATTGAAATGGTTACTCTTTGATGAGTATTTCAACAGAAATATCAGGGAGCCTACACATGGTTATGGACGTGAATCCATTATGGTGGATTGAAACTATACGCATTTTTGTGAATCAACGTTTCAGATCAAACTCTATGATCCATCATAAGGATAATGCATGCAACTAGAGAGAAGAAAAATAGAAAGAGATAGTAGAATTAGAAGGTTAAATAGGTGAGGGGGATGAGAGGGTTAGAAGACACTAAACAAAAATTTACCCAAAACATAAATACCTAAATAATAAAATAAGAACTAATCCAAATAATAAAGTAAGAAGAGAGACCATAAAAAAATAAATGAGGCAAACATAATGTAAGACAAAAAAGGAGAGAAAACTAAAAAGTAAATAAAGCCAAAAATATAAATGAAAAAAACTAAAGAAGAGAAGAACACAGAAAGAGATAAAATAAGAAACCAAGAATAATAATTTACACAAAGAACTAAAGATAAAAATAAAGAAGGAAGAAAAGAAACAACGAAAAAACAAAGAAAAATAGAGCCAAGGAAGAAGCAATAGAAATAAAAGAAACAATAATTGAGAACAAAAAAATAATTAAAAGGATAAAGAAGAAAAATAAAGAAGAAGACAAAATAAATAAGGCAAATAGGAATATTAATTAAACAACAAGACCATAAAAATAAGACAAAGAAGAAAATTAAACAAGTAAATGAAATAATAACAAAAAGCTACCAAGAGGGGGATGAAAGGATATGAAGGGAGTAGAGAGAAAAACAAGAGTTGGAGACAAAGTAAATAAATATAAAGCTTTCCAAGCCTCTGTTTTTTCCGTAACGTGCACTGGCCGGCATTGTGAATATGAAGGCGGGTATTGACCGGAATTTAAATATGAAGGCAGGTCTTTCAATAAGTATATGCTCACCATAAAGTCAGGGGAACGTTTACATCAGTTTTTAACTTCTTCGAATTCGATTATTGATTTGGGAAGCTACCGATTCACCGAAGATGACGAGTTCTGTCCTCTAATATTTGCCATTTTTCACATATGTAATAAACTAATATTCAAGATAAGTGTAGGATTAGATTGATTTATTATTAAAATATTATATATTTTTTAAAATGAATATTTGTTAGTATTTTCATATTTTACAATAAATAAATTGCAGATTTTTCAAAATTGTTTCAGTTAACTATTGATATTTTTTGTATTGCTGATTTATATATTATTTGTTATTAGACTTGAACACCAAGTCTATTTTATATTAAGAGTTAATTATGAGTTGGTCGTATTTGTGTTTCTATGTTGACTTGATCTATAAAAGTTTTGATGCAACATTTGAATAAAGTATGGAATTGAAGGAGGGGGTGTTATTAAAAATTAAATAAATTTAATAGTTAAACCTAACTCAATACCTAACCCTAGGATTAATTGAAAAGAGAAAATAATGATTGTTTTGGATTATGTGAAAGTTTGACCTAGTCTTTCTTTTGTCATGCTCATTTGATTGACTAGAATTTTGAAAAGGAGAGCATCTATCAAGATAGGCAAAGCCCTACTTTAAAGAACATCAATTTTAAATATTAATAGTGAGGAGAGATATTTAGCAGCCACCAAACTAGGATTGGTGTGGGGTGGTGATGGTCACTCAACCCACCTCGCAATTTATAGTAGACTTGATTCCATCAATATATTACATTTGTTATAGTCATAATATTGTTGGATTGTGGTTAAATAGTGAAGGAAGTAGAGATTCCATTGAATATGATTCATTAAGTGAGATTTTCAATTTTGTTTTTTGATCAAGATTTTCATTTTGCTCTCTATTGGTAATAAGATGGACAATGTGATTTAAATTTTTTAAATCATCTTTTGTATTGAATCAAGATATTGGTTTTAGAAGAGAGAATTTCATGGTACTGCTCTCATTTTTTCTCTAATATTTATTTTTCCTATTATATGAAGAGGTTGTTAAAATATTATCATTTATGATTACTTTAGTAAGCTTATAGTCTCAAACCATAATCAAAGAGTTGTGTGAGATAATTTTTCTCTTCTCTCAACTTTCATGTGAATTCTTAAGCATATGGTCTTGTATGCCATCCAAATTTTCTTTTTTCATTGGATTCAATGAAATATTCAAACTAAGTGATTATCTTAACTATATTTTATTTTTAATTGTTATTTTAAGGTTTTATGGGTAAACATACCATTTGACTATTTTCTTGTGTTGTTATATGAACAATCCTATCCACTTGTCTAACTTTTTTTCCTTTTTTCTTCCCCACCCTATCATTTGTATAGCCTTATTATGCATCTCTTAAGTTGTATTATTGCTAGACAATCCTTTTCTTTTTGATCTATAAATTATAAAATCTATAAGCTAAAGATTTATGTATATATTTGCTTCACCAATAGAATCAATTAGGTCGGCCTAATTAGATGTAGTAAAAATTTAAATGTATCTTGTTGACTCAAGATCTATCCACACATGTTGCACACTAAGATTCAAAACTTATAACAATTCAAAATAGGTCAACACAAACCTCAAATAACACCCACATAATAGATCGTAACATATTCAACGTCCAAAATACATCCAAATCATTAAGTCGGCACTGGTGATGACCTAATAGCAAAATTTTCCAACTATACATCCACATCATGACACATGGACCTCCAAAATTCATGCCAATTGGAATATGCACTCATTTGACATCTCTCAACACCTCCATAACTTTTCAAAGCCAAAATCCAATCTCGAGAGAAGTGTGAACTCATCAACACATATGCACTGAATTGAAAAACACTTGTAACTGCCAAGTTGAACTTCTGTTACTCATAAGTCCAAAACTAGAAACCAAAAAGAGATGAAACTTTGGAATTAGGATCTTCTATCAATAAACAAAATTATGTTAGAAACATAGAGAAAAATATTTATCAATAGATGAATGAGGACCCAAATATTATATTCCTTGTACATAGAATCACCTAAATTGGCACTTAGTCAAATTTCACAACTATTTCCTTCACTAAATCAAACCTTCTTGAAAAATGTCTTACATACTCATCTTCAAACATACTCAAGATACCCAAATTGATCTGCACCATATATTTAGTATCGGGATACAATGTTGACATCAATGACAACATTGTAATATGTAACTGTATACCTTGTGCCAATTCCATATGATCATGTTGCCAACAAGTTTATCAATGACATCTCCTTATTCTTCCAACACTTTTTGTATTAATAAAGTAGCTAAGATACATTTTTGTAAGTGCCAATAAAAATAATGGAGGGGAATATGGTCTTCCCTCAAGTTAGATAAAATCAACTTGAAAAAGAAAATAGTAACAGAAAGAAACATAGACCCTTCAATGGATAAAACAGATGTATACCTTCAAACCTTCACCCCTCCAACCATGCAACTAGTCACAACTTCACAAGGCCTGAGTAATAGTGCAAAAAAACCTGACCTTAAAGCTGGCTTTGGTAATTCAGCCTTCTAGATTTAAAAATCCCCAACATCACATGAATGATTTCAAAAAATTAATGATGAGATAGGTTGCTAACTATGGTAGAAACTTTAACATATTAACAAATAAAAAAACATGAAGGAAGGATTACATCAAAGTTGAACTATTCATCATCATATGTTTACACATATTGGTAAAATTGCCTACCAATTTGAAGTCATGGACCGGTTTGATATGCAACATTTTCTTCAGGAAAGTAACTTATTATCATTTTTTCATGATTTTTAATTAAAGACATTAAATTTCCACAATCCATAATTAATTACATAAAATTAGGAAATCTTTCTTATTTCATCATGATTGGGGTATGTTTGTTACAAAATTATTTGTGTCTCTATGAACTATGTTGCACTACTATTGAAACATGTGGAACGTTTCTTAGATAGTGGATATGAATCTTTGTGTTCCCTAGAGAATATACAAAGTGCTCTAGTGTACTATAGACCTAAGAGGTGGCCTTATATTTTTTTATAAACCATAAAGGAGATTTGAATGTTACCTTAAATGTTTAATTTGATGAATTATAATAGATAAGTACACATTATAAATTAATAATTTATAAATATTATCATGAAAATTATATTAAATTTTATTTAAATTAATAAAAATTAAAAATTAAAAAACTCTTTATCTAATTAACCTAAAACATATTAAAATTCATCATTAACACTAGCAAATAAAAATAAATATCATCAATTTAGAATTAATAAATGATTCAATTTCTTTAACCAATCATTGATACCATATAGAAGTTGGAAAAAATCAACTCCATAACTCCCAAGGATCACCTACAATCAAACACATGTCATAGAAAGAGAGAATAACTAAAGCTATAGAGGCCAAGAGTTATTGATCCAAAAAAAAATGAATCATTATGAATGTGCATCTCAATGATTATATAGTAAATAATCCTTATAAAAAGATAATAAACCTAGAAACCATAGATGAGGATAAAAGAAGATCATGACATGTGTCCTCATCCTATCCCATAAAATGATTACAAAATTAAAATAGAAAATAGTTCTTTGAAGGAAAAGAATTTTCAATATTAATATATTATCCATCTTTAAAATTTCTATTTTTTGAATTTTTTTCTTTCTTTATATGATTTAATATGAAGTATTTCATCCTTAATTGTTTGCTTACGAATAAAAAGTAATAAAATTTTGTTAAAAATTCTAAAAAAATAAAAAATTAATAAGATTAGATTTTGAGTCAAAATATTAAGAGTTAGAAAATTAACTTTTTATTGGTATAAAGAAAAATAAAATTTAGTATAAAATTGAAAAAAATGAATTTTTTTAGTAAAATTTTAAATTTTAATATGAAATCTCTAAAATAGTAATTGTATATGTTTTATTGTGAATAAAATATATTTATTGTATCTATAAGAATATACTTATATTTATATCTAATAAATTTTATACTAAAAATAATTATCTATAAATTAATCAATAGAATTACACATTTTGTTCAATAATGTTTAATTTCATTATAATCTAATTTAATCAATCTAATCAATTTTTTGTCTTTTACCATAATCAATTAAATAAATTTAAAATTCTAAAAACAATTCAAAACAAAGACAATCACTTTCAAAAGTTATATATTATTATTATCAAAATCAATATAAATACCTTAATAAATAAAATATCACAATGCATGAAATATTTCCAACAAATATTTATTACAATAATAAAGAAAATATACAATGACAAAAAAAAAAAAAAAAATCATAATAAAAAAATACGCCAACACATATAATCCTATCAATTCTAACAATGTCATTATTTAAACTTCTTATTGAAACTATTTTAAAGAAACAATTATGTTAAATTTGTTTATTAAATTAGACCAAACATACAACATTATTTATATGAAAAGAATATAAGCTTCTTTCTAAAAGAGGAATACCTAATAAAATTAGAATTTATTTACATAGTGCCACCATTTTTTGTGCTCTAAACAAAGAGCGACTAATTAAGTTTATTCCTTGATAGCTTATAATTGAGGTATTATAAATAACACATTATTATATAGGTTTACATGACATATTAGAAATAGTGCTTGAAGGGTACACATTTTAATGCTCCAACGTTTTTAAGCATTGTTAGCACTTCTTTTCCACTATCAACCTTGAATTTTTCTCCATCTTTATATTTGACCCTTTCCTTATATGTTTTGAGAGAATTTTTACTCCTGATTGTATAAAATGAGCATCATTAAGGAATATGTTACGCATTGATCTCTACACCCATGCATTACAATCTAAAGATTTAAAACCTACACGTACTATTACTTTCTCTTTATAAGACTCTTTTGATGCAACAAACATATTCCCTTCACTTATAATGGTTGGATGTGACCTTCCTCCAATTGCATATTTTTCCCGTCGTTCATAGTTATTATTAACTACTTTTCATAGGTTCAAATCTAGCCCTGCAAAATAAACGTTACAATTTATTAATGTTAAAAAATGATTAACATTTGAAAATTTGAGAGAAAAGTATTTTTTCATTGTTAAATTATAAATAAATTTTTTCAATAAAATTAAATAAATAGAATAATTAATTTATATTATTGTAAATCAAAAAATACATTTGTATATAAAAATAAATTTATGAGAAAAACTTTAGTAAGCTATTCAAAATATGTATAAACATTATTATATAAATAAAAATGTGAAATAATCTATATTTTCATTTAAAAATAGTAATATTTTTCATACTATTTATTATTTACATTAAAAAGAGTTCAGTCTAAGTAAGTAAACTAATTCAATTTATTCATTTTATTCAGTTATAAATAAAATATATTTACCTTGACATTCGTTGCATACAATTAGATCCAAACCGATTGAACGCAAGTGTGACTTTCATTTTTCTATCACCTCGATAGGAATCACTATGCCTTAACAACATCACCTATTCAATGTCCAAATATGATTAGTAATTTAAATAAGCATGAGAAAACAAAAATCGTCAAGTCAACTTAATTGTTATCAACATTCAATTCAAAAATTTACCAATTCAACATAATTAAAAACATTAAATTTCCACAATCCATAACTAATTACATAAATCCAAGAAAGCTCGCTTACTTCATCGTGGTCGAAAAAGCGGTTGTTGGAAATAGTAACTACAGTCGAAGCAGGCGTGATGTCAACGAGGCCGCCCGTGCCGTTGGAGATAGTATTATGGTCGACCCAATTATGTTTAGAGGTCCGCACAGTAATGGCGTCGCCATCTTGAGGATGAACAGGCTCAACCCCAAAAGACTCGTTTTTCAGAAGATCCCCCAAAACACTATTTCTACAGCCGTGCATATGCAAACCATGGATAATAACATTGTTCACTTCCTGAATAAACAGACAAGGCCCTCCATAGCCAATATGAACTTCTACTCCCCTGCCGTCAATAGTCTTATGCCCGGCAATGAACAAAGGCATTTTAAGCTTTATATGCAGATCTCTAGCGAAAATTATCCAGAGAGGCCTTTTTCGAGTTGCTCCGTAGCGCAGAGTTCCTGGTGCAGGATTTACAGGATCGTCATCAGGGCTTGTAACAGTGTAAATAAGTCCGCTCCTGCCTCCCATAGCCCACCTTCCGAAGCCCACGGCGCAATCTGCAAGCTTCATTCTGTTTCGCTCCCAGTTTCGATCTCCTCTCCAGCAGCCATCTATGGGATTATCTCTTTCAGAAGAAATGCAAGATATGATTACAGAAAGGAAAACCAGTACTACTAGTAAGCAATGGGAAGCCATCTTAGGAAAGCAGAATGAAGAATTTCTCTATATACGGCTATGTTATGACAAGCAGATCAACTGCATTGTTGAGTTTCCTGAAAATCTTTGTGGGGTTTTATAGACACCATTTTTCTCTACTGTATTCTTCTTCAGTTGGAGTGTTGTGCTCGAATTATATGTCTATGTTTGTTTGTTGCCTATTCTTTCTCAGGGAAGAACACATTTCAAAGGCATGTGACCGTTGAAGCTGATTTACTGCAATACAATGGTGACGTGCGTATATGATTTGGATTACAGATATCACGAGTGGTACGACTGTGATCTTGTTTAGAATGATATGAGATCATAGCAAATACAATGCTGTTTGGTCTGTGATGAAGATTTCAATACTTTTGGCGATCTAACTGCAACACATGTTCGTTAGGAAACATTGATTCCGTTTTGGTGGTTATTGAGAGGGAAGAGATTGTGTTTGCGCAATAAAATGCGCTTCCATTAAATAAGTTTCTTGGCATTGATGATCAGTTTTTTCTCCTCACGTCACTGGATACGCTTGTTTTGAAGATATACACCTATAATGGTGAGAATTGCGCTATCTGAGCATCTTAATTACCCTGTGTAAGTGTATACAGCAAATAATAGTCCAAATAATGGCAATGACTAAAGTCTATTAGATGGAAAAGTTTAGTATTTCAATAGACATTTAAAAAAAAATTATCAGTCATAATTATTAAAAAAATTCAAAAGAAATTTAATAAAATTAGTAAGTTATATTCTATTATACTAATATTCTCTATAAATTTATGTTTATTTTGAGGGAAAACTATTTTTTGATAAATTTGTATATATTTGTCATCTATTTTTTTAGTAGTGATTTATAATTATATTTGTAAAAATAAAATAATGTATTTGGGGATATAACTCTATATTTTGTCTTTTGATGGTGGATAACGAGGTTTTATTTGCTAACAAGAGTCTAATTTGCAGATTTAGTTGCATGTGATCATCCCTTCCAAACTTGGATAATTGGATTTCAAAGCATTAGCTTCCCACCTTAAAGGATAGAATGGAAATATACCCTTGTGTTAGGGGGTTTCATTTTGGCATTTGATTCTTTGGAGGAATCAAATGTTCTATTGGAGAAGAAGCTTGGATGTGGGGCCAACATTCTCTTTTGGTTCAGCTCTAATTGCCTTCTTTTAAACCTTTGACTAATTCTATTAATAATTTATTAGTTTGGTTCATATTCCCTTATCTACCCCTTCAATATTGGTGTGACTACTTTTTGAGGTCATTGGCAATACTTTGGGTCACTTTCTAATGTTTGACTTAACTACTTTGAACTACTCCTACACCTCCTTTGCCTATATGTTAGTGGGTGTTGAATTATCAAAGGCTCTTCTTAGAGAGGTTATATTGTAGGTGATGGATCAGCCATGATTTAGTCTATTGACTACAACAACATCGCCTTAAGTTGCAGGCATTTCTTTGCTATTAGAGACTACACTTTAGAATGTCCTTGCGCTATTTGTAAGCTAACTTCATTTACTTAGTGGAATAATGCTCTCCCCTACCACCTTACTATATTTATTGAGAAGTATAACTCCAACTAGGCATCTTTCAACATCCTTGATTCATTCAACAATCCCTATTGTGCCTATTGAAGCTCTTATGGTTCCATCATTTACTATTAGTGTGCATTCCTCGATTCCTAATCTAGGTGCTCTATTATTTTCTTCCCCTAAGTTACCCTCTATTTTGGTGCAACATCTAATTATTCTTATTGAATTTTTTTGATGATTTATAACTCTAGTTAGGAATCATTCTCCCCATGTGTCACCCTTGGATAGGTCACCTATGGTGGCTTCCCCCTTCTCCTTGGTTTAAGGACCTACAACTTTGTTTATCCTAATTAATTTGTTCATAGGTAGGAAAATGGTCCTCCCAAGTCTATATCTTAGTTGCATGCCTAGATAAAGGGTGTTTGGTTAGCTAGGTTAGGGTTTAACATCATTTAGGCTAATTCCCTAGGTGTTGTAATTGATAACTCGATTGTAACTATGATATTTTTGTTCCTTTTGGTTATTCCATTTCTTATGGAAACTAATGTGTACCTTGGGTTTTTTTGATGTAAAAAGGTTTGATTTCTTTAAAAAACCTATTTTTCACTTAGATAAAATATAAATTGGTTAAAAAATATTGCATAATATGGATAGTGATTTTTTTGGATGGAAAAGCATAAGTATTAATTCATTTGGTGAATTATCAACTTGAATTTAGGAATACATATAATTGTTTGATTAACAATTGACATTGATGTTCTATTCCAAGAGATAAACTATATCAACACATGTTTAAGAAATTTAGTCCTAGAATTAATTGTTGGTCATTTGACTTTTTTAGATCAAGGGTTGTAGTAGCTTGTGATTCATGAAGGCTTATAGCATTGTTGATACAATGCAAACTATAAGATTCAAATTGGTAGCCTTAAAAATAGTCAATAATATATAATAGGTGGTTGGAGTCCATGTCTCTTTCATCAATAAAAGTTGTTGTGGGTTCCAAGAAGTATTTATACCTTAATAATTTATTCCCCAAGCCAAACCTATAAGTTTAGACCCATCCCTTGAGGATGAATATAATATACATCTAGAACATTTGTAGATCTTTCAAAATAGATCTATTAGAGTACCTATTAGTGGTAATTGTAGATTAATCTAGAGTGTTAATCATAGCTTAAGTGCATGGTCACATCTCATAATATTTTATTAATTATTTGGGTGAGTGAAGATCATGAGGGTCCAAAAAGTGGCTAATAACTTTTTTTATCTAAATTTGATGAAACGAAAAGGGTTTATTGAGAAAATTGTTAGCTTTCCAACAATATAAGATATTCCTTATTTGGAATTAAAGTATAATTATCATTGGTTTTCTACATGTATTATGACTAAAGTCTTGATTGATAGGTTGATTGAAAAGCATCTATAATTCTTACATGATTTCACATTTTTTGAATATGAAAGATGTGACACATTATATGCTTCCCATACTACAAGATAAAAAATAACAATATAATTTCATAAAAAAATTACCAAGTTATGGTGGTCAGACAAATAAGTTCTAATTTTTTAAAAAAGTTCTCATTAAAAAATCATAACTAATTATTTAGTTGGAAAAAAATTATAATTTTTTTTGGCACATCCAAACATGTGTCCTCTACTTATATTGAAAATTTCAAAAAAAAAATCTTGTACTTAGGTTGGTCAGACAAACACCCGCTTTTTTCTTTTTTGAAAGTTTAGTACTACTACATTGAAATTTCAAAATTTCACCAAATAGATTAATTTTTTTCTAAAAAAGGACTAGTATCTTAGAAACTACATTAAATTTGCTACAAATTTTGTTAAAGATATCAAGTTTCCACAATCAATAATGTAGATTTCAATATTGCTTCTAGATTTGATTGTGTTGGTGTTTTCTCATCAACGTTTTGGATCACACTTCATGATCCATCATGAGGATGGTAGAGAGCAAGAGGAGAAAAAATGATTGATTGCAGACTAACACTAAATAAAAAGAGAGAAAGGAAAGGGAGGGGAAGGGGGCACTAGGTTCGAGGAGCCAAAAAGAAAAAAGGAAACCAAAAATCCATAAAAAGAGACAACCCAAATAACCATAAAAAGAGAAAAACAATAAATAAATAAAAATGTATGAAAATAAGAAAACTTACACAAGAACAAAAGAAAAATATAACTCAAAAAAATTTATTAAAGAGACAAGAAAATGGAAAAGAGCTTAAAAAACAAAGAATGGAAAATAGAAAAGGCCAAGCAAATAAATAATAAGCATAAAAGTATAAACATATACAAAATGTTTATATAAACCTACATACAAATATAATATATATATACAAAGAAGAATAGAAATTACAACTATAAAATTCTATAAATACAAATAAAAACCATAAAAGACAAATCAATAAAACCATAAAAACATAAAAATAAGAGAACTAAAATGTACAAATGAAAGCCATAAAAATTTGATAATTATAACAAAAAGAATAAATAAGAACTAGCACATATAAGAACTTATATATTTGTAAATAAAAGAACTAGCAAATAAAAAAAATGTATAAATTTATAAGACTAAAATAGAGGAGGCAACAAATTAAAATAAGAAAACTAATAAATAAATGTAAATTTACAAAAAACCGAAATGGAAATAAAATAAAATAAAATACATATAATATAAAATAAGCAAATAAATACATAATAGAAAGATAAATAAATAAAAGAAAAGACGAAAGAATATGCTAATAAATCAATGAATAATGAAAAACATAAAGAACTTTGAAAGCACCAAAATAAAAACCTACAAAGTACAACGAAAGGCCAAAAAGATAAAGGAAATTAATAAAATACAAAGAGAAAAGGAAATAAATGAAAATAACTAAATAAATAAATAAAAATAAAAGATATAAATAACCAAAGGGAATAATAAAACCACATGAAAAGAAAAGAAACAAGGAAAGCAAGAAATGACAAGCAACAAAGAAAGCCCAAAAGGGAAAAGACAAGCAAAGCCAAAGAGCGCAATGAGATAAGGAAAGAGAATGCCACACCACCAAGGAGGCAAAAGGAACAGAGGGAAGGCCACCTAATCGGAAAGACAAAGGGAAGAGAGAGAACAAACAAAAGGACACAAGGAAACAGGGCAAAGCCAAGGAGCAAGAGAGAAAACCATGCTAGGCATGAGCCTGGTTACGAAGGTTAGAAAGCAAGGGTTTCCAAGCACCACTAAGATTATAACCCTCATCCCAAATAACAACCACCCATCCAACCTTAATCAGGATGAGGGTTATAATCTTAGTGGTGCTTGGCAACCCTTGCTTTCTAACCATGCCTAGCATGGTTTTCTCTCTTGCTCCTTGGCTTTTCCCTATTTCCTTGTGTCCTTCTGTTTGCTCTCTCTCTCCCCCCTCCTCTTTGGCTCTCTCTTCCCTTTGTCTTTCCAGTTAGGTGGCCTTCCTTCTAGTCCTTTTGCCTCCTTGGTGGTGTGGCATTCTCTTTCCTTCTCTCTTTGTGCTCTTTGGCTTTGCTTGTATTTTCCCTTTTGGGGCTTTCTTTGTTACTTTTCATCTCTTGCTTTCCTTTTTGCGTGGTTTTATTATTCCCTTTGGTTATTTATATCTTTTCTTTTTATTTATTTATTTATTTATTTTCATTTATTTCCTTTTCTCTTTGTATTTTATTAATTTCCTTTAACTTTTTGGCCTTTTGTTGTACTTTGTAGGTTTTTTATTTTGGTGCTTTCAAAGTTCTTTATGTTTTTCATTATTCATTGATTTATTAGCATATTCTTTCATCTTTTCTTTTATTTATTTATCTTCCTATTATATATTTATTTTCTTATTTTATAATATATGTATTTTATTTTATTTTATTTCCATTTCTCTTTCCTTTTTATAAATTTACATTTATTTATTAGTTTTCTTATTTTAATTTGTTGCCTCATCTATTTTAGTCTTATAAATTTATACATTTTGTTTATTTGCTAGTTCTTTTATTTACAAATATATAAATTCTTATATGTGCTAGTTCTTATTTATTCTTTTTGTTGTAATTATCATTTTTTTATGGTTTTCATTTGTACATTTTAGTTCTCTTATTTTTATGTTTTTATGGTTTTATTGATTTGTCTTTTTATGGTTTTTATTTGTATTTATAGAATTTTATAGTTGTAATTTCTATTCTTCTTTGTGTGTGTGTGTATATATATATGTTTATACATTAAACATTAAATTGCATATGTTTATACTTTTATGCTTATTATTTATTTGCTTGGCCTTTTGTCCTATTTTCCATTCTTTGTTTTTTTTTTTAGCTCTTTTCCATTTTCTTGTCTCTTTATTTAATTTTTGCATATGTTTATATATTTATGCTTTTTTATTTATTTGCTTGGCCCTTGGTTCTTTTTCCATTCTTTTGTTTTTTAGCTCTTTTCCATTTTCTTGTCTTTAATAATTTTTTTTTTTTTCAATTATATTTTTGTTTTTGTTCTTGTATAAAGGTTTGCTTATTTTTTATACATTTTATGTATTTATTGTTTTTTCTCTTTTTATGGTTTTTTGGGTTGTCTCTTTTTTATGGTTTTTTGGTTTCCTTTTTTCTTTTTGGTTCCTCGAACCTGGTGCCTCCTTCCCCTCCCTTTCCCTTCTCTCTTTTTATTTAGTGTTAGTCTGCAATTAAGCATTTTTTCTCCTCTTGCTCTCTACCATCCTGATGATGGATCATGGAGAGTGATCTGAAACGTTGATGAAAAAAAACCAACACAATCAAATCCAAAAGCAATACTGAAATATCCAAATTTTATTCTTACATATTTTTCAAATTATGTTAATGTTATTCAATTTTTTATGCCAAGTTGCATAATTTTATTTTTTTGAATTTTCATTGCCATTTAAGGGCCTAGTTTAGACCCCGATGATCCTACACTAACCCATTTATTCAATAATATTTGTATTATTAATATGTATAGATAGTTTAATGTTCACTCATTGCACACTTGGAATATTTAAGAAATTTTTGGTCTGAATAGATTATATTACTTAACTAGTTTCCCTTTTGGATCCTTTTTATAGCTTGTTACTTAATTTCTATTAGGAATATATTATGACATTTAAATTTTATGTCTCACGTCATAAGATTAAGACATGATTCATAATATTATGTTATCATGTCTTACCTTTTCATATATATAAGGGTTCCTCATTGTAATCTTGAATGAAATATTGTTAGAGCAATCATGTATTAGCTAATAATTAATTAGTATTTAATTAATTATTAGTCTAATTCATTTCATGCACTTAAGCTAGTACTTTTTTCTATTAACTAAAGTTAGCTATTATTAGATAATTTTGTCTCATCACACAAGATGTTGACACTCGTCATGATCTAATCATTTTATCATTTAGGGTTTCTTTTATAATGCACTCAACCCTCATTGCATTATCTCACAATCTCCTTGAAGACTATTGAGGTTCATTCTATAAGTTATTATTGTTGGTGATATAGTAGATTGTTGTTTGCATCTCTCTTGCATGGAAGGTGTATTTTTTCCTTGTTTGATCTTGTGTCTTGTGTTATTCATAATTGTAACATGGGATGAGAGTGTGGATTTAGCAAACAACTTCTCAAGTTTTGAGTTTTTTTTCTCATCTAGGGTTACAAGATAAAATCTGAAATCTACTTTTATTTTTTTTCTTTTATTTTTCTAATGAAAACAAAAAAAATAGCCACCCTAGGGTCATATGAGTGACCAACACCCAGCCCCTAGGGGTTTAAAAAAAATTCTTTTTTTTGCAATTTTAATAAGATTGGGAAAATCGATATAAGTTTTTGTCATTTATCAAAATTGGGCAAATGAGTATCATCAAAGAGCTAGTATTGAGAACTATCTAATGTTGTTGGTATTTTTCTCTAAACTTTGCTGCTAGTACATTTTATCACTTGTCAATCTTAGATGAGTTATTTTCACTCTTGAGCTCACAACATTTGACCTATTTCTCTGCTTGTCATGATTCTAGTGATGTTGGGATGATCTTTCAAAGCTCTTTACAACCATCTATGCAATTTTCCTATTTTTTTCTCTAGGTACATTTTTCTTTGTGTTTTTATATTTGGGTATGTGTAGGATCATGATGGGCCAAAAAGTGGCGATATGATGGGTATGTGGTTGACAATTTTTTTTAATCCAAAATTAATGAAATGAAAATGGTTTTTAAAGGAGTTTCTTAGCTTTCCATCAATATAAATTATACTTTACTTTGAATTTAATAAATAATTATTATTCATTTTCTATTTGAATTATTACTAAAGTCCTTATTGATAGGCTGATTGAAAAACATCTATAGCTTTCAAACGGTATCACATTTTTTGAACCCAAAACATGTGTCACATTCTATGCTTCGCATACTATAGGATTAAAAAAAATTAATTTCATGAAGTTTTGACCAAGTTAAGGTGGTCAGACATACGATTTTTTTATATTTTTTAAAAGTTGTAATAAAAAATTCATAATTAATTATTTACTTGGGAAAATTACAAAAACAGCATCACATCGGGGACATGAGTCCTCTACTTTATATCTAAAATCTTATTTAAAAAAATATTATCATTTTATTGTGGTTAAGAGATTGGTCAGAATGAGACACCTACTTATTTTCTAAAATTTAATTACTATTGCATTGAAATTTTAAATTTTCACCAAATGAATTTTTAAAACTAAACCTAGTAGTTTAGAAACTACATTCGATTTTCTATAGATTATATTCTTACATATTTTTGAAATAATATAGATAACTTATTCAAATTTTTACATCAAGTTACCTAACTCTAATTTTTCTAAATTTTTCTCCACTTAAGGGCCTATTTTTTCCATGATGATCTTGCACATACCCATTCTAGTGAATTACTTGGACATTTTATCTCGTATAAAAATTTTGTTTACATGGGGTGACTCTTTTTAGGTTGTTCTACATGTATTTTTATCTTTCTATCCTACTTTGGTATTTTGACCATATTTTACATGTAATTTTTCTTTTATAGACACACTGAGATAAAAGCATTATTTTGGTGTATGTTTTTTAGGGATTTTGTACATCTTGGTGTACCTTTTGGATGTTCACTATGATATAAAGTGCTAGGGTGGGTTGTGAGTTCCTTTTTTTATCATCATACCTTTGTCAAGTGAGTGTTCCTTCCATGAAAAGATTGAATCCTAGCGATTCTTGTCTCATGCATGTGTGCCTTGGTTCGCACACCATTTTTTATTTTTAGGTACTCTCTTGTACATGTTCAGATGTTCTTGGTCCTCCTTCATGCACTTCTTGGTGATACATAGTTTTAGTTAATTTTTCTTGGCTCTCCCTTTCCATATTATTAGAGGGTTTCTACTATTGGTACTAATGCTTCCTTGGTTTTATTTTTGGGTGATCTATTTATCTAGTTCTTGTTCCTATGTACTAGGTGGATGCAGTAGTTGGTTACCCATGCATTTTAGTGAGATGGAGAATTTACCATATGGAAACTCTTGGATTCCTATTTATGGAGGTGACCTTATTTTTCATTTGATCAAGTTTCTTTAGACCATTGGTATGTGTGTTATTTGTATCTTTGAGTTCCAAATGTTTTCCCTTTTTTCCATCTAATTTGAGTAGTTTTGTTGGGGGAACTCATGTAGATTATTTTCTTCTTGATCTTGATCATCATCTATTCTAGGTGAGGTTCTTCTTTTTAGTACTATAGCGGTCATGTTTTGACAGTTGTCTACAACTTATTCCTCCTTCAACAATATTTTTCATGTTCCTCTTTTCTGGAACATTGTTTTGGAGGCTTTTCAATCCTTCATTCACCTGATTCTCTTTTGAAGAGAATTTTTCTTTCCCAATAAATTTTCTGCTTTTCTCTAGTTGTGAGAGATTAGATTGTTTGTACATGGGTACCTCATTAGGCCTTATTTACTAGGACACGCCATTCATTCTTTTCTTTTTTATGCATTGGATTTTTTATGGTTTTTAGCTACTCCCTAATTTCATCATAAGGGTGGGTATTCGAGTAATAATACACTAGCTAATAATTAATTAATATTTGTAGTAATGTAAAAATTTTCCTTTTTCTTGCTTGATCTGATAATTGACCTTAAAGTTGAACTAGTGGTGTCTTGGAGTGGTGTTGTAATGTGTTGTACACATTCACACCATTCTAGGACCTTTATTTAACTAAATCATGCCTTAAGTGGTCCTTTACAAGGATGTTGTAAAGTGTTGTAACACACTTTCACGCTTTTCTAGGACTTATTTGCTTAATTAAGCCTAATGGGCCCCTTTTTAGTAAAAATATGCATAATGTGTACCTTGTTTAAGTGTTTTAAAGTGTCTTAAATCATTTTCATACTTATCTAGGTGGTCTTAATTCATTGGATTTATTAACCATCTTTTGATTCAAATTTGGGCCTTAATTTTGACACCTCCCGAAGATCTTTCTCAACAATCATAAATTAAATATCAAATTATTCCATTGGGAAAAAATTCGTCCTAGTAAGTTGAGCTAGGATCCATTCACCTTAGTGGAAAATGTGTCGTCCCTTAATAGGACTCGCCTTTCTCAATTGATATGGAATGGGTTTTTGGCCTTCTTTTAGCTCCCTAAAGCTTGGTCCTGAAAACTTAGTCAAGACCCATTCGCCTTTGGTGGTGAATGGATCCTCCCTTAATGAGACCCTAAGTTTTGGATTTCATTCTAGCAAGAATTTAATTATCTTTCTTTCCAAATCTGGTGTTAGCCTTAGTTCTTTGAATTTAGAGGTTAATCTCCTAATTTAGTATAAACAAGGGGTTAATTCACATCATTATCACCTAGCAACTTTGT
>VDFB02379711.1:35534964-35684529 GCA_007258455.2 Sequoia sempervirens | reverse complement strand
TATAAATTTCTAACCCTACTAACTCTTCGATCTAATTTACTGAAGCACTCATCAATATTCATGCTCGCTAAAGTGGGGGAAAAATGTATAGGAGAAAATTTGCACCCCTTATGCAAATTCCCCTTTTACACATCCTCACCTTAGAAAATCAAATCCAAAGGCAAAATTACGTATCACCCAACTACCTTCCTTCCACTTGAAATCTTTCTATTGTGTCAGTTAGATAATTTCTATCGGGGTTGCATGTGCAACCCACTACTATCCTTGATCGATTCCTGCATTTGAAGTTGGTAGAGGCATTACACATTCGATTGGGGTCAAATTATAATGTCCCTCTTCAACCAACTGACCTTGAAAATAGAAGATTCTCTCATCCCACCTTCAAAAATACTCTTCTTTCATTCATTCCATCTCTTCACGATCTCTCTTGGAATTCTCTAACATTTTCCAGTGTTCTCTTCACTCTCAAGCAACATTTCAACACTCCATTGCGGTAGCAACACTCCATCAGCTCCACATAGCAAGTGCGAAGAAAGCAATTGTAGTGTGGGATTGGAGTCTTGCGAGACCTCCCTTCATCATAGTTGAGGTTGTGGTGACCTTACCAAGTCTGTATTCTCCTCCATTGGCTAGTGAGATTTTGGGTGGAGGTGGTAATGTTTTGCTCCTGTCCTTTGTGATTTGGTTGAGTAGCACTTTATTGTTTTGTAGTGTTTATTGCGAATTATATTTTCTTTACCTCTTTATCACATATTTCTATCTCATTGCTATCTAGCTATCCATGGAGGTGGAAACACCAAAATGAGGGTCTGATTGAGGCATGCCCCTATATAGCCCCAAAAATTTTCCCCTTCTTGTTTGTGTGTAGGTGAAAGTACGTGTGGAGCTAGCTAGCGAACATGCACTTTGGTGAGATCATCTTTGTCACCCTAGTTCTCATTTAATTGTTTTATCACTTTAGTCTCTATTTCCTATACTTTCTCATTTTGTTCTTACCATCCAGACTAGTTAGCTAAGATGTTAGTTTTTAGGAAGTTTGTATTGTTTTCACTATTTTTTGACCGTACAGATGCCAACATTCCTGAGAGATGCCAGCACGCCTCATTGTCATCTAAGAAATCCACTGATGTCCTTGGATAGAGAGTTGTCTAAGGCATAGTACCGACTCCAAAAACCAGCTCGCCTAGCCCAAAACCTAAGTTCAGGATCTACAGAGTGATTGAAGTACATTATAGTCCTCATCATTCTTGATCCTTGTCTCAAAATATCTTTTAGAGTGAGGTAAGTTAGGGCAACCCTTCTCTCTCAGCTCTCCATGACCTGAAGCCTTGACATGGTTGGTCCCCCTCTCTTACAATAATAATATGACAACGTGTAATTAAAGTCATCTTAGAATAACTAGATTAGGAGATCTATAGAAAATTTTAAAACAAGTGTAAAATGAATTTACCCTAAGGCCAAAATGAGGGTGGATATGGTAGCTAACAAATGTGATATATATTTAAAAAAAAAAACTTGTAAATTAAACTAGTTCAAATAATCTAGACTTTTTATGGATTCACTACTATATTAGATTTAAAAGATCTGCATGAAATAAACTAGTTATTAAATTAAAATAATATATATTCATTAGAAATAAAGTTAACCAATCCTATTATTTAAAAAATATAAGAATTATAGTTAATTTCAAATAGATTTTTATATATCATATAGTAATAAATATAAATTATTTGAGATAGTTTGAATAAAACAAGGATAAAAGGAGATGAAATAAGATGTAAAATTATAGAAGTATAGCTTTGAAAGACCTAATACTTATAAGAAGTTACAATTAAGATCTAAACTAATTGATGTGAGACTAGATGAGATCACTACATATGTAAAGGAAAATAATATTTTCTTGAGATTAATATAAGATAACCAAATGAAATGCACACATAAGCATAAATAAACCTAGATTGAGTAATATCAACTATAGACATGATTATTGAAATGGTATTTATGCTATGCTACGAAACTAAATATGATGGATTGATGTAATTAGATCTAAACTCAATGAAGAAGGATGAAAGAGATGTGGCATATGTTAGGATTAGGTGCCATCCACCTTGTAAATCCTATGTCATATGTCATGGTTCCAACATCATTGGAAAGTGGCTCTAGGAACTTAGGATGTATTGGGAAAATATTTTGTAATATTAATTCTCACCATTGTCTATAATATACTCATAAGGGGCGATGTGTCCACTAGTAGTGGTAAAGGTGGGTTGTAGAAATAAATAATTAATATTGTTTTTCCCACATGTGGATGCCTAAAATAGGATAATAAAATATAAAGAAAATGATAAATAAGTGGCTATTGGGATTCTCCAAGTGCGTGCTTGGATAGAGGAAACATGTGTCATTTGGTTTTCCATCATTTATTACATTTAATGTAATGTTTATCTTCTCAAGTTTAGGTGCCCAAGTTGGAGGGAAAGTATTGGAGCCAAGACCAATGTCCTTTCACATTATGAGGAACTAATAAAAAGGTTGGGGATGTTTGGAATGAAGGGTCATATTTGGGTGCCATGTTTGTGCATTAGATTCCTTCACAAGTATATAAATTTAGCCTCTTGGATGTAGAATTGAGAAGGAATAGTTGAATGTAGTGTTACTCTATAGGAACAAGGATGGGTTGAGCCATAAGAAGATTTTTCATAAATGCACATGTTATGCCATGTTAGAGGAAAAGAGGGGAATGGAAATGGTTATATTTTAATTGCATTTATTTGATGATAATGCATACTTGGCCTCTCTTCTTGGTGGAGCTTTTCCTGAAAGGCTTTCTCCATGTAAATCTTATTTTATGTGATGATCTTGTGTTGCCGATTTGTGCCTCACTACTGCTATCTTATGTTGATGATATTTTTTACATATTTCTATTATAAGTTCACATAAGGTAGTGTTTATAAGCATGTTCAATTGACATCATAAAGAAGATGGATCTAATCATGGTATTTTTGTATTAAGGTAACCTAATTTTTAGATTTTCATATAAGTTTCATATTTTCATGTTGTTGTAGTCCAAGAATTGTATCTCATCCATTGAAGCCATATTTGGATAGAGATTTAATTTCTCAAAAAATGGTATTGAACCTATTTATTTCTCATCATTTGGTATTAGAGTTGAAGGTTAACTAGGTTCTTGGTATTCCTTCTTTTTGATTTCTTACCTTGGAAAGCTTGTGGGAATTCGTTAGAAGGAATTGGAGGTTGTTGGAAGGTTTTTGGGGCAGCAATGAATGTTCTATAAGTTAAATTTATTTTTTGAATTTGTGAAATGGAAGCCATGAATATTGTCAATGTGATCTATGTTGGGCATTAGAAGCTCATGATTGTGGATCTTTATGGAGTTGGTTATGTTTTGGTAACTTGGAGATATTTTTTGACAATATGGTTGTATCCTCTTATTTGGTGCCTTTTTTCCTTTACCTTGTGGTCATGTGTAGTGAGAAGGTGTTCATGTTGGATGGGTATAGACATCCTGGTCACATGGAGAAACACTCTTAATTTGGACTATAGAATGGAGTGCTTATATTGGATTCATGGTTTTACCCTTGGTTACATGAAAACACTAGAAGATAAGACACTAAACTCTTTGTGAGGTGTGGAGATGATATGTTTCATATGTTCTAAGCTCCTGGACAACTTGGTTTTCCTATTGGGTTGGAGTTTACTCTTGTTTTCTAGCTGCAGGTTTGTAGATATGTACTTATTCCATTATTTAGATGACATGTTTGGTGTGAATGTGATGTAGGAGTATCCAATGGTGTAATGGAAATCTTGCATCACCCAAAAATATTATATTTTTATTTGTTTGTAGTTTCCTTAGTTGTTTTGGGGCCCATGGAAACTCATGTAGTCTTTGGGTTAGTTAGAAGTTTGAAACAACCAAAAATAGTCACCTACTATTTTAGTAAGTTGACCTATTTAGGTTTGTATGGACACAAAAATTAACCCCAAGGAGTGAAATTGGAAAATAAGATTTTTGGTGAAAGAATCTCAAAATCTTGTACCAAATTTTCATATGGAGGAATTTCTTCAATGAAGTTTAAAACTAAAAATTGAGGCCCTTCAGAGCCCCAATATAGGGTGCAAAATCTTTGGTTTTTTACATATATAAATATATAATATATAATTAAAAAAATAAAAAATATTTTAGAGTGGGAAATAGATGGTGGAATTTTTGGTGCCAAATGGGGTTACACCTTCCAGAATATTCTAAGGTAGTTACAATTCTTGGATAAAGAGGGAGATCAAGGGTTACAAAAGTGAGCTTCGGTAGTGCAAATCATAGTTTTTGGCTTGTAGATTTATGTTATGACAAGGCCCATGTGGTTGTAGCATGTTATTTTTTGAGTAATGTAATTTCACTTCATCAAGATAATAGAAAGCAATTATTTCTTTCTGCATTTTATGTTTATCACTCTTGTTTAATTGTGTGTGTGTAGTTTTGTAAGGGGAGTACCCTCATCAACATGTCTAGATGGTTATATGGATTTTAGATTTACAAAGATGGTTTTGACTGTTTTACATGTTGACTAAAATATGTGGTATGCAGATATGTGATGAGATTGTATTCAGGGTGTTCCGGATGAATAAAGTCATAGGTTTGCATGGTTGCTTGGAGGGTTCTTATTGATTTATGGTTATTCCTATGTGGGTTTGTTTGGAAGATTAGATCTAGCATTGATTCTGGTGTTTGAGTCTTGAAAATCCACATGTTATACTTGAATATCTCTATTTTACATGATTCTAATGTGGGATCATTGAATCTATTTTTTGGTTATTTGAATTTGAAGCGTTGATTAAATGTATTTATCTTTTGAAATGTTGCATATATGCAAATCTTATAATTTTTTCTAATGTTGATTATGTTTGGTAGGACATATTTTTTGTTACTATTATTGCATTAGTATGCTTATTGTAGTAGGAGATGGTTATTTGGATTACCTGATATAGTTGTTCATTTGAATCTATAGCATTTGTTTATGGTGCATGAGAAAATTTGTTCACTTTCAGTAGAGTGTTGGAAATGATATTGGTTATGATTCCATGTATAACTCGATATTACTTTCAGTGGGAGCTTTATAAGTTACATAGTGTTTTATATCTTCTTTGTTTCAATATTTTGGTTCTAAGCTATTGTTGTTGTAGTGTGTAGTGAGCCATGGATGATATTTGATTAGAAGATGGATGGTCTTTTGCAATGGTTGTTGGTGTCATAAGGAGCTCTTGGATTCTACCTTCAGATTACAGTGAGAGTTATGACATCTTTGGTTCTATTGAAAAATGGTGTACCTCATTTATATCTTCTTGGTTTGCAGATTGTGGTTGTACTTTACCTTTTGGGAGCTCATGGTTTTGAGTTATTTGATTGTGCTGGGGCATGGAAGATCTTCTGTTAGGAGATAGTTACCACGGTGCTTGGAGAGCTTGGTTATGTAGTTCAGTGGGATCTTTAGAAGTGATGTTGGTTCATCATTTGATGATGGATGGTTATTTTCATGTGATCGCCTAGGAGGGAATGTTAGATCATGATGTCATGATATGCTCCTGATTCTATAGTTGCAATTTTGAAAAAGGCTTATTTGATCTCTTTGGTTTTGAGTTGTAATCATTTTCTTGGAGCTTCATGATTTTGTAGGGTTGCATTTGAAGTTGGCATGGATTGATTGGTGGATTCTAATGGAGACTAGAGAGACTTGGGTTAGGCTAAGATATCTCTTATTTATGGGATCATATATTGAAATGGTTACTCTTTGATGAGTATTTCAACAGAAATATCAGGGAGCCTACACATGGTTATGGACGTGAATCCATTATGGTGGATTGAAACTATACGCATTTTTGTGAATCAACGTTTCAGATCAAACTCTATGATCCATCATAAGGATAATGCATGCAACTAGAGAGAAGAAAAATAGAAAGAGATAGTAGAATTAGAAGGTTAAATAGGTGAGGGGGATGAGAGGGTTAGAAGACACTAAACAAAAATTTACCCAAAACATAAATACCTAAATAATAAAATAAGAACTAATCCAAATAATAAAGTAAGAAGAGAGACCATAAAAAAATAAATGAGGCAAACATAATGTAAGACAAAAAAGGAGAGAAAACTAAAAAGTAAATAAAGCCAAAAATATAAATGAAAAAAACTAAAGAAGAGAAGAACACAGAAAGAGATAAAATAAGAAACCAAGAATAATAATTTACACAAAGAACTAAAGATAAAAATAAAGAAGGAAGAAAAGAAACAACGAAAAAACAAAGAAAAATAGAGCCAAGGAAGAAGCAATAGAAATAAAAGAAACAATAATTGAGAACAAAAAAATAATTAAAAGGATAAAGAAGAAAAATAAAGAAGAAGACAAAATAAATAAGGCAAATAGGAATATTAATTAAACAACAAGACCATAAAAATAAGACAAAGAAGAAAATTAAACAAGTAAATGAAATAATAACAAAAAGCTACCAAGAGGGGGATGAAAGGATATGAAGGGAGTAGAGAGAAAAACAAGAGTTGGAGACAAAGTAAATAAATATAAAGCTTTCCAAGCCTCTGTTTTTTCCGTAACGTGCACTGGCCGGCATTGTGAATATGAAGGCGGGTATTGACCGGAATTTAAATATGAAGGCAGGTCTTTCAATAAGTATATGCTCACCATAAAGTCAGGGGAACGTTTACATCAGTTTTTAACTTCTTCGAATTCGATTATTGATTTGGGAAGCTACCGATTCACCGAAGATGACGAGTTCTGTCCTCTAATATTTGCCATTTTTCACATATGTAATAAACTAATATTCAAGATAAGTGTAGGATTAGATTGATTTATTATTAAAATATTATATATTTTTTAAAATGAATATTTGTTAGTATTTTCATATTTTACAATAAATAAATTGCAGATTTTTCAAAATTGTTTCAGTTAACTATTGATATTTTTTGTATTGCTGATTTATATATTATTTGTTATTAGACTTGAACACCAAGTCTATTTTATATTAAGAGTTAATTATGAGTTGGTCGTATTTGTGTTTCTATGTTGACTTGATCTATAAAAGTTTTGATGCAACATTTGAATAAAGTATGGAATTGAAGGAGGGGGTGTTATTAAAAATTAAATAAATTTAATAGTTAAACCTAACTCAATACCTAACCCTAGGATTAATTGAAAAGAGAAAATAATGATTGTTTTGGATTATGTGAAAGTTTGACCTAGTCTTTCTTTTGTCATGCTCATTTGATTGACTAGAATTTTGAAAAGGAGAGCATCTATCAAGATAGGCAAAGCCCTACTTTAAAGAACATCAATTTTAAATATTAATAGTGAGGAGAGATATTTAGCAGCCACCAAACTAGGATTGGTGTGGGGTGGTGATGGTCACTCAACCCACCTCGCAATTTATAGTAGACTTGATTCCATCAATATATTACATTTGTTATAGTCATAATATTGTTGGATTGTGGTTAAATAGTGAAGGAAGTAGAGATTCCATTGAATATGATTCATTAAGTGAGATTTTCAATTTTGTTTTTTGATCAAGATTTTCATTTTGCTCTCTATTGGTAATAAGATGGACAATGTGATTTAAATTTTTTAAATCATCTTTTGTATTGAATCAAGATATTGGTTTTAGAAGAGAGAATTTCATGGTACTGCTCTCATTTTTTCTCTAATATTTATTTTTCCTATTATATGAAGAGGTTGTTAAAATATTATCATTTATGATTACTTTAGTAAGCTTATAGTCTCAAACCATAATCAAAGAGTTGTGTGAGATAATTTTTCTCTTCTCTCAACTTTCATGTGAATTCTTAAGCATATGGTCTTGTATGCCATCCAAATTTTCTTTTTTCATTGGATTCAATGAAATATTCAAACTAAGTGATTATCTTAACTATATTTTATTTTTAATTGTTATTTTAAGGTTTTATGGGTAAACATACCATTTGACTATTTTCTTGTGTTGTTATATGAACAATCCTATCCACTTGTCTAACTTTTTTTCCTTTTTTCTTCCCCACCCTATCATTTGTATAGCCTTATTATGCATCTCTTAAGTTGTATTATTGCTAGACAATCCTTTTCTTTTTGATCTATAAATTATAAAATCTATAAGCTAAAGATTTATGTATATATTTGCTTCACCAATAGAATCAATTAGGTCGGCCTAATTAGATGTAGTAAAAATTTAAATGTATCTTGTTGACTCAAGATCTATCCACACATGTTGCACACTAAGATTCAAAACTTATAACAATTCAAAATAGGTCAACACAAACCTCAAATAACACCCACATAATAGATCGTAACATATTCAACGTCCAAAATACATCCAAATCATTAAGTCGGCACTGGTGATGACCTAATAGCAAAATTTTCCAACTATACATCCACATCATGACACATGGACCTCCAAAATTCATGCCAATTGGAATATGCACTCATTTGACATCTCTCAACACCTCCATAACTTTTCAAAGCCAAAATCCAATCTCGAGAGAAGTGTGAACTCATCAACACATATGCACTGAATTGAAAAACACTTGTAACTGCCAAGTTGAACTTCTGTTACTCATAAGTCCAAAACTAGAAACCAAAAAGAGATGAAACTTTGGAATTAGGATCTTCTATCAATAAACAAAATTATGTTAGAAACATAGAGAAAAATATTTATCAATAGATGAATGAGGACCCAAATATTATATTCCTTGTACATAGAATCACCTAAATTGGCACTTAGTCAAATTTCACAACTATTTCCTTCACTAAATCAAACCTTCTTGAAAAATGTCTTACATACTCATCTTCAAACATACTCAAGATACCCAAATTGATCTGCACCATATATTTAGTATCGGGATACAATGTTGACATCAATGACAACATTGTAATATGTAACTGTATACCTTGTGCCAATTCCATATGATCATGTTGCCAACAAGTTTATCAATGACATCTCCTTATTCTTCCAACACTTTTTGTATTAATAAAGTAGCTAAGATACATTTTTGTAAGTGCCAATAAAAATAATGGAGGGGAATATGGTCTTCCCTCAAGTTAGATAAAATCAACTTGAAAAAGAAAATAGTAACAGAAAGAAACATAGACCCTTCAATGGATAAAACAGATGTATACCTTCAAACCTTCACCCCTCCAACCATGCAACTAGTCACAACTTCACAAGGCCTGAGTAATAGTGCAAAAAAACCTGACCTTAAAGCTGGCTTTGGTAATTCAGCCTTCTAGATTTAAAAATCCCCAACATCACATGAATGATTTCAAAAAATTAATGATGAGATAGGTTGCTAACTATGGTAGAAACTTTAACATATTAACAAATAAAAAAACATGAAGGAAGGATTACATCAAAGTTGAACTATTCATCATCATATGTTTACACATATTGGTAAAATTGCCTACCAATTTGAAGTCATGGACCGGTTTGATATGCAACATTTTCTTCAGGAAAGTAACTTATTATCATTTTTTCATGATTTTTAATTAAAGACATTAAATTTCCACAATCCATAATTAATTACATAAAATTAGGAAATCTTTCTTATTTCATCATGATTGGGGTATGTTTGTTACAAAATTATTTGTGTCTCTATGAACTATGTTGCACTACTATTGAAACATGTGGAACGTTTCTTAGATAGTGGATATGAATCTTTGTGTTCCCTAGAGAATATACAAAGTGCTCTAGTGTACTATAGACCTAAGAGGTGGCCTTATATTTTTTTATAAACCATAAAGGAGATTTGAATGTTACCTTAAATGTTTAATTTGATGAATTATAATAGATAAGTACACATTATAAATTAATAATTTATAAATATTATCATGAAAATTATATTAAATTTTATTTAAATTAATAAAAATTAAAAATTAAAAAACTCTTTATCTAATTAACCTAAAACATATTAAAATTCATCATTAACACTAGCAAATAAAAATAAATATCATCAATTTAGAATTAATAAATGATTCAATTTCTTTAACCAATCATTGATACCATATAGAAGTTGGAAAAAATCAACTCCATAACTCCCAAGGATCACCTACAATCAAACACATGTCATAGAAAGAGAGAATAACTAAAGCTATAGAGGCCAAGAGTTATTGATCCAAAAAAAAATGAATCATTATGAATGTGCATCTCAATGATTATATAGTAAATAATCCTTATAAAAAGATAATAAACCTAGAAACCATAGATGAGGATAAAAGAAGATCATGACATGTGTCCTCATCCTATCCCATAAAATGATTACAAAATTAAAATAGAAAATAGTTCTTTGAAGGAAAAGAATTTTCAATATTAATATATTATCCATCTTTAAAATTTCTATTTTTTGAATTTTTTTCTTTCTTTATATGATTTAATATGAAGTATTTCATCCTTAATTGTTTGCTTACGAATAAAAAGTAATAAAATTTTGTTAAAAATTCTAAAAAAATAAAAAATTAATAAGATTAGATTTTGAGTCAAAATATTAAGAGTTAGAAAATTAACTTTTTATTGGTATAAAGAAAAATAAAATTTAGTATAAAATTGAAAAAAATGAATTTTTTTAGTAAAATTTTAAATTTTAATATGAAATCTCTAAAATAGTAATTGTATATGTTTTATTGTGAATAAAATATATTTATTGTATCTATAAGAATATACTTATATTTATATCTAATAAATTTTATACTAAAAATAATTATCTATAAATTAATCAATAGAATTACACATTTTGTTCAATAATGTTTAATTTCATTATAATCTAATTTAATCAATCTAATCAATTTTTTGTCTTTTACCATAATCAATTAAATAAATTTAAAATTCTAAAAACAATTCAAAACAAAGACAATCACTTTCAAAAGTTATATATTATTATTATCAAAATCAATATAAATACCTTAATAAATAAAATATCACAATGCATGAAATATTTCCAACAAATATTTATTACAATAATAAAGAAAATATACAATGACAAAAAAAAAAAAAAAAATCATAATAAAAAAATACGCCAACACATATAATCCTATCAATTCTAACAATGTCATTATTTAAACTTCTTATTGAAACTATTTTAAAGAAACAATTATGTTAAATTTGTTTATTAAATTAGACCAAACATACAACATTATTTATATGAAAAGAATATAAGCTTCTTTCTAAAAGAGGAATACCTAATAAAATTAGAATTTATTTACATAGTGCCACCATTTTTTGTGCTCTAAACAAAGAGCGACTAATTAAGTTTATTCCTTGATAGCTTATAATTGAGGTATTATAAATAACACATTATTATATAGGTTTACATGACATATTAGAAATAGTGCTTGAAGGGTACACATTTTAATGCTCCAACGTTTTTAAGCATTGTTAGCACTTCTTTTCCACTATCAACCTTGAATTTTTCTCCATCTTTATATTTGACCCTTTCCTTATATGTTTTGAGAGAATTTTTACTCCTGATTGTATAAAATGAGCATCATTAAGGAATATGTTACGCATTGATCTCTACACCCATGCATTACAATCTAAAGATTTAAAACCTACACGTACTATTACTTTCTCTTTATAAGACTCTTTTGATGCAACAAACATATTCCCTTCACTTATAATGGTTGGATGTGACCTTCCTCCAATTGCATATTTTTCCCGTCGTTCATAGTTATTATTAACTACTTTTCATAGGTTCAAATCTAGCCCTGCAAAATAAACGTTACAATTTATTAATGTTAAAAAATGATTAACATTTGAAAATTTGAGAGAAAAGTATTTTTTCATTGTTAAATTATAAATAAATTTTTTCAATAAAATTAAATAAATAGAATAATTAATTTATATTATTGTAAATCAAAAAATACATTTGTATATAAAAATAAATTTATGAGAAAAACTTTAGTAAGCTATTCAAAATATGTATAAACATTATTATATAAATAAAAATGTGAAATAATCTATATTTTCATTTAAAAATAGTAATATTTTTCATACTATTTATTATTTACATTAAAAAGAGTTCAGTCTAAGTAAGTAAACTAATTCAATTTATTCATTTTATTCAGTTATAAATAAAATATATTTACCTTGACATTCGTTGCATACAATTAGATCCAAACCGATTGAACGCAAGTGTGACTTTCATTTTTCTATCACCTCGATAGGAATCACTATGCCTTAACAACATCACCTATTCAATGTCCAAATATGATTAGTAATTTAAATAAGCATGAGAAAACAAAAATCGTCAAGTCAACTTAATTGTTATCAACATTCAATTCAAAAATTTACCAATTCAACATAATTAAAAACATTAAATTTCCACAATCCATAACTAATTACATAAATCCAAGAAAGCTCGCTTACTTCATCGTGGTCGAAAAAGCGGTTGTTGGAAATAGTAACTACAGTCGAAGCAGGCGTGATGTCAACGAGGCCGCCCGTGCCGTTGGAGATAGTATTATGGTCGACCCAATTATGTTTAGAGGTCCGCACAGTAATGGCGTCGCCATCTTGAGGATGAACAGGCTCAACCCCAAAAGACTCGTTTTTCAGAAGATCCCCCAAAACACTATTTCTACAGCCGTGCATATGCAAACCATGGATAATAACATTGTTCACTTCCTGAATAAACAGACAAGGCCCTCCATAGCCAATATGAACTTCTACTCCCCTGCCGTCAATAGTCTTATGCCCGGCAATGAACAAAGGCATTTTAAGCTTTATATGCAGATCTCTAGCGAAAATTATCCAGAGAGGCCTTTTTCGAGTTGCTCCGTAGCGCAGAGTTCCTGGTGCAGGATTTACAGGATCGTCATCAGGGCTTGTAACAGTGTAAATAAGTCCGCTCCTGCCTCCCATAGCCCACCTTCCGAAGCCCACGGCGCAATCTGCAAGCTTCATTCTGTTTCGCTCCCAGTTTCGATCTCCTCTCCAGCAGCCATCTATGGGATTATCTCTTTCAGAAGAAATGCAAGATATGATTACAGAAAGGAAAACCAGTACTACTAGTAAGCAATGGGAAGCCATCTTAGGAAAGCAGAATGAAGAATTTCTCTATATACGGCTATGTTATGACAAGCAGATCAACTGCATTGTTGAGTTTCCTGAAAATCTTTGTGGGGTTTTATAGACACCATTTTTCTCTACTGTATTCTTCTTCAGTTGGAGTGTTGTGCTCGAATTATATGTCTATGTTTGTTTGTTGCCTATTCTTTCTCAGGGAAGAACACATTTCAAAGGCATGTGACCGTTGAAGCTGATTTACTGCAATACAATGGTGACGTGCGTATATGATTTGGATTACAGATATCACGAGTGGTACGACTGTGATCTTGTTTAGAATGATATGAGATCATAGCAAATACAATGCTGTTTGGTCTGTGATGAAGATTTCAATACTTTTGGCGATCTAACTGCAACACATGTTCGTTAGGAAACATTGATTCCGTTTTGGTGGTTATTGAGAGGGAAGAGATTGTGTTTGCGCAATAAAATGCGCTTCCATTAAATAAGTTTCTTGGCATTGATGATCAGTTTTTTCTCCTCACGTCACTGGATACGCTTGTTTTGAAGATATACACCTATAATGGTGAGAATTGCGCTATCTGAGCATCTTAATTACCCTGTGTAAGTGTATACAGCAAATAATAGTCCAAATAATGGCAATGACTAAAGTCTATTAGATGGAAAAGTTTAGTATTTCAATAGACATTTAAAAAAAAATTATCAGTCATAATTATTAAAAAAATTCAAAAGAAATTTAATAAAATTAGTAAGTTATATTCTATTATACTAATATTCTCTATAAATTTATGTTTATTTTGAGGGAAAACTATTTTTTGATAAATTTGTATATATTTGTCATCTATTTTTTTAGTAGTGATTTATAATTATATTTGTAAAAATAAAATAATGTATTTGGGGATATAACTCTATATTTTGTCTTTTGATGGTGGATAACGAGGTTTTATTTGCTAACAAGAGTCTAATTTGCAGATTTAGTTGCATGTGATCATCCCTTCCAAACTTGGATAATTGGATTTCAAAGCATTAGCTTCCCACCTTAAAGGATAGAATGGAAATATACCCTTGTGTTAGGGGGTTTCATTTTGGCATTTGATTCTTTGGAGGAATCAAATGTTCTATTGGAGAAGAAGCTTGGATGTGGGGCCAACATTCTCTTTTGGTTCAGCTCTAATTGCCTTCTTTTAAACCTTTGACTAATTCTATTAATAATTTATTAGTTTGGTTCATATTCCCTTATCTACCCCTTCAATATTGGTGTGACTACTTTTTGAGGTCATTGGCAATACTTTGGGTCACTTTCTAATGTTTGACTTAACTACTTTGAACTACTCCTACACCTCCTTTGCCTATATGTTAGTGGGTGTTGAATTATCAAAGGCTCTTCTTAGAGAGGTTATATTGTAGGTGATGGATCAGCCATGATTTAGTCTATTGACTACAACAACATCGCCTTAAGTTGCAGGCATTTCTTTGCTATTAGAGACTACACTTTAGAATGTCCTTGCGCTATTTGTAAGCTAACTTCATTTACTTAGTGGAATAATGCTCTCCCCTACCACCTTACTATATTTATTGAGAAGTATAACTCCAACTAGGCATCTTTCAACATCCTTGATTCATTCAACAATCCCTATTGTGCCTATTGAAGCTCTTATGGTTCCATCATTTACTATTAGTGTGCATTCCTCGATTCCTAATCTAGGTGCTCTATTATTTTCTTCCCCTAAGTTACCCTCTATTTTGGTGCAACATCTAATTATTCTTATTGAATTTTTTTGATGATTTATAACTCTAGTTAGGAATCATTCTCCCCATGTGTCACCCTTGGATAGGTCACCTATGGTGGCTTCCCCCTTCTCCTTGGTTTAAGGACCTACAACTTTGTTTATCCTAATTAATTTGTTCATAGGTAGGAAAATGGTCCTCCCAAGTCTATATCTTAGTTGCATGCCTAGATAAAGGGTGTTTGGTTAGCTAGGTTAGGGTTTAACATCATTTAGGCTAATTCCCTAGGTGTTGTAATTGATAACTCGATTGTAACTATGATATTTTTGTTCCTTTTGGTTATTCCATTTCTTATGGAAACTAATGTGTACCTTGGGTTTTTTTGATGTAAAAAGGTTTGATTTCTTTAAAAAACCTATTTTTCACTTAGATAAAATATAAATTGGTTAAAAAATATTGCATAATATGGATAGTGATTTTTTTGGATGGAAAAGCATAAGTATTAATTCATTTGGTGAATTATCAACTTGAATTTAGGAATACATATAATTGTTTGATTAACAATTGACATTGATGTTCTATTCCAAGAGATAAACTATATCAACACATGTTTAAGAAATTTAGTCCTAGAATTAATTGTTGGTCATTTGACTTTTTTAGATCAAGGGTTGTAGTAGCTTGTGATTCATGAAGGCTTATAGCATTGTTGATACAATGCAAACTATAAGATTCAAATTGGTAGCCTTAAAAATAGTCAATAATATATAATAGGTGGTTGGAGTCCATGTCTCTTTCATCAATAAAAGTTGTTGTGGGTTCCAAGAAGTATTTATACCTTAATAATTTATTCCCCAAGCCAAACCTATAAGTTTAGACCCATCCCTTGAGGATGAATATAATATACATCTAGAACATTTGTAGATCTTTCAAAATAGATCTATTAGAGTACCTATTAGTGGTAATTGTAGATTAATCTAGAGTGTTAATCATAGCTTAAGTGCATGGTCACATCTCATAATATTTTATTAATTATTTGGGTGAGTGAAGATCATGAGGGTCCAAAAAGTGGCTAATAACTTTTTTTATCTAAATTTGATGAAACGAAAAGGGTTTATTGAGAAAATTGTTAGCTTTCCAACAATATAAGATATTCCTTATTTGGAATTAAAGTATAATTATCATTGGTTTTCTACATGTATTATGACTAAAGTCTTGATTGATAGGTTGATTGAAAAGCATCTATAATTCTTACATGATTTCACATTTTTTGAATATGAAAGATGTGACACATTATATGCTTCCCATACTACAAGATAAAAAATAACAATATAATTTCATAAAAAAATTACCAAGTTATGGTGGTCAGACAAATAAGTTCTAATTTTTTAAAAAAGTTCTCATTAAAAAATCATAACTAATTATTTAGTTGGAAAAAAATTATAATTTTTTTTGGCACATCCAAACATGTGTCCTCTACTTATATTGAAAATTTCAAAAAAAAAATCTTGTACTTAGGTTGGTCAGACAAACACCCGCTTTTTTCTTTTTTGAAAGTTTAGTACTACTACATTGAAATTTCAAAATTTCACCAAATAGATTAATTTTTTTCTAAAAAAGGACTAGTATCTTAGAAACTACATTAAATTTGCTACAAATTTTGTTAAAGATATCAAGTTTCCACAATCAATAATGTAGATTTCAATATTGCTTCTAGATTTGATTGTGTTGGTGTTTTCTCATCAACGTTTTGGATCACACTTCATGATCCATCATGAGGATGGTAGAGAGCAAGAGGAGAAAAAATGATTGATTGCAGACTAACACTAAATAAAAAGAGAGAAAGGAAAGGGAGGGGAAGGGGGCACTAGGTTCGAGGAGCCAAAAAGAAAAAAGGAAACCAAAAATCCATAAAAAGAGACAACCCAAATAACCATAAAAAGAGAAAAACAATAAATAAATAAAAATGTATGAAAATAAGAAAACTTACACAAGAACAAAAGAAAAATATAACTCAAAAAAATTTATTAAAGAGACAAGAAAATGGAAAAGAGCTTAAAAAACAAAGAATGGAAAATAGAAAAGGCCAAGCAAATAAATAATAAGCATAAAAGTATAAACATATACAAAATGTTTATATAAACCTACATACAAATATAATATATATATACAAAGAAGAATAGAAATTACAACTATAAAATTCTATAAATACAAATAAAAACCATAAAAGACAAATCAATAAAACCATAAAAACATAAAAATAAGAGAACTAAAATGTACAAATGAAAGCCATAAAAATTTGATAATTATAACAAAAAGAATAAATAAGAACTAGCACATATAAGAACTTATATATTTGTAAATAAAAGAACTAGCAAATAAAAAAAATGTATAAATTTATAAGACTAAAATAGAGGAGGCAACAAATTAAAATAAGAAAACTAATAAATAAATGTAAATTTACAAAAAACCGAAATGGAAATAAAATAAAATAAAATACATATAATATAAAATAAGCAAATAAATACATAATAGAAAGATAAATAAATAAAAGAAAAGACGAAAGAATATGCTAATAAATCAATGAATAATGAAAAACATAAAGAACTTTGAAAGCACCAAAATAAAAACCTACAAAGTACAACGAAAGGCCAAAAAGATAAGGAAATTAATAAAATACAAAGAGAAAAGGAAATAAATGAAAATAACTAAATAAATAAATATAAATAAAAAATATAAATAACCAAAGGGAATAATAAAACCACGTGAACAGAAAAGAAACAAGGAAAGCAAGAGATGACAAGCAACAAAGAAAGCCCAAAAGGGGAAAGACAAGCAAAGCCAAAGAGCGCAATGAGAGAAGGAAAGAGAATGCCACACCACCAAGGAGGCAAAAGGAACAAAGGGAAGGCCACCTAATTGGAAAGACAAAGGGAAGAGAGAGCCAAAGAGGAGGGGGAAGAGAGAGAACAAACAAAAGGACACAAGGAAACAGGGCAAAGCCAAGGAGCAAGAGAGAAAACCATGCTAGGCATGAGCCTGGTGATTCGAGGGACAATTTTTTAGTGAAAAATGAAGTGTTCCTAATTCTCCAAATTTCAACTTCATTAGAAAGATAACGACGTCCTAATTCCAACGCAACTTGAATGGGGCAAAAAGGACTCCGTTTGTGCAAGTTACGGCCAGTCAAACTGGTTTTAGGGGCGTCTAGAAGGTGAAAAAATAATCATCTGAAAAATTGACGGAACTAGCATCATCGTGAAGAGCTCGTCGAGATGATTCTGATGGTGTTCGTTTTATCGAAATCCGATGTCATATGCTTGTGTTACAGGCAGTCAAACTTCAGTCAACTTGAAGGATACAGATGATGACGTCATCATGCTGACGTGTCAGTCCGTACAGTACGGAAGCCAAGTGGATGAATTTCGGCCCAACACGTGGCAGGTGACTCGACATTGTACAGACCAATCAGATCGTGACACGTGTCCGTCCGTACACCAGTCAGTGGTACACGTCATCAGGCAGTGCACAGTCATCATCCACGTCATCGTCTGAGTCAGCAAGTACAGTCACTGTTCCCATCAGCGTCCACATCAGCATCCAGTCAGCACGCTCGTCGAATTGGGTTTTGCCACGTGGCACCTCCTCGGCATGCCACGTGGCCTGACACTTGTTCGGCGGATGGGTAAGATGTTTGTTTGTTTAACCAAAAATGTCTAACGGGTTTGAACCCGTGATCTCTGACCAACCAACCCAGCACTTAACCGTTGCGCCCGCAAGCGCTATCAATAGTATATGTCAGGCGGTTTTTTTTATTGTTTGTATTTGTTGGATATGGGTGGTAAAACGTGGCCGGCGAGGTTGGAACCGCCGACCACCGTTCTAACAAAAGTAACAACCACCGGTAGGCCGCGTGATACGACTTGACTATATACCGGCCATGTTTTATTTTGTGGTATAACGGTTGGCCGAATCTCTAACAAATGGCTAAATAAGCCAAAACAAACAAAATACACCTAAACCATCTGAACCAAAAAGATTGTAAAGAGAAAAATAGCCAGGGTACGAGTTGGTAAGGAGGTTATGCAATTAATTTTGGTGGTTAAGCCTAATTAGGCAAATTTTAAGTATAAAAAGAGGGGTGTAGGCCTTGATTTTCCAAGTCTAGGTGGTGAGAATGAGAGAATGCTCGGAAGATGATTGTAATTGTTCCTGTACGTCGAAGTTATGTTGTGATATCGATGTGCTTGAAGGGAATGATGCTGTCGCAATTGTAACTGATTTTGGAGTATAATTGGATCGGTCACTCCGTTGGAGAGAGGCCCGGAGACGTAGTCCTTAGGGACGAACTCCGTTATCAATTGTGGTTTCGTCTCTCTATTTCTTCTCTCTTTCTGTTCAGTTCATTATCTTGGCACTTATTTTATGTTATGTTCATTTATTCATTTGAGCATTTAATTATGTAATCATTTATGTTAAGCATTGTAATAATTGATCTTTTACGTTACACATTCTGTAAGCAATTAGTCCTAGATCCTATATAGATCACCTGGTTACGAAGGTTAGAAAGCAAGGGTTGCCAAGCACCACTAAGATTATAACCCTCATCCCGAATAACAACCACCCATCCAACCTTAATCGGGATGAGGGTTATAATCTTAGTGGTGCTTGGCAACCCTTGCTTTCTAACCATGCCTAGCATGGTTTTCTCTCTTGATCCTTGGCTTTTCCCTATTTCCTTGTGTCCTTTTGTTTGTTCTCTCTCTTCCCCCTCCTCTTTGGCTCTCTCTTCCCTTTGTCTTTCCAGTTAGGTGGCCTTCTTTCTAGTCCTTTTGCCTCCTTGGTGGTGTGGCATTCTCTTTCCTTCTCTCTTTGCGCTCTTTGGCTTTGCTTGTCTTTTCCCTTTTGGGGCTTTCTTTGTTACTTTTCATCTCTTGCTTTCCTTGTTGCCTTCCTTTTCACGTGGTTTTATTATTCCCTTTGGTTATTTATATCTTTTCTTTTTATTTATTTATTTAGTTATTTTCATTTATTTCCTTTTCTCTTTGTATTTTATTAATTTCCTTTAACTTTTTGGCCTTTTGTTGTACTTTGTAGGTTTTTTATTTTGGTGCTTTCAAAGTTCTTTATGTTTTTCATTATTCATTGATTTATTAGCATATTCTTTTGTCTTTCCTTTTATTTATTTATCTTCCTATTATGTATTTATTTGCTTATTTTATAATATATGTATTTTATTTTATTTTATTTCCATTTCTCTTGGCTTTTTATAAATTTACATTTATTTATTAGTTTTCTTATTTTAATTTGTTGCCTTCTCTATTTTAGTCTTATAAATTTATACATTTTTTTTATTTGCTAGTTCTTTTATTTACAAATATATAAATTCTTATATGTGCTAGTTTTTATTTATTCTTTTTGTTGTAATTATCAGTTTTTTATGGTTTTCATTTGTACATTTTAGTTCTCTTATTTTTATGGTTTTCTTGATTTTTCTTTTTATGGTTTTTATTTGTATTTATAGAATTTTATAGTTGCAATTCCTATTCTTCTTTGTGTGTGTGTATATATATATATTAAATTGCATATGTTTATACTTTTATGCTTATTATTTATTTGCTCGGCCTTTTGTCCTATTTTCCATTCTTTTTTTTTAAGCTCTTTTCCATTTTCTTGTCTCTTTAATAAAAAAATTTCAATTATATTTTTGTTTTGTTCTTGTGTAAGTTTTCTTACTTTTATACATTTTTGTGTATTTATTGTTTTGCTCTTTTTATGGTTTTTTGGGTTGTCTCTTTTTATGGTTTTTTGGTTTCCTTTTTTCTTTTTGGTTCCTCGAACCTGGTGCCCCCTTCCCCTCCCTTTCCCTTCTCTTTTTTTATTTAGTGTTAGTTTGCAATTAAGCATTTTTTCTCCTCTTGCTCTCTACCATCTTGATGATGGATCATGGAGTGTGATCTGAAACGTTGATGAAAAAAAACCAACACAATCAAATCCAAAAGCAATACTAAAATCTACAAATTTTGTTCTTACATATTTTTCAAATTATGTTAATGTTATTCAATTTTTTATGTCAAGTTGCATAATTTTGTTTTTTTGAATTTTCATTGCCATTTAAGGGCCTAGTTTGGACCCCGATGATCCTACACTAACCCATTTATTCAATAATATTTGTATTATTAATATGTATAGGTAGTTTAATGTTCACTCATTGCAAACTTGGAATATTTAAGAAATTTTTGGTCTGAATAGACTATATTACTTAACTAGTTTCCCTTTTGGATCCTTTTTATAGCATGTTTCTTAATTTCTATTAGGTATATATTATGACATTTAAATTTTATGTCTCACGTCATAAGATTAAGACATGATTCATAATATTATGTTATCATGTCTCACCTTTTCATATATATAAGGGTTCCTCATTGTAATCTTGAATGAAATATTGTTAGAGCAATCATGTATTAGCTAATAATTAATTAGTATTTAATTAATTATTAGTCTAATTCATTTCATGCACTTAAGCTAGTACTTTTTTCTATTAACTAAAGTTAGCTATTATTAGATAATTTTGTCTCATCACACAAGATGTTGACACTCGTCATGATCTAATCATTTTATCATTTAGGGTTTCTTTTATAATGAACTCAACCCTCATTGCATTATCTCACAATCTCCTTGAAGACTATTGAGGTTCATTCTATAAGTTATTATTGTTGGTGATATAGTAGATTGTTGTTTGCATCTCTCTTGCATGGAAGGTGTATTTTTTTCTTGTTTGATCTTGTGTCTTGTGTTATTCATAATTGTAACATGGGACGAGAGTGTGGATTTAGCAAACAACTTCTCAAGTTTTGAGTTTTTTTTCTCATCTAGGGTTACAAGATAAAATCTGAAATCTACTTTGATTTTTTTCTTTTATTTTTCTAATGAAAACAAAAAAAATAGCCACCCTAGGTAGGGTCATATGAGTGACCAACACCCAGCCCCTAGGGATTAATTCTTTTTTTTGCAATTTTAATAAGATTGGGAAAATTGATATAAGTTTTTGTCATTTATCAAAATTGGGCAAATGAGTATCATCAAAGAGCTAGTATTGAGAACTATCTAATGGTGTTGGTATTTTTCTCTAACTTTGCTGATAGTACATTTTATCACCTGTCAATCTTAGATGAGTTATTTTCACTCTTGAGCTCACAACATTTGACCTATTTCTTTGCTTGTCATGATTCTAGTGATGTTGTGATGATCTTTCAAAGCTCTTTACAACCATCTATGCAATTTTCCTATTTTTTTCACTAGGTACATTTTTCTTTGTGTTTTTATATTTGGGTATGTGTAGGATCATGATGGGCCAAAAAGTGGCAATATGATGGGTATGTGGCTAATGATTTTTTTTAATCCAAAATTAATGAAATGAAAATGGTTTTTAAAGGATATTTTTAGCTTTCCATCAATATAAATTATACTTTACTTTTAATTTAATAAATAATTATTATTCATTTTCTATTTGAATTATGACTAAAGTCCTTATTGATAGGCTGATTGAAAAAAATCTATAGCTTTCAAACGGTATCACATTTTTGAACCCAAAACATGTGTCACATTCTATGCTTCGCATACTATAGGATTAAAAAAAATTAATTTCATGAAGTTTTGACCAAGTTAAGGTGGTCAGACATACGAGTTTTTTATATTTTTTAAAAGTTGTAATAAAAATTCATAATTAATTATTACTTGGGAAAAATTACAAAAACATATGCATCACATGGGACATGAGTCCTCTACTTATATCTAAAATCTTATTTAAAAAAATATTATTATTTTATTGTGGTTAGGGTGGTCAGACAGACACCTACTTATTTTTCCTAAAATTTAAGTACTATTGCATTGAAATTTCAAATTTTCACCAAATATATATTTTTTGTTTTTAAATAAACCTAGTAGCTTAGAAACTACATTCAATTTTCTATAGATTCTATTCTTACATATTTTTGAAATAATATAGATAACTTATTCAAATTTTTACATCAAGTTACCTAACTCTAATTTTTATAAATTTTTCACCACTTAAGGGCCTGTTTTTTCCATGATGATCCTGCACATACCCATTCTAGTGAATTACTTGGACATTTTATCTCCTATAAAAAATTTGTTTACGTGGGGTGACTCTTTTTAGGTTGTTCTACATGTATTTTTATCTTTCTATCCTACTTTGGTATTTTGACCATATTTTACATGTAATTTTTCTTTTATAGACACACTAAGATAAAAGCATTATTTTGGTGTATGTTTTTTAGGGATTTTGTACATCTTGGTGTACCTTTTGGATTTTCACTATGATATAAAGTGCTAGGGTGGGTTGTGAGCTCCTTTTTTTATCATCACACCTTTGTCAAGTGAGTGTTCCTTCCATGAAAAGATTGAATCCTAGTGATTCTTGTCTCATGCATGTGTGCCTTGGTTCGTACACAATTTTTTATTTTTAGGTACTTTCTTATACATGTTCAAATGTTCTTGGTCCTCCTTCATGCTCTTCTTGGTGATACATAGTTTTAGTTAATTTTTCTTGGCTCTCCCTTTCCATATTATTAGAGGGTTTCTACTATTGGTACTAATGCTTCCTTGGTTTTATTTTTGGGTGATCTATGTATCTAGTTCTTGTTCCTATGTACTAGGTGGATGCAGTAGTCGGCTACCCATGCATTTTAGTGAGATGGAGAATTTACCATATGGAAACTATTGGATTCCTATTTATGGAGGTGACCTTATTTTTCATTTGATCAAGTTTCTTTAGACCATTGGTATGTGTGTTATTTGTATCTTTGAGTTCCAAATGTTTTCCCTTTTTTCCATCTAATTTGAGTAGTTTTGTTGGGGGAACTCATGTAGATTATTTTCTTCTTGATCTTGATCATCATCCATTCTAGGTGAGGTTCTTCTTTTTAGTACTATAGCGGTCATGTTTTGATAGTTGTCTACAACTTATTCCTGCTTCAACAATATTTTTCATGTTCCTCTTTTCTGGAACATTGTTTTGGAGGCTTTTCAATCCTTCATTCACCTGATTCTCTTTTGAAGAGGATTTTTTTTCCCAAGAAATTTTTTGCTTTTCTCTAGTTGTGAGAGATTAGATTGTTTGTACGTGGGTACCTCATTAGGCCTTATTTACTAGGACACATCATTCATTATTTTCTTTTTATGCATTGGATTTTTTATGGTTTTTAGCTACTCCCTAATTTCATCATAAGGGGGGGTATTCGAGTAGGGTACCTCATTACACCTTATTTACTAGGACACATCATTCATTCTTTTCTTTTTATGCATTGGATTTTTTATGGTTTTTAGGTACTCCCTAATTTCATCATAAGGGGAGGTATTCGAGTAATACTACACTAGCTAATAATTAATTAGTATTTGTAGTAATGTAAAAAATTTCCTTTTTCTTGCTTGATCTCATAATTGACCTTAAAGTTGAACTAGTGGTGTCTTGGAGTGGTGTTGTAATGTATTGTACACATTCACACCATTCTAGGACCTGTATTTAACTAAATCATGCCTTAAGTGGTCCTTTACAAGCATGTTGTGAAGTGTTGTAACACACTTTCATGCTTTTCTAGGACTTATTTGCTTAATTAAGCCTAATGGGCCCCTTTTTAGTAAAAATATGTATAATGTGTGCCTTGTTTAAGTGTTTTAAAGTGTCTTAAATCATTTTCACACTTATCTAGGTGGTCTTAATTCATTGGAGTTATTAATCATCTTTTCATTCAAATTTGGGCCTTAATTTTGACACCTCCTGAAGATCTTTCTCCACAATCATAAATTAAATATCAAATTATTCCATTGGGAAAAAATTGGTCCTAGTAAGTTGAGCTAGGATCCACTAACCTTAGTGGAAAATGTGTCCTCCCTTAATAGGACCCCCCTTTCTCAATTGATCTGGAATAGGTTTTTGGCCTTCTTTTAGCTCCCTAAAGCTTGGTCCTGAAAACTTAGCCAAGACCCATTCACCTTTGGTGGTGAATGGATCCTCCCTTAATGAGACCTTAAGTTTTGGATTTCATTCTAGCAAGAATTTAATTATCTTTCTTTCCAAATCTGTTGTCAGCCTTAGTTCTTTGAATTTAGAGGTTAATCTCCTAATTTAGTATAAATAAGGGGTTAATTCACATCATTATCACCTAGCAAGTTTGTGTGAATTCATGAGATCAAAATCAAGAGCATTAGAGAACTTCAAGAGCATTCATAAGGAAATTCAAGGTAGATTTCAAAGGTTTATTGTATCAATTCAAAGTCATATCATCATGTCAAGGGTTTAATGCATTCATGTGTGTTGTAAGAAGTTAATGTTGCATTGAGGATCCATTTATAAGCATCATCCTACATCCAAGATCTACATTCTTCATGGCCACTCCATGATTTTTTACACATTTGATTCACAAGACAACATCCAAGGTGATATCATTCACATTATTTCACTTTCATGCTTCATTTCTTCATTTCTTCATTTGGTTTAATTACCTACAAGGGGTTTGATTGAGGAAAAACCCCATTTAATAAAAAATAAACAATTTTTTCTTGCACTTAAGTGTGTTATTTCATATTTACACATTGAAGATCAAGTTGAGAAAGATTTGGAGCAAAGTTGTCAAAGTTGCAAAAGTTGTCATTTAAAGTGCAAGATCATAGAAACAGCTCTAGAGAATTAACTACAGGCTTCTAGAACTTGATAACTTGGATTTCAAGAGTGCAAAAATCAAGGTACAAGATCCTAAAATTATTTTTCTAAAACCCTAAAAGGACCCATTCGCCACTGAAGGCGAATGAGTCATCCATAGCTCAAAAACAACTTTCTGGCTAGGTACATAGCTTTTTATGCTCCAAAAACTTTCCTCATAGTTTCTATAATAGTTAGGTTGCATTTCTAGTTGTTATTAGGGTGTCACCATATACATATGTGTCACCATAAATCATTTGGGCATCACCGATTTAAGTTTGGGTGTTGCTATATAGCGACGTCACCAAAATCTAAATCCTAACGCCTAATAAATGCATTAAAATTTCAAATTTCAAATTAGGTTTCAAATCACATGCCAGTGGTCCTGCACCTAGGAGCTGCTAGAACTCTTGAACTTGATTAGAGATGTGTCGGAGAAGCTCTTGGCACACCATTTCGTCGAAGGGTTAGAGCTCAAATTGCAAGAATTTCTTAAGTGTGAATGCACAAATGAATTGAAAATGACCCCTCTTGACCTATTTAAGCTAGAAAATTAGGGATTTTTTTCCCTATTTTTAACCTTAATGATGGGGTTCATTGTCTTTTTCATAAATTTTGCAAATCAAGACCTAATTTTGCATCTTTTTTTGCACTTTTGGAATTATTCTTACATCCCAAAACCTTTTTGAATGCTTGGGGCAGCTCTTGAACCTTTATCAAGAAATCAACCCTAAATTCAAAATTTTCACCTGATTTCTTAACAGGGCAAGGAGTTAGCTTTATCCTTCTGTTGGGGCATCTAAAAATTTAGAAAAGTTTTATTTTTGATTTGGAAAGCATTTTTAATTTGAAAAGTGTTATTCTTTGAACCGAAGCAACAAGTACGTTGCTTCAAAGAGGGGAAAAATGTAGACACTAAAAAATCTCCTAATTGATGTCATACATTTAAATCAGAATTACTAACATCATTTCCTCTTTAATCCATCATCTTTTCGTCTAATTAATTTAATTAGCCTAGATAATTAATTAATTGCATCATTTTCGTCTATTTCGCCTAATTAATTAAATTGGGTTAATTCATCTCTTTTGGCACTAACACTTCATCTAATTAAATTAAATAAATCAAAATATTTAATTTAATCCCCTTAGTCATCTTATTTAATTAAATAACCCTAAGTTATTTAATTAAATATCATTTCACCCCTCTCCTATTTGTTAAATCATATAATTTATTAAATATTTCTTAATTCTTCTAATTCCCTAATTACATAAATTAAACCTTGTTTAATTAGCAATTAAACTAATTTTCCTCTAATCAAAGGGAATATTCCCATGGAATATTTTTTATCCTTTTTTGCATAATTAAAACTTTTTTTTAATTTGTAAATTAACCTTTTTTCCTCACCCAAAAGGAACATTCTAAGGAATATTCCCTCTCCTCTAATCAACTACTTGGCTTCAAATGCAAGCTAACCCTTTAACCTCTTGAGAAAGCTACCTTTGACTTATGTGAGTAGGTCAAAAGTGTATTTTTTTGAGGCAAGTGTGAGCCCTTGATTAACTTTCATCTTGCATTCTCATCCGTTGATGAGAATCCATGATCCATGCCTCTCATCTCCTTCATCTTGAACCGTTGATTAAGCTTTTTGATCTCAACCATACATTCCTCATTTTCTCTCCTATAAATAGGTCACTATTTGGAGACAAATGGATCCATTTTTTTTAGAGCAAACTTATGTTGTTGAAACTCATATATCCATCTTTCAATTGCAAAGTTATGTTGTTGAATTCACTCACATACACACTCATCTTTTACTCACTTTCTTGCTTGTTTTAGCTCATTTTCATTGCATAATAGATTAGATCATCCATTAATGGCTTCCATGCATCCATCTTAGCTTGTATATGAATTAGGGTTTTCATTTTTTAGCATAATTTTAGCTTAAATATTAGCTTAGCAATAGCATAATTAGATCATTTGTAGCATAAAATCATGGTAACTTAGTTTGCATCATGTTCATTTTAGCATAAATTAGGTTTTCACACTTCAATCACTATGGTATCATTGATTCTCTTCCATAGAATCAACTAAAACAAGCTCATAATCACTGGATTGGGAAAGGGTTGTTGTTCCACATCAACATGACACCAATTCCACAATAAGATAATTTTCAAATGGATTAGAATATATGTTTTGAAAGCTTTCATAATTTACTCTATTAAGTTTTGATGAAATGTTTAGTTTTAATTTTCTTTGATTGATCTTGTTGAGATTCGAGTATTGGTGGCTCCATTGTGCATCAATTCTTCATGGATCAAGCATAATTCAGCCAATACCAATATTTTCACATCACATTAATATTCAATATGTTTATTGATAAAATAAATATGATTTATCCAATAGATATTTTAGGCTTTATTAAAGCTACTATAGGAACCTCAAAATATTTGGTTGAGGTGTGTTTGTTACAAAATTATTTGTCTCTACAAATTATGTTGCACTACTACTCGAGCATGTAGAACATTTCTTGGAAGGTGGATATGAATATTTTGTGTTCACTAAAGATTATAAAAATTGCTCTAGTGTATTATAGACCTAAGAGGTAGCCTCATATATTTTATAAACCATGAAGATGACTTGATATTACTTCAAATATATAATTTGATGACTTATTGTAGATAAGTATATTTAATATAAATTAAATTATTAATATTATCATTAGAATTATGTTAATACATAATTAAATTAATAAAAAAGAAAAATTAAACTATTCAATTAACTTAAACATATATTACAATGCATCATTAACACAATCAAATAAGAATAAACATTAACAATTGAGGAGTAATAAGTGATATAGTTTCTTTAATCAATCATCCCATAGAATGAATACAAAATTAAAAGAATAATAAGAAATTCATTTAATATATTATGAATTTTTACTATTATTATTAATCTTGGAAAATTCCCCTTTTTTATTTGGGTTTTTTTTATATGATTTAGTGCAAAGTATTACATCCTTATTCATTTCCCGAAGAATAAAAAGTAGTTTAAATTTTGTTAATTTTTTTTTTAATTATATTAATAAGTCTTATTTGAGTCAAAATATTAAGAGATAAAAAAAAAAAAAATCTTGAAATAAAGAATATCAAATTTTAGTGTAAAATTGATAAAAGTAGTTTTTTTTTAGTAAATATACGAATTTTAATGTGAAATATTTAAAATACTAATGTATATATTTTATTGTGAATAAAATGTGTTTACTGTATTTAAAAGAAAAGAATTATATTTATATCAAATATTTTTTAGATTGAAAATAATGATTTATAAATTTATCAATAGAATTAGTATTGTATTCAATAAATATTTTATTTCTTTTCTAATTTACTCAATGTAAAAAAAAATTGTGTCTTTCATCATAATCAATTAAATAAATTTATAATTCTCAAAATAATTCAAAACAAATATAATAAATTTTGAAAGTTACATATTATTGTCAAAATCAACATAAATGACCTAATAAATAAAAAAACATAAGTTTCTAAATAAACAAAAAAATAATAGTTATAGTTATTAATTGTATATTTTTCTTACATTTGCATTTGTAATTTTTATGGGTTTTGGTTCCTCATTAAGAAATCTATTTAAACAATGTAGAATCATGTTGAGTAATATTCAATATTTTTATTGATAAAATAAATATAATTTATTTAATAGATATTTTAGGCTTCATTGAAGCTATTATAGGAACCTCAAAATATTTGGTTGAGGTGTGTTACAAAATTATTTTTCTCTACAAATTATGTTGCACTACTACTGGAGCATGTAGAACATTTTTTGAAAGGTGGATATGAATATTTTGTGTTAAAGTGCTCTAATGTATTATAAACCCAAGAGGTAGCCTCATACATTTGATAAACCATGAAGATGACTTGGATATTAATTCAAATATTTAACTTGATGAATTATCATAGATAAGTATATAATATATTAAATTATCAATATTATCATTAGAATTATGTTAATACATAGTTAAATTAATAAAAAGGAAAAATTAAATTATTCAATTAACTTAAACAGATATTACAATGCATCATTAACACTATCAAATAAGAATAAACATTAACAATTGAAGATTAATAAGTGATTTAAATTCTCTAATCAACCATCCCATAGAATGAATATAAAATTAAAATAGAAAATAATTCTTTAGAAGAAATTAATTTAATATATTATGAATTTTTACTATTATTATTAATCTTGCAAAATTTCCCCTTTTTTATTTAGGTTTTTTTAATATGATTTAGTACAAAGTATTGCATCCTTATTCCTTTCCTTAAGAATAAAAAGTAGTTTAAATTTTGTTAAAAATTTTAAAAAATGAAAATATATTAATAAGTCTATTATTTGAGTCAAAATATTAAGAGATAATTTTTTTTAAAAAAAATCTTGAAATAAAGAATATCAAAACTTAGAATAAAATTGATAAAAGTAAACTTTTTTTTTAAGTAAATGTACAAATTTTAATGTGAAATATTTAAAATACTAATGTATATATTTTATTGTGAATAAAATGTATTTATTGTGTTTAAAAGAAAATAATTATATTTATATCAAATAATTTTTAGATTGAAAATAATTATTTATAAATTTATCAATAGAATTAGTATTTTATTCAATAAATATTCTATTTCATTTTCTAATTTATTCAATCTAATATTTTTTGTGTCTTTCATCATAATCAATTAAATCAATTTATAATTCTAAAAAAAATTCAAAACAAATATAATAAATTTTAAAAGTTCAATACTATTGTCAAAATTAACATAAATAACCTAATAAATAAAAAAACATAAGTTTATAAGTCAATACAATTATATCCATTACAATAATAAATAAAATGTGTAATAACCCAAAAAAATCATGATAACAAAATAATATAACATATATAAACCTGTCAATTCTAACAATATGATTATCTTAACTTCTTATTAAAACTATTTTAAAAAACAATTATGATAAAAAAATAATTGAAGTATACCAAACATATAATGCTATTTATATGAAAAGAAGACAAATTTCCCTTCAAGAAGAGTAATGACTAATAAAATGAGAATCTATTTACATATAGGCACCACTTTTTTGTGCTTTAAACAAAGCATCTCTTGGTGAGTAATTAAGTGGATTCCATGGTAGCTTATAACATATGAGATATTACAAGAAACACATTATTATATATATTTACATGTTATATTATAAGCAATGTTTGAAGGGTACACATCTTAATACTCCAGCATGTTTAGTCAATGTTAGCACTTCGTTTCCATTTGCAACCTTGAATGCCTCTCCATTTATATATTTGGCCCCTTCTTTATATGATTTGAGAGAAATTTTTTCACCTGATTGTATAAAACGAGCATCATTAAGGAATACATCACGCATTGATTTCCACACCCATGCACTACAATCTGAAGATTTGCAGCCTACACGCACTGTTATATTCTTTTTATAAGACTCTTCTGGTGCAACAAACCTATTCCCTTCACTTATAATGGTTGGGTGTGAGCTTCCTCCAATCGCATATTTTCCCCATGGTTCATAGTTATTATTAGCTACATGAATATGCCCAAATCTAACCCTGCAAAATATACATTACAATTTATTAAAAAAGTTAGATCTAATTAAGTAAACTAACACATAATAATTTTTTCTATTTAATTAAAATAAACTCTTAAAAGACAATTACAATCCTCAATAAATATGAGAGAGAGATAAATATTAATAAACAATAAAAAATTGATTTCATCTTGAAAATTATGTTATGAATAACTATAAAAGTATCATAATATTTACTTTAATTTCTAACAATAGTAAAATGAGAACACATGATTGCACAAATATTATTCAATTATAAATAGAAGATTTTTACCTTGGCAATCGTTGCGTACAATTAGGTCCAAACTGATTGAATGCAACTGTGACTTTCATCATTCTATCTCCTTCATAGGAATCACTATGCCCTAACAACATCACCTATTCAATGTCCAACTATAATTAGTAATTTAAATAAATATGAGAAACGTCAGCATTCACTTCGAAAATTTACTACTGTTAATATTAACATTATATTTCCACAATCCATAATTAATTATGGAAAACCAAGAAAGCTTGCTTACTTCATCATGGTCGAAAAAATGATTGTTGGAAACAGTAACTGCAGTCGAAGCAAGCGTGACGTCGAGGAGGCCGTCCGTGCCCTTGGAGAGAGTATTATGGTCGATCCAAATATGTTTGGAGGTGCGCACAGTAATGGCGTCGCCATCTTGAGGATGAATAGGCTGAACCCCAGAAGACTCGCTTATCAAAACATTCCCATAAACACTTGTTCGACAGCCGTGCATATGCAAACCATGGATAATAACATTGCTTACTTCCTGAATAAACAGACCAGGGCCGCCATAGCCAATATGAACTTGTGCTCCCCTGCCGTCAATAGTCTTATGCCCGGCAATGAAGAGAGGCATACGGAGCTTTATATTATGATCCCCAGCGAATGTTATCCACAGGGGCCTTTTTCGGGTTGCTCCGTAGCGTAGAGTTCCTGGTGCAGGATTCACAGGGTCGTCATCTGGGCTTGTAACAGTATAAATAGATCCTCCCTTGCCTCCCACGGCCCACTTTCCGAAGCCCACAGCGCAGTCTGCAAGCTTCTTTCTGTTTTTGTGCCAGTTTGGGTCTCCTCTCCAGCAGCTATCTATGGGATTATCACTTTCAGAAGAAACACAAGATATGACTACAGAAAGTAAAACCAGCAATGCTAGTAAGCAAGGGGAAGCCATCTTAGGGACCAAAATGTGAAATTTCATTTTCGACGGCAGATCAACTGCATTGTTGAGTTGGCTGATAATCTTTGTGGGGTTTTATAGACACCATTCTCCTCTACTGTATTCTTTTTCAGTTGGAGTGTTGTGCTCGTATTACATGTCTTTGTTTGTTTGTTGCCTATTCCTTCTCAGGGAAGAACACATTTCAAAGGCCTGTGACCGTTGAAGCTGATTTACTGCAATACAATGGTGACGTGCATATATGATTTGGATTACAGATATGACGAATGGCACGACTGTGATCTTGTTTAGAATGTTATGAGATCGTAGCAAATACAATGCTGTTCGGTCTGTGATGGAAATTTGAATACTTTTAGCGATCTAACTGGAACACATGTTCGTTAGGAAACGTGGAATCCGTTTTGGTAGTTATTGAGAGGGAATTGAGTTTGTGTTTGCGCAATAAAATGCGCTGCCATTTAGTAAGTTTCTATTAAATGGAAAAGTGTAGTATTTCAATAAAGACATACAACAATTAATATTTTTTTATTAATGATAATTATTTTAAAAACTCTAAAGAAATTTAAGAAAATTAGTAAGTTATTTTTTAAATTTGTATGTTTATTTTGAGGGAATCCAGTTTGTAGGTTATTATTTAATAAGTTTTTTGGTATTAAGAGTATATGATCATTTTTTTTTTCACATCGGATACATTTGTTTTGGTGTTGAGAACATATACAACTATAATGATGAAAGTTGTGCTATGCATTACAGAGCATCTTAATTACCCTATATAAGTGTATACAAATTATAATAGTCCAAATAATGGAAATGACTAAAAGTCTAATGTTTCAGTAAAGACGTAATTTAAATATTACAATTAATATATTTTTTTATTAGTGCAAATTATTAAAAAAAAAATTAAAAAAAATAGTAACTTATATTTTGACTATATATTAGTGGACATTGATTTATCAAAGGCTCTTCCTAGAGAGGTTATATTGTATATGGTGGATACACCCTAGATTTAGTCTATTGACTACAAGGGCACCCCCTTATGTTGCAGACATTGCTTTGCTATTCAAAATTACCCATCAAAAAGTCCTTTTGCTATCCGTAATCTAACTTCATCTACTTAGTTGAAGACTGCTCTCTCCATCACCTTACAATATTAATTGAGAACTCTAAATCCAACTAGGAGGATTCAACTCATTCTAGGCATCTTTCAACATCCTTGATTCATTAAATAATCCCTATTGTTTCTAGTGAAGCTCTTATAGTTCCTTTAGTTACTATTGGTGTGTATTCCTCGACTCCTAATCTAGGTGCTATGTTATAGGCTTCTCCTAAGCCACCCTTTATTTTTGTGCAACATCTAATTATTCTTGTTGCAATTTTTTGATGATTTACAACTCTAGTTTGGAATGATTCTCCCCAAGTGACACCCTTGGATAAGCCCCCTATAGTGGCTTCCCCATTCTTGTTGGTTCAAGGACAAAGTTTTTTAACCTAATTAATTTATTCATAGGTAAGTAAATGGTCTTCCCAAGTCTATCTCTTAGTCCTATGCTTAGGTAAAGGGTGTTTGGTTGGCTAGGGTAGGGTTTATAATCATTTAGGCTAGTTCCCTTAGTGTTGTACTTGGTAACTTGGTTGTAACTATGCTATTTTTTTCGTTTTTGTTATTCCATTTCTCATGAAGCCTAATGTGCACTTTGGGGTTTTTTGATGTAAAAGTGTTTGGTTGCTTTAAAAACCCATTTTTCATGTAAATAAAATATAAATTGGTTAAAAAAACATTACATAATATGGATAGTGAAAATGGTTTTGATGGAAAAAGCATAAGTACTTATTCATTTGGTGAATTATCAACTTGAATTTAGGAATACGTTTGTTAAAAAAATAAAACAAAATTTAAAAAATATTATGTTCTTATTTAAATTTCTATGTTTATTTTGAGGAAAGACTTTTCTTTTTTTGATAAATTTGTGTATATTTGTCACCTATTTTTTAGTAGTAATTTATAATTATATCCTTAAAAATAATATAATATATTTGGGAATATAATCCTATATTTTTCTATTCTCATGGTGAATAATGATGCTTATTTACTAACAAGGGCCTAGTCTGTAAATTTAGTTGCATGTGATTGTCCCTTGTAAACTTGGATCAGTGGATTTCAAGGTCCTAGCCTCCCACAATAAAGGAGAGAATTAAAATATAACACAATTATGCTAGCGAGTTTCATTGTGGCATTTGATTATTTGGAGGATAGAAATGGCATGTTGGAGAAGAATCTTGGATGTGGGGCCAACATTATCTTTTTCTTTAGCCCTAATCCCCTTCTTTTAGCCCTTTGACTAAGTCTACTAATAATGTATTAGTTTGTGTCATATTGCCTTATCTACCCCTTCAATATTGGTGTGACTCTACTTTTGAGGTCGTTGGAAATTATTTGGGTCACTTTTCAATGCTTGACTTAACTACTTTTGATAGAGGAGCATATGAGTGGACTAGTAATCGACATCATCCATTCAAGGTATTTTTAGTCAAACAATTGTTCAGAGAAATAAATGGGGTTTGGAGATAAATATTTTTCTAGGTAGATGGTTGAAGATAGTTGTGAATTAATCAAAAAAAAATTGGGTCGTAGCATTCATTATTTGTGAAATTTGAAAACTTTTTGTTTAAGCTCATAAATCTATGAAAAGTTTAAAATCTCAATATTCTAGAGGGCTGGAGCAAAATAATTCCATAGGTGACCATAGGACATCAACCCAAAACTACTTGCCAATTTCCACATGAACCAAAGCTTTCATTTTTTTCACTTGCCAACACCTGATTCCATCAATTGAGTAAAGAGTTTACATAATCAACTCACCAAATATGTATTTTCTATATTTTTAAATTGCATCTACTTTTTATTTTCTATGGAGACATTGGACATAGAAGAAAGTCGCATAGAGGAATATTAATAAATAAATAAAATTAAAATGCAGATTGGGGAAGAATAGGAAAGGTAGCGAACACAAGAAGGAAAGATTAAAAAAAAGAGAAAACAAAAAGGATTGTGCAAGGGAGAGCCATAGGAAAGAGAAAGGGGAAAGGAGAGAAATCCCCATGTGAGAAGAGGATGGAAGAAACAAAGCAAGAAAGGTAGCAAGAGGCTATCAAAAATCTATATAAAATTTGAAGAAAAATATCAAAGAATCACATAGACCAAATGAGGTAGAGGATTGAGAATAAGACATGAAAATTGTGAATAAAGGCAAAGAAGGAATCACCTTTGCATAAGAAATAACATCGGTAGATTATTAATTGTTGAATGATACACCTACAACTAACAAGAGTTAGATATCGCATGATCCAAAAAGGTGAAGTTTAATGATAAAGGAAGCTTGCATAAGGTAGATTGGATAGTAGAAAATGATAATGAAAATTGTGTAAAATCCATGAACCTTGAGCAAGGAAACAATTCAAAGTTAAGGAAAAAACTATGTTGATGGTTGTGTGAAGAGTTGAAGAAGTAAATAAAGAATTGCAAAGGTAGCAGATGATTGCATGAGGATAAAGGGAGGACAACAAAAATTAATTAGAGCCAAAATAAGCACCTTTACATGAGGAAGGATAGGGGAAGCAAATAGAAGTTTTGTAGCCTGGGACTTCCAAGCTAGAAAGCTCATGTGGTAAGTGGTATTGGTGGCAAGGTAGTGGAAGAAAAATCTATATTCAATCATTCATCTCATTTTGGCATTGCCATGAGAGCTAGTGTTGGTATAATTCAAATTAAGAGGATTAAGACATGTTCATTTTGACAAAGGTGAAAACCACCATAATGTGATATATTTTATGAATAAAATACTAATTTATAATAAAGACACTATGTTTTGTATTTGATTTTGTTGAACTAGCCAATGAAATAAAGATGCTAAAGAGGTGGATTGGGAAAAAATATATTATTTTCAATTTGAAGTCTGCTATGATTCATTGTTGTGTTGAAAATTGTGAATTTGAATAAAGGAGTAGTTATACATTGCAATAATTGAGAAGAGTGTGTCTCATTGTAATTGTTAATTTGTGTGATGTTTGGCTTGTGATAGTGAAAGAGAGTACATATTTCATTAAATTGTATAAGAGTCAGAGGCTATGCCATATAGGAAGAGTGTTGAATGTGAGGTAGCCAACATGAGGACTAGTGGGTGGATAGATGAAGTGCAATTATGAAAAGCTCATGTGGACTATTGAAAGTTTGAGAGAGAAGTCCTAAGTAGTGAGAGCTAGAATCTATGAAGAAATTATTTTATTTTCAAAATGTATGATGTGGTACTGATAGATTTCATCCACGAATGAGATGGGTATACTCATGAGGAATAATCATGTGATATGGGAAGGTTGGAACTAGTATCAAAAGAGGAAGATCTCCTTGATGATCATGGATATAAATGCATAGATGGATAGAATGGATGTACTACAACATGGAGAGATAGTTAAGAGTAATGATAAGCAAGAATGTGGAGTGGAAGCATGCCTTGATGAAAGAAAAAAGAAGGAAGATGAAAAATAAGATGTGAGTACAATGGCTTAAAATGAAGATGAAGAAGATCCAATAATGATTGAGAAAGTGAAAGATGTGAGAAGAAAAGAGAAGAATGTAGAAGAGGTTGTAAAAAATGAGAAGAATGAAGATGCAATTGTGGAAATTGAAGCTGTAACGATGGAGTGTGAGGATATTGGAGTTAATGGAAAAGATGGAGATGATTTGTTGTTGAAGATGTTGGTGATAGAAGGAGAATGGATGGAAAATATTGTTGTTGCAATGAAGTGTGAAGAAGGAAAATTCACAACTAATGGTGATGAGGGGGATGTCACAATAGAGGTAAATATTATTGTGTTTTATGATGATGTTGATTTCACTTCATTTTAAATGGGGTTTGGATAAATGATAAATGCTATTTCTAGTGTTGGCCACAAGTGGATCCTTATGGAAACCAACTACTTCACAAGGTGGACGAAGGTCGTAGCCCTAAAAATGCCATAGAGGGTGAGATCATCAATTTCCTTGAAGAACTAGTAACTAGATTTGGTTCACTAAAAACTATCATATCTAAAAATGCTCGAGCTTTTGTAGATTCTAGGATGTCAAATTTTTCTATCAAACATAGGGTTTACCTTAAAAATTCATCAAACTATTAACCACAAGGAAATGGGTTAGTGGAGTTAACCAACAAAAGCATAATTAGGTTAATCAAGCACATCAAGTAAGAATGAATAAGGGATTGGCACAAGCACCTATGAGCTACTTTGTAGGAGGACTGAATTACTCCCAAGAAGATCCTGAAAGCCTCTCCTTATGAATTGGTGTACAGAAAAGAGGTAGTTTTACCTATTTCCATAGTAATCTGTACTTTGCAACTACTAAAAGTATTGGAGATTGAAGAAAGTAGTGGAATGGAAGTACGGCTAGTGAAACTCCTCAAACTTGAAGAAGATAGAGAAAAATCCTATGGATCCATGATCAACCACCAACATATAGTAAAGTGGTGGTTCGATAAAAAGACCTCCAACACAAAGTTTAGGGAAGAGAGCCTAGTACTAAAGTATGATGAGCACACTGTGAAACTAGGACAACATACCAAATTTGAAGCACTATGGAAGGGACCCTTTCAAATTACAGCATGCAAAGAAAAGAATACATAAAAACTTGAAGATATGAAAGGTTACACTTTGGATATACCAATGAACAGTATTTATCTAAAATTATTATGTTAAAATATGCAGGTCTTTGAAAAATTTTAGTAGTTATGTACCATATGTAAAAATTTTGTATATACATTTAAATTTTGAGAAAAAAGCCATGAGAAAAACACAGAGGAAGTAGAAAGTTTTTCTTATATTATATTCATAAAAATTTTACAATGTAATACAATCTCGAGGCTCATATTTAAATATGAATCCCTCACAAGAAAACCCAAAAAGAGTCACAAAGCAAAAAGAAGAAAAAGGAGCCAACGTGCAAAAAATAGTGAAACTACGCCTCCAGTTGTTGTCTAGAAAGTTGAAGCGGCTTTTCATCAATTTTTATTCTTATTCTTCTTCTTCTTCTTCTTGGTTAGGATGCAAAAGGGGAGTGAACACACAGCACACATAGGCTCGACACAACGTGGACCACAGGCCTAGTTGTCGCAGTTATACAATAGAAACTTGAAGTGCTTCCTCCAGTCGAGTCCCAGAATGTGCTTCACGTCATACTCCCATAGTAGGTAGGTGGCCACTAGAAGAGATGTTGAACAATTCCCTTCAAGGTCCATGGTGTGGAAGTTAGAAAGGAAGGGAAACCCAGGTATGTCTATCCCGAAGTCCATATGTCTACGGATATCCATGGCGCTTGGAATATTGATGCTAGGGATAGCTACCTACACGATTCAACCAAGCCCTTCCATCAGTGCAGAGTCAAACATTTGGTGTCATAATTTAGTTATCCTAGGCTTGGCCACATTCAAGTCAAGCAGGGAAGTGACAAAGTGGGAAAGTACATTGTAGTTGCTCCTCAACTAGTTCTCATCGTCAATGTAGTCCAAGCCAACTACCCACTTGACTGCAACCAAGCCAAGGCAGTCACACCTTTTCACCACGCACTTAATTCTATCATTGGTGATCTCTCCCACAAAGCAGTATTGTGGCCTCCATGGGAGAATTCGAATAGGAGTGCCTAGGCCAACAGACATTCCAATCAAGCAGTGAATTATAGCGAAACAAGAGGAAGCGAGAAAAGCTTTCTAAACTTAAAAGGCTATTGCTTTGAATGAATATGCAATAAGGTAGCATAACTATATAGAGAAAGGATGAGCCGACAAACCCAACCAATGGGAAGTCCATTTTTGGTCGGACGACAATGGAAAAATACCAAAGAAAATGGAGGATAGAAGATAAATCATACAGAGGATCTAACACCTGAGGTCTTAAGAAATAAATTTGGCATTGGGAGTAAATGCTTTCATATGCCAATCATCAACATGTGTCCTTTTCCATCATCAGCACTAGCTAGCTTACTTATGTGAGGATACATGGATTAAAGTGCTAAATTCTAACAAATTAAATAGGTGTGTCTTTTCAAGAGTATCTTGCATTACTCCAAAATGCTTCTCATAGATAAAGGCACACTTTCCAATGCAATGAGCTTATTTGTGAAAGAGGTGGCAGGGAGAATGTACTAGTTCCATTCTCGTAGCATTTTTGGCATTCCCAAGGGATATAAATCTCAAATCCACAAGTATCACCTCAGTGGCAGAATTTAATGGACCAACAGTAATGACGTAGCCTTAACTGCATGTACGTATGAGGGAATTAACTGCACCCAAAAGAATATTTTTCTGAGAAGCAAAAGGTAAGTGGTCATTTTCATTAAGGAAACTCTATGCAACTTCTCAAGTGACATAACCATGGTGAAGCCATCAATATCTGGTAGGAAATTTGGACCTTCATCTAAAAGGCCTAGTTACGCTGATATCTTTGGGCAAAACTCATTCGCCAATGCCCCAGTACCTGAGGAGTAGCCGTTTGAATTTTTTAAACAGGTGCAACCAAACAGACGTATCAGAAGAGAGGTGGTGCATGATTTCACTGACAATATTTTTGACCCCAAGTTAACATCTAACCCTAAAAATCTTAGGGAGGGGGCATTACAAAGAATGATAGATCATGGGTTGTCTAAAGGTTTTACATCCCAACTCTAAAATTGTGGCCTATCACAATTCATGTTTCCTACCTTGTAACACCCATGCCTAGAGCTGGTGGATGCATGTGCCAAAAGATTAAACAAAAAAATAGGAGCCATTGAAGGTACTAGGATCAAAGTTACAATTTCAACTAAAGCCATATAGGATATGTTGTGTATCCCTACCACTTGGGGTGCCGAGAATTTTGATGAGGAGATGATGGAAATCTCCTAGGAGGAAAGCACCCAAAAGGAAATCTTTTATGATAGTGAGAGGCCACTTTTCTTTTCCCATTGCAGGTAGAAAATTCAAGAAAGGCACACAGACTATCTTCTTGATGCTAGCCATGATTTATAGCCTTGATAATGATGTGGAAGTCCATCCCTTCCAGATGGACCTGAATTTTATTCTCAAAAGGGAGAAGAGTAAAAAATATTATGTTTTTGCTAATGCAATAGCTAGAGGAATGCTAGAACAATTGAAAAACTATAATACTGAGTATAAATTCAAGTATTCCTCTTTCTTGGTTCACTTGATTTTGCATCAAAATTATAAGTTTCTAGAGAGAAGTGCATGCTAGTGTCTAGGTTTGATGCTAAAGGCTGCTATTAGCCAGTTTATGTATAGGCTCATGTTTATTTGAAAACGAGGGATTGCTATTGGTTTGTAGATCATTTTCTGAGGCCAGTGCTTCAAGATTTGTTGTCACTCCCTATGGACCATTTCTCTTATGAGGTCATACAATGGATTAAAACTTCACCTACCCCAATGGATTATTTCTTAGGAGAGGATTTTATGAACTTATTAGATTTTATGGTTTTGTCAAGGAGCCTTTTAGACTCCCAGATTTTTAATAGATATAATTTTTACATTGGAGGCATGCCATCAAGCAACCCTTTCCAAAAATTCCTATGACGTCAGAAGGAATAACCCAAAGATATACCTGCTCTCCCTCACAATTACCAACAGTTAGGTGGCACTAGGGAAGAAGAAGGCAAAGGGTGAGCTTACAAACCTACTAGTGGCCCTAGGGTTGGTCCTCATTTGTGACATGTGGGACTACAATCCGACAAAGAATTTCACTTTGAAACATGAGAGTCAGGAGTATTTTGAGAGGAGGAGGAATCTAACTAAGGAAAGGCCAAAAGAATACATTGACCTGACCTACATTCACTCAAACAACCAAAATGGTTGAACTTCTATGTGCCACAGGTAGAGTATTAGAGGAACCTACTGATGGGTAAATACCTCAAAACATAATTGAAGAGTAGAGGGTGGTCGAAAAGAAAGAAGGAAGACTTCTGGAGGTCCCGACAAGAGACAAAATGCCCCAATTACCTATTCAGAGAGTTTTAGCCACATGAAAAAAGGTTCAAGGAGATTTATTATCAAGAGGCCAACAACAAGAATAGAAATCCAGAGAAAAGCCATGAGATTGAAGAAGAGTGGCTCTTGAGTCATGCTTCTCATCCTCAGGAATCCAATAGGAGAGGTTTGATGCAAAGGGACTCACAAGTCACGTCCTCTACCAGTGCTTGAAGCAAAGGGAAAAGGACCTGACATTCCCCAAGATAGTCCACTGCAGTTGTCAAAGGCCAAGCTTTGGAGGGAACAACCACCAAAGGATCAGAATGTACCAATTTTGATCAAGCAAGGAGAATATAATTCAAAGATCTAGGTGCACCCAATGCATCAACCTAAGGAGAAGAAGAAGTGGAGTCTTTTCTGCAAAGTGTTTCGATTGTCGTGGCCTAGGTAATTTTTACTCCCTTTCTTCTTCCTACCTTTGCATCTCTGGTTAATCCTCTGCCCCCATCCATGGAAAGGAATCCTCCATCCTCAGACCTTGAGCTTTTTATCCTAAATACAGCCCCTACCATTTTTAATGAACATTCTAAAGCAACCCTATGTGCCAAACGAGTAGCATCTAGTTCAACCGCTATTGATTCTTTAATCGCCTTGTCAAGGGCCCCCATTGAAAGAGCTGAAACATCCATGTTTCCCATCACTTCTGGCCCATCCACTTCTAGGAAAAAAATCTTCTTTTTCCTATCTCTCTTTTCACCCTGACTAGCTTTTCCCTTGCCCAATCTCAATTTGGTATCCCACCCTTTTCCATGATAATGCTCCCCTTTGCTTCCCCAAATGCTCATACATCTAAGGTTTCTCCTTCTATCACTATTTTTTGTTTCCCTCCTAGTGCTTCCATTGTAGCACAAAGCATTGATACCCATTAGAGTCTCCAAGAGCATTTCAATGCAACCAAGCAGGCCCAACAGGTCAGAAAGAAAAAATGACTATTAAAGAATGTCACACTGCCAACTACCAAGAAGATTGAAGCTTGCTTCAATGAAGAAAAAAATTATCTACTGATCACTACCATGAAGCCACTCGTATCCAAGCTTGAGGGACAAATTTAGATGGAGTATTATGACATCAAATCCATGGGTCTAGATTTGAATGAAACTCACCTGTACGACAAAGTGGTCCTAGCTAAGGCACCCAAAAGGTGGTATATGTGGATTACGAGAGACTGGATAGAAAGTTGAAGAAGTGCAAGGAAGAGTTGATAAATGTAAAGGAATTAGTGAATAGGTTGTAGACAAAAATCAATGCGAGAGATGTTGAGATGGACTGCATAAGGTAAATACAAAATTAGAAAGGAGAAACATCTAAGTTGCTTGCAGAGTCCCAAGGTGAACAAATTAAACTGTCTGCCAAAATTGAAAAGTTGAGAGTTGAGCTTGCTACTGAGCACTAAAAAAAAGCAGAGTACCAACATGCTTAGGAAAACATAAAAAAGAGAGTTGGATTGCATTCAATTTCAAACTTTCAATGATCTACAGAAGGCCCAGGTGAAAGTAGAAAATTCAAAACAAGAAATTAGAAGGTTGAAATCAGAACTAACAAATTCCCTCAGAGAGAATAATCAAATGAAGGAGAATGCAAGAGCAAGAGAGGCTAAGTTCAATCAGGAGCTAGTTGTTGCACAAGGTTCTAGGACCCTCTCAATGTTGAAAAAGTTGATATCCATGCACTAGGAGCAAATCATAGTTGTAGCTTCCATTCTTAGGCTCACTTTACAATTTTTAAGGGATGTTCGGGAATTAAACATGAAGGTTGGTCTGGAAATGGTTAATCAAATTCTGCAAATATGTGCTCCCCAAGTGGTGGAATTGCAAAGCTTTATTTTCAAGTTGTGTGTGGCCACTAATGAGGCACTAAAAGGTGTGGGGATTCCTGATCGAAGAGCCACCTCCATTAAAGCTAACGATATCATCAACTACCACAAGATCACAACAAGGTGCAAGGATGATATAGAGCATCTACCAAAATTCACAAACCATCAAGGCTTCTTCAAACCCAAACTCAAACTAAGAAGATCAATTTCACAATCACCATTGATTCACTTAAACATCCATCAAAAATCTCTTTAGTTTCACTTCATGCTACAAAGTATCAAATCATCAAACTTGTCTCTTGACCTTTAAGAGACTCAACAACATCTCATCCATCATCACTTAAACATGAGCAATGCAAAAATATGATTAGAAGAATTTGGAACCACCCACAACATGCACCAATTTACTTCTCCATGCAACTCACTCCTCCATGAAAATTGACAACAAACCATGCACTCTTGCTACAAAACCATTCTCAGACTTCCAAGACACTTTAATCAACATGCTTTATGCTAAAATAAACCAATAACTCACCTTATTAACATAGATCTATCATATTCCTTAAGACACCTTTACCAACATCATTTAGACAAGTTCCAATCAATATCCATCATCTACATCTTAGTTTATATAAAAATCTTATTTTCTTGTATTCAATCACCAAACCTTAGTAGCATTGGCACATGACAAACTAGGCATACAAAACAACCCATACTAAATCTCCATAAACTATTTATTGATCAAATAACCCATTTTTTCCTATTTTAACATATCACAAAAGCAAACATACTTGTTGTGGAAAAAGTATGAGAACCAATAGACTGTCCGCTAGCCAATCTCACCAATAAGGTCAAAAATATAAAGCAACCACCAATGAATCAACTTGGAATCAACTAATAAACTTGAATAAAATTGAGTTAGATCACAAAACTTTCAATTCATCAACTTTTTGAGATAGAAAGGTTCAATATTGCTTCAAATTATAGAACCCTCATTGTATTCCTTTGAAGACCTAAAAGAACAGGGGTTTATTGAAAACCCACTTTCCAAACCTCTTACCAACCTGTATCTTCTCCAATCATGTTTGTTTATGTTTTCATATGCTTTAAGAACCATCTCCCAGCCTCCTTGAATGCACTTTCATCAAATGTTTACTTGTAAGCATCCATTTCTCATAGAAAACTTTATATTTGTTGTAGCGCAACTAAATCTTGGTCTTTTCCACCTTCCTGCATCTACACAACCACACACACACTAGACACACAATAAATAAACTCTATTCAATCCATGCCATTGACCAACTAGCCTTGCATCGATGGGATGGTGGATTGACTCTTTAAATGACTCTCAAACCCTTGGTTAAGGGTTTACAAGCAGACCTCTGTATTCTTGTATTTAAACCCACTAAATTTAATAAAACCTCTTCAAAACTCTTCCAATGGATTTTTAACTGACTTCCCTATGAAAACAACACAAATATATGACTATTATATTGTTGTATAGTTCGTACAAGGACTAGTAAATGAAATAAAAAAACAATAATTTGTAGAAACAGAGTGGTTTATTTACTAAATTCAATCCAAGATACAAAATATTCCTTTTTATCATCCCCTACATGATTTATAGAGTTTTTACAATAGTTAGGAAACTGCCTTTTCATTTCCAATGACCTATGCCTTCATTTCCCCACAAAAGACTCTTCAACTTCCTTTTTTTTTTGTATTTTACAAGTTTGGAAACTTTTGCAATTTGTGTAACAAAACAACATTATTTGCAAATTGACATAATTGACCCCCTCTAAAGACCTATTTGAGAATTTATTACATTAATTATGACCTTCACATAGCCTTGCTACATTTTTTTACATTTGAAAGTTCAATTTTCATAAATTTTCATTTTGAAGGCATTAAATGGACAAGGTGCACTTGCACCATAAAACTAGCCTACAAAACTTTCCATGTCCCCTTGGAAACAAGTTGTATCAACCTTTCTTGTTCTTTCATCTACATATCAAATTCAATTTTTTTTTCAACTACTTATTCTCTCTTTCTCTCTAAATCTTGTACTTTCCTTTGTTTTTGCCTTCAACTCTATCTTCATTTCTAACTCTTCTTATCTTTACTTATCTTCACTTGTCTCTTCTTTGGCTTGTGTCATCTCTTTCTCTACCCATCAAGTTCACAATCACTCTTCTCATTCAAAAGGACATGGGATTTCCCTTTCATAGCTTTCAACTTTCTACTAACTCTTTCTCAAACAAAGGACATGGGATTGTCCTTCCACTTTTCTTTTCCAACCAATATTTACTCTTTTTCACAATTCATCCTTGACCTTCTCTGACCAATCATCTTGTCATCTACTCCCACTAGTAGAGTACTCTACAACTGACTTACAACTCTCATAACAGTTGCAAACTCAAGTGATTCTTTAGGAAGGTACCCTTCTCCCTCACTGTTTCACAACACCAACTCAACAAACCATCCATCTTACCCAACAATAGACCCTTGAAGATGCCTCACTCTCTTTACTTTGCACCTTCTACCCAACTTAATATCCATTGAGGATGGTGACCACAGACCTTAGCTTGTCTTCCAACACACAACTTCCCAAAACTCTTCCTCTTTGCAGCTTAGATGGATCAAGCACCTACAACCAACCAACAACTCAACAACAACTTCACAAGTTACACCAGATCAGCTAGCTCTTATACAATTGATGCAAAGCATCTACCAAAATTGACAAACCATCAAGGGTTCTTCAAACCAAAACTCAAACTAAGAAGATCAATTTCATAATCACCATTGATTCACTTAAACATCCATCAAAATTTTCTTCAATTTCACTTCATGCTACAAAGTATCAAATCATCAAACTTGTCTCTTAACCTTTAACAGACTCAACAACATCTCAGCCATCATCACTTGAACAAGAACAATACAAAAATCTAATTATAAGACTCTAGAACCATCCACAACATGCACCAATTTACTTCTCCATGCAACTTACTCCGCAATGCAAATTGACAGAAAACCATGCACTCTTGCTATAAAACAATTCTCATAATTCCAAGACACTTTAATCAAAATGCTTTATATTGAAATAAACCAATAAATCACCTTCTTAATATAGATCTATCATATTCCTTAAGACATCTTTACCAACATCATATAGACATGTTCCAATCAGTATCCATCATCTACATCTTAGTTTATACATAAATCTCATTTTCTTGCATTCAATCACCAGACCCTAGTAGGATTGGCACATGAAAAAGTGGTTATACCAAAAAACCCATGTTGAATCTCCATAAACTATTTACTGATCCGGAAACCCATCTTTTCCTATTTTAACATATCACAAAAGCAACACATACTTGTTTTGGAAAAAGTGTTAGAACCAATAAACTGTTTGTTGGCCAATCTAACTAATTAGGGAAAAAATACAAAGCAACCACCAATGAATCAACTTGGAATCAACTAAATAACCCTGAAAAATCATTGAGTTAGATCAAAAAACTTTCAATTCATCAACTTTTTGAGATAGAAAGGTTCAATATTGCTTCAAATTATAAAACCCTCATTGTATACCTTTGAAGACCTAAAAGAATAGGGGTTTATTGAAAACCCCTTTTCCAAACCTCTTGTCAACCTTCCACTACTCCAATCATCTTTTTTTATGTCTTCATATGCTTTAAGAACCATCTCCCAGCCTCCTTGAATGCACTTTCATCAAATGTTCACTTGTAACCATCCATTTCTCATAGAAAACTTTGTATTTTCTATAGGGAAGCAACTAAATCTTGTTCTTTTCCACCTTCCTACATATACACAACCACACACACACTAGGCATACAATAAATAAACTCTATTCAACCCATCCCATTGACCAACTAGCCTAGCATTGATGGGATGGTGGATTGACTCTTGTAATGACTCTCAAACCCTTGGTTAAGGGTTTACAAGCATACCTTGGTATTCTTGTATTTAAACCCATTGAATTTAATAAAACCTATTAAAAACTCTTACAATGGATTGTTAACTAACTTCCCTATGAAAAAAACACAAATATATGACTATTAGATTGTTGTATAGTCCATACAAGGACTAGTAAATGAAAGAAAAACAGAATAATTTTTAGAAACATAGTGGTTTATTTACTAAATTCAATCCAAGATACAAAATATTCCTTTTTATCATCCCTTACATGATTTATAGAGTTTTTACAATAGTTAGGCAACCGCCTTTTCATTTCCAATGACCTATGCCTTCATTTCCCCACAAAAGACTCTTCAACTTCCTTTTTTTTTGCATTTTACAAGTTTGGAAACTTTTGCAATTTGTGCAACAAAACAACATTATTTGCTAATTGACATAATTGACCCCCTCTAAAGACCTATTTGATACTTTATTACATTAATTATGACCTTCACATAGCCTTGCTACATTGTTTTACATTTCAAAGTTCAATTTTTCATAAATTTTCCTTTTGAAGGCATTCAATCATGGACAAGGTGCACTTGCACCATAAAACCAACCTACAAAAATTTCCATGTCCCTTTGGAAACATGTTGTATCAACCTTGCTTGCTCTTTAATCTGCATATTAACTTCAAATTTTTCTTGGACTACTTATTCTCTCTCTCTCTTTGAATCTTGTACTTGCTTTTGTTCTTTCCTTCAACTCTATCTTCATTTCTGACTCTTCTTGTCTTTACTTATCTTCACTTGTCTCTTCTTTTCCTTGTTTCATCTCTTTCTGTACCCATCAAGTTCACAATCACTCTTCTCATTCAAAAGTATAGGAGATTTACCTTTCATAGCTTTACACTTTCTACTAACTCTTTCTAAAATAAAGGACACGAGACTATCCTTCCACTTTGCTTTTCCAACCAATATTTACTCTTTTTCACAATTCATCCTTGACCTTCTCTGACCAATCATCTTGTCATCTACTCCCACTAGTAGAGTACTCTCAAACTGACTTACAACTCTCATAACAACTGCAAACTCAAGTGATTCTTCAGGCAAGTACCCTTCTCCCTCACTGTTTCACAACACCAACTCAGCAAACCATCCATCTTACTCAACAATAGACCCTTGAAGATGCCTCACTCTCTTTGCTTTGTACCTTCTACCTAGCTTAATATACATTGGAGGATTGTGACCACAAACCTCAACTTGTATTCCAACACACAACTTCTCAAAACTCTTCCTCTCTGCAGCTTAGATGGATCAAGCACCTACAACCAACCAACAAGTCAACAACAACTTCACAAGTTACACCCGATTAGCTAGCTCTGATACCAATTATTGTAGAGCATCTACCAAAATCCACAAACCATCCAGGGTTCTTCAAACCCAAACTCAAACTAAGAAGATCAATTTCACAATCACCATTGATTCACTTAAACATCCATCAAAAATCTCTTCAATTTCACTTCATGCTACAAAGTATCAAATCATCAAACTTGTCTCTTAACGGTTAACAGACTCAACAACATCTCAACCATCATCACTTAAACAAGAAAAATACAAAAAATTAATTATAAGACTCTGGAACCATCCACAACATGCAACAATTTACTTCTCCATACAACTTACTCCTCAATGCAAATTGACAAAAAACCATGCACTCTTGCTACAAAACCATTCTCATACTTCCAAGACACTTTAATCAACATGCTTTATACTGAAATAAACCAATAAATCACCTTCTTATAAATAGATCTATCAGATTCCTTAATACATATTTACCAACATCATATAGACATGTTCTAATCAATATTGATCATCTACATCTTAGTTTATATAGAAATCTCATTTTCTTGCATTCAATCACTAGACCCTAGTAGCATTGGCGCATGAAAAAGTAGGTATACCAAAAAAAAACCATGCTAAATCTCCATAAAATATTTCTTGATCGAAAAACCCATTTTTTCCTATTTTAACATATCATGTAAAAGCAACACATACTTGTTTTGGAAAAAGTGTGAGAACCAATAGACTGTCCGCTAGCCAATCTCACTAATTAGGTCAAAAATACAAAGCAACCACCAATGAATCAACTTGGAATCAACTAAATAACCCTGAAAAATCATTGAGTTAGATCACAAAACTTTCAATTCATCAACATTTTTGAGATAGAAAGGTTCAATATTACTTCAAACTATAAAACCCTAATTGTATGCCTTTGAAGACCTAAAAGAATAGGGGTTTATTGAAAACCAACTTTCCAAACCTCTTGCCAACCTTCCACTACTCCAATAATATTTTTTTATGTCTTCATATGCTTTACGAACCATCTCCCAACCTCCTTGAATGCACTTTCATCAAATACTGACTTGTAACCATCCATTTCTCATAGAAAACTTTGTATTTTCTATAGGGCAGCAACTAAATCTTGGTATTTTCCACCTTCCTATATCTGCACAACTACACACACACTAGACACACAATAAATAAACTCTATTCAACCCATCCCATTGACCAACTAGCCTTACACTGATGGGATGGTGGATTGACTCTTTAAATGACTCGCAAACCCTTGGTTAAGGGTTTACAAACATACCTCTGTATTCTTGTATTTAAACCCATTGAATTTAATAAAAACTCTTAAAAACTCTTCCAATGGATTGTTAACTAACTTCCCTATGAAGAAAACACAAATATATGACTATTAGATTGTTGTACAGTCCATACAAGGACTAGTAAATGAAAGAAAAATAGAGTAATTTGCAGAAACGGAATGGTTTATTTACTAAATTCGATCCAAGATACAAAATCTTCCTTTTTATCATCCCTTACATGATTTATAGAGTTTTTACAACAGTTAGGCAATCGCATTTTCATTTCCAATGACCTATGCCTTCATTTCCCCACAAAAGACTCTTCAACTTCCTTTTTTTTCATTTTACAAGTTTGGCAACTTTTGCAATTTGTACAACAAAACAACATTATTTGAAAATTGACATAATTGACCCCCTCTAAAGACCTATTTGAGACTTTATTACATTAATTATGACCTTCCAATAGTGTTGCTACATTTTTTTACATTTGAAAGTTCAATTTTCATAAATTTTCCTTTTGAAGGCATTCAATGGACAAGGTGCACTTGCACCATAAAAACAACCTACAAAACTTTCCATGTCCCTTTGGAAACATGTTTTATCAACCTTGCTTGTTCTTTCATCTACATATCAACTTCAAATTTTTCTTGAACTACTTAAATTCTCTCTTTCTCTTTAAATCTTGTACTTGCCTTTGGTTTTTCCTTCAACTCTATCTTCATTTCTAACTCTTCTTGTCCTTACATATCTTCACTTGTCTCTTCTTTGGCTTGTGTCATCTCTTTCTCTGCCCATCAAGTTCACAATCACTCTTCTCATTCAAAAAGACACGAGATTTCCCTTTCATATCTTTCAACTTTCCACTAACTCTTTCTCAAACAAAGGACACGGGACTATCCTTCCACTTTGATTTTCCAAGCAATATTTACTCTTTCACAATTCATCCTTGACCTTCTCTAGCCAATCATCTTGTCATCTACTCCCACTAGTAGATTACTCTCAAATTGACTTACAACTCTCATAACAGTTGCAAACTCAAGTGATTCTTCAAGAAGGTACCCTTCTCCCTCACTGTTTCACAACACCAACTCAGCAAACCATCCATCTTACCCAACAACAGACCCTTGAAGATGCCTCGCTCTCTTTACTTTGCACCTTCTACCTAGCTTAATATCCATTGGAGGATGGTGACCACAAACCTCAACTTGTCTTCCAATAGACAACTTCCCAAAACTCTTCCTCTCTGCAGCTTAGATGGATCAAGCACCTACAACCAACCAACAACTCAACAACAACTTCACAAGTTACACCAGATCAGCTAGCTCTTATACCAATTGATGCAAATCATCTACAAAAATCCACAAACCATCAAGGGTTCTTCAGACCCAAACTCAAACTAAGAAGATCAATTTCACAATCACCATTGATTCACTTAAACATCCATCAAAAATCTCTTCAATTTCACTTCATGCTACAAAGTATCAAATCATCAAACTTGTCTCTTAACCTTTAATAGACTTAACAACATCTCAGCCATTATCACTTGAACAAGAACTATACAAAAATCTAATTATAAAACTCTAGAACCATCCACAACATGCACCAAATTACTTCTCCATGCAACTTACTCCTCAATGCAAATTGACAAAAAACCATACACTCTTGCTACAAAACCATTCTCATAATTCCAAGACACTTTAATCAACATGCTTTATACTGAAATAAACCAATAAATCACCTTCCTAACATAGATCTATCAGATTCCTTAAGACATCTTTACCAACATCATATAGACATGTTCCAATCAATATCGATCATCTACATCTTAGTTTATACATAAATCTCATTTTCTTGCATTCAATCACCAGACCCTAGTAGCATTGGCACATGAAAAAGCGGGTATACCAAAAAACCCATGCTAAATCTCCATAAACTATTTATTGATCCAAAAACCCATTTTTTCCTATTTTAACATATCACAAAAGCAACACATACTTGTTTTGGGAAAAGTGTGAGAACCAATAGACTGTTCACTGGCCAATCTCACAATTAGGTCAAAAATACAAAGCAACCACCAATTAATCAACTTGGAATCAACTAAATAACCCTGAAAAATCATTGAGTTAGATCACAAAACTTTCAATTCATCAACATTTTGAGATAGAAAGGTTCAATATTGCTTCAAATTATAAAACCCTCATTGTATGCCTTTGAAGACCTAAAAGAACAGGGGTTTATTGAAAACCCTCTTTCCAACCTTCCACTACTCCAATCATCTTTTTTTGTGTCTACATATGCTTTAAGAACCATCTCCTAGCCTCCTTGAATGCACTTTCATCAAATGTTCACTTGTAACCATCCATTTCTCATAGAAAACTTTATATTTTCTATAGGGCAGCAACTAAATCTTGGTCTTTTCCACCTTCCTAGATCTGCACAACCACACACACACTAGACAGACAATAAATAAAATCTATTCAACCCATTCCATTGACCAACTAGCCTGACATTGATGGGATGGTGGATTGACTCTTTAAATGACTCTCAAACCCTTGGTTAAGGGTTTACAAGCATACCTCTGTATTCTTGTATTTAAACCCATTGAATTTAATAAAACCTCTTAAAAAATCTTCCAATGGATTGTTAACTAACTTCCCTATGAAAAAAAACACAAATATATGACTATTAGACTGTTGTACAGTTCATACAAGGACTAGTAAATGAAAGAAAAACACAGTAATTTGCAAAAATAGAGTGGTTTATTTACTAAATTCGATCCAAGATACAAATATTCCTTTTTCTCATCCCTTACATGCTTTATAGAGATTTTACAATAGTTAGGCAACTACCTTTTCATTTCCAATGACTTATCCCTTCATTTCCCCACAAAAATACTCTTCAACTTCCTTTTTTTTTTCATTTTACAAGTTTGGTAACTTTTACAATTTGTACAAAAAACAACATTATTTGCAAATTGACATAATTGACCACCCCTAAAGACCTATTTGAGACTTTATTACATTAATTATGACCTTCACATAGCCTTGCTACATTGTTTTACATTTGAAAGTTCAATTTTCACAAATTTTCCTTTTGAAGGAATTCAATGGACAAGGTGCACCTACACCAAAGGAATGTCAAATAGTGTTGAACAAGAAGGTCGATGAAATAAAGAAGTATTTTGATGTCCTAGTTAGTTTTGGGTTACCTCCTCTTCTCTCACCGGATGGAGATGTACTATCAGTTGAGCAAGTCATAGATGCAATCAAATAGAAGGTCTAGACTTCTATGGAACTCTCGGGTTCGAGTGCAATGCCCACCATTGATGAAATTGAGGGAAAGATCTTACCTCTTTCTCATCTCTATTATCATCTTAGGGTGGTTTTTCCAAGATAGGGAGTTGTTTCTTTCAAGGAATTCTTCGAGCTAGATCAAGCATACAAGCTCATTTGTACTCTCATCTAACCGATTGATGTGGATTTGGAGGCACAACATTTCACTTTCCTCAAACTCCAAAAAGTTCCAAAGGTCTAGGTTCATGCCTCTACAAGTGAAGGCCCCCCGTGAGTCACTAGAATGGTGAAGCATTTTTTCCTTGATCATTTTTTATTTTTGGATCTTTTATATGATTTGGGCTTTGGATGTGTCCGCGCTCAAAGTAAGGTTGTTTAAAAAGGCATGCAACATGCCATGTGGTGGTTGTGTGGCTTTCATTTATCACCTCCCTTTTGGGAGAGAGTCATGACATGTGTCAGATCGACAAAGGTTTTCTGAAGGACGATTTTCACAAAGTTTGAGAATCCCTGCCAGCTTGACATGTCATCTCTTCGTTGCAGGTAGTTTGCATTTTTATGAAGTGATATCTTCTGGAGTATGTCATAGCTTGCTAGGTTTCTTTTGGTTTTCAGGATGGAAACTTTGATTCTATTCCATCGATCCATGTGATTGGTCAACTAAACTTTTTCCAGGCTATTTTCTAAGATTTGATCATTTTTAGATAACGATCTTTGCTAAATATCTAAAGGGTATTAATGTGATAGTTGAGAATTTATTTGCAAAGATTTCCATGACCTAATTAAAGATCTACGATCAAATCGTGATCTATCAAATGCCAACATCTAGCAACATTTACTTCTAGAATGTTGTTGCAGTCTTCTCTTTTTTCATCTATAAATGGGAGGAGGCAATATAAAGGGATTTTTTTTTCCTAAAAAGTTCCAAGTTTCAGTTCCTTTTCTCAAGAAAATTTTATTTAGTTTTTTGAAGTTATAGAACTATTTTCAGAAGTAGAATTAGCAAAATTTCTTTTCTCTGGCATGTTATATTTTTTATTCTCAAACTATTATCGGATTGGCATTCGACCTCTATTTTAAATTTCATTTAAAAGCATGAACCATTTGGAAGAAATCTTTGAGACTAGGCATGTTATGGCCTTTATCAAGTTCTTTTTTTATGTTTTCATTCAGAATGAAACACTGTTCTAAGTTGAATTCAAGTAGTTTGAGTAGTTGATTTCCATGCTATGGGCTTATATGGCAAGATAATAACCTATGAAAATCGGACTATGTCTGTGAACTTCTCTATTTTTCTGAAGCATTGTTATTTTATTATATTATGTTGTAAGAAGAGAGATTTTATGCAATTTCAAAATATTTTTCTATTAACCTTGGAAATATTTATGTTTTATTAGACCTTAATGAATGTTGTCTGCAGGGAGATTTGAAAGACTGCAATGTGCTTGTATTTAACCTTTGTTGTTCGTTCTCTTCCTAACAATGAAGGGTTGTGGAGTTTTGTGTCTAATATATCATTCATAGGAAAGATTTGGTTTAAAATGTTGTAAAACCTTTGGCACATTGCCATTTTCTTGTTTTATTTTTATATTTTTTTTCTACCCTTTTCTCCAAAACTCAAAAAAGAGTTGGTTTTCTATAAAAAATTTGGAGGTATTCAGTGAGGTGAAAATCAGTCCCCCACTCACTCAATTTCCCATAATTTTTTCAAAGAGGTGCAAGCTTTGATGATCAATAGTAACAAAGGGTCTTATGCCATTCAATGGCAGAGTCGAAAGTAAGGTAAAAATTCTCAAGGAAATCTAGAGCAGCTTTAACATTATTTTCCTCTTCCAGAAGAGTTAGAAAAGAATCATCAACGAAATGGCCATTGACCAGTTCGGCTGGTGAATTAGGCAAAGAAATTCCTTGAATCCACCTCTGGGAAATAATATGAGCCAGCAAGTAATCAAACCCTTTAGTAGCATGCACATAAAGTGAGGGGGTGAGCGAACAACCCTAGCGAATGGAGTAGAAAATACCAAAGGAAGGGGATTGGCAACCATTAATGGTGATGCAAGAAGAGGCATCAGAGAAAAGCATTTGTTCAACCTATATAAAATTAGGTCTAAACCCTAAAACAACAAACATGGCAAGAATAAAACGCCATTCAATAGGGTCATAATCTTTAGAAAAATCTATTTTAATAAAAATGGCTTTTTGACTGGAGCATCTAGCCCATTCCATCCCTTCCTAAACAAAAATGATGTTCTCCAGAATGAACCTAGACTTAATAAAACCAGTTTTCTCTGGGTGCATAATTTGAGACAAAAGATGGCATATTTTCAAGGCAAGAGCTTTGACAATGATTTTATAAGAGACATTAAAGCGTGGTGGGTTGCTAATTGCATATATCCTTGGGATCACCAGACTTTGATATGAATTTAATATTCCCCTTATTAATAGGATTTCCCAAAGTTTTGGAATGAAAATCTTTAAGATAAACCTTATGCAAATCATTCCCAACATAATCCCAAATGGCTTTGTAAAATTCACATGGGAAGACATCAATTCTTGAGGCTTTGTCATCCTCCATAGTGTGAACAAATTCCTTAAGATCCTCAATGGTGAGTAATTGCTCACAAAAGTCTTTTTGGGCTGAGGATAGCCTATTTGGCACAACAAATAGGAAATCTTGAAGAGCTTACTGTCGCTCCTACATGTAATATTGAGCTATAAACACCTGCTCATAATGGCTAACAAAGGCCTGGAGAATATCAAGAAACTTGGAGAGCACAACATTTCCTTGTTTGATTTTTTTGATACTAGAAGAAGATTTCCTAACATGAAGGGCCAAGAAAAATTCTTTGGAGGCACGATCTTTGATTCTAAGCCAGTACAACTTGGTCTTGATTTGTGCCCCTCTAGCAACATAATTTGTTGACCCATTTGGCATTAGATGAGTTTGGATTTGATGTCAATATGGGATTTCACCTTGATGCATATTTGAAAGGTATATAAGGTTGGTTGATATTTAATGACATTTAGTTATCATTGGCATTCTACTAAGGTAACTATGTTCATCAAAGTCATACACAATAGTCTTTTTGGCTTTAATATGAAAAGTGATAAAAGGAATAAATTTAGTTTGTTTCAATTGGTAACCTACCTATCAAGTCATAGGTGCTTGAGGAAAGGTTTGAAGGCAGATTATAACATTGTTTTCACCAGACCTTTCTAGGGAATACTAGTTCAACAAGGAAACATTGTATAATGTGGAAAGCAATGTATATCATGCATTATGCAAAGTTGTGAACTTGGTTATGCAACAATGAAGTTAGGGTTTTATTTTATGATATGCAATGACATGTTTCAAGGCTCTAACAACAACAAACTTTTGGTGGTTATGAGCAGATGGAGGTTTTGGTGGTTTTGGCTATTGAGATTTGTAATTTTTTGCAGTTGATTCCTCTCAAGGTTTAAGGTATTGTTGTATTGTGTTTTACCAAGTTGATGATTGCTATCTATATTATATTCTCAAGTTCGACATTCAATTAGACAGTGAAAAAGAAAAGCTTGAGATAGCAAGATTCATATTGTTTCAATTGCTTTGATTATGTTGTTCTGAAAAAGAGGTTTCTCTTAAAACCCTATATTGAATTCATCTGTTAAAATGTATCTTTGAATATGTAATAGTCTAAATCTTGTGCTTTAAAGAAATTACTACAAAATAATAATGAATAGTTAATATATTTTATGTTTTCTAGGTTTCAAATGTAATGAATCCTATAGGACACAAAATGTGTTAAGGCAGAAAATTGTCATGAGCATTAGAGAAATGGAGTAGCCCTCTATCCTTTACTCTTTATCTTGATTGTTATTCAATTCCAATGAGAGATCATTATGCAAGTGAGGAAATTGTTAACTTAAAAGCCAACGAGATTGTAGCAACATTAAACTTACCAGTGAGGCATATTTTTGTAGCCAGTGAGGCTTTGTAATCAGTGGGTTTTGATTAAGTTAGTGAGGCATTTTACAAAGTGCTTTTTTATTCCTATGAGGGTTTTCAACTCATGAAAAATAATGTGATATGATTCTTTTGTGGTCCATGTGATTATTATGTTTCATGCAGTTTGGTCTTGCTACTTCCTTTATCTACTTTGCAACATTTGAGTTTTCATGTTGTTTAAGGATCTACTATTGGCTATCACATTTGGTTACACTCTTGAAATTTAACATTCAATGATTATAAAGAGATTATGTGATTTTGAAATACCATTGAATTGAAGTTGATTATTGAAACACTAATTCACCCCCCCTCTCAATGTTTCATGTACTCCAACATAATTATCAACAATTTAATTTTTGTGCTTAACTCTACCACCCTGACTTGTAAGGAAGGAGAAAAAGGGCTAGCCACCAAATCCTCAATGGAAAAATGGAGGTCATTCATGGTTTCCTCATAGGACCTATGGAAAAATATGGTCATTTGGTGCCCATATATGTAGAGAAATCTCACCGTGTGAGTGGTGGCATAATTTCTCCAAGCAATCTAGCATGTATTGTGAGGTGGCCTACACTCCAAATTCTAAACTGTGTGAATGTGGGGTAGGGTAGGCTAATGATTCAGCAAGGATGTATTCAGAAAGAATTGAGTCTTGCTGGCATGGGGTTGCCTTAGCTCCCATTCAATGCAAAATGAAATGGGGAAATGGTCCGACAATGTCAAATCCACTAATGGCCTAACCAGAAGTGGCGAAGAGTTGGAAAAAGAGAAAAAGATTGAGTCAATATGTGGCATGATTGAGAATTTTAAATATCCTGTCAAACCTTGCCCGATATTTGCACCAAGTTTTCTAGAGTGTATTAGAATGGTGGCAGCCAATATTGGGATCAAAGAGCCCCAATTTATTATGATGTAGTTTCACCAACTGCCCATCGAAATGGTAGAGTACCATCCTTGTTGTATGCCATCTCAACCATATTGAAGTCCCCACACAACAACCAAGTAGCAACTGGAAATGAGTCAACAATCCAATGCTAGAGAAGGGATCTTTCAACAATATGATTTGAGGTTGTATAAGAGTAAAATTGCACCCTTGCGATTTCACCTATATATTTGCATATGCCTTTGTGTCCACTCCCTTAACATATTGAGTAGGCTCATTTTAGCCCTTGCATCAACCTTTTTCCCTCTCAAGATGCTCCAACACCCATTTTTAGAGGCCACCCTTGCGTGTCAACTTTACACTAGACTTGGAGCTTTTCCCCATTTTGTTGTTTTACAGCACAATGTTTCTGGACACTAGCATGTCTCGTAGACATCTGCATGTTGCACTAGCATCCTGCGATGTTTCAATGCTCAAACGATCATTTTCATGCATGTTTGCCACTTGTTAGCAAGTTTTGTCGGTGGTAATGACTAGTAACACCTGAAAATGGCCAAAGAAGCTTCTCTTCTCCTTTTTTAAGTCATCCCTTCAACTCATTTTGGCTCTCTAAGAAAATCCTCTACAACTAGATCCACTCCGCCAATTTCTAGCTTCATTCCAACCTCTAGCATTTTGTACAACTTCATAACAGCTTGTTGTAGTAGCTTCTAGCTCTCTCAAGCTCTCTTCACAACACCCTTTGCAACTTCATCTCCTCCATTGCAGGCTTGTGAGCATCTTGGGATTCCATATCCCCTACTATTTGCATACTTACTTGGTGATATGGGTTCCCCCCCTCAAGTGGGGTTTTCTTTTATCACCTCTTTTGTGATACAAGTTCTCCTGCTTGAGTGGGGTTTGCTTTTATCACACGCTTACTTTGTGGTGTAGGTTCTACTCCTAAGCGGGTTTTGCTTTCACCACATGATTTTCCCATCACACTCTTTTCTTGGCTATCCATGGAGGTGGGAACACCAAAATGGGGGTTTATCTAAGGTAAACCCCTATACAGCCCCAACATTCTCTCCAAATATCATGCTTGTAGACATTCATCTAGTGGAGGTTTCATCACCCACATGGTCATAAGTATCTTCTTTCCTTTCTTCTTCTTCTATTTATCATCTATTTCACTTTATTTCAATTCTATTACATTTTACTACTTTATTGCACTATGTCAGTTCTTAGTAATCAGATTGCTAGTTGTTACTTAGGCATTTTTTGTGATAAAATCGGTCCCTGGTCCATACAAGACGCCAGCACGCCTCTGAGATGCCAGTACGTCACGCTGTCATCCACTTTCTACATTGATGTCCTTTGGCCGAGAGCCTGTCAGTTTGTCCAGAGAACCTCTGTGACCTGCTCTTTCAGATTCTAGGACTCTCATCGCTATTCCATTGAGGTGATATAGGGCAGTTCGCCCCGTGAGGGTCTCTGAACAAAGAGAATTCATGAGTAGCAAATCCCCCTATATCACATTTTGGTGAACCTAACATGAAGAGCATTGTTCTTTGAAAAAGTTGTAAATGGATTTAATAGCTTCTTTTGTTAGCTCCATATCTAATGTTATCCAAAATATTAATGATATTCCATTCAATGCTAACTTTTCTCTTCCCATATCACTTGGTATCTTTGATCCTTCTCACGAGATTCCTCTTGCTTCAGAGGATGTCTTGTCGCAAGAAGATGAAATCATTGATACCTTCCTTAATGTTACTCTACCTAATCTTCATTCCAATGCACTCTCTCCTAGAGAGAATGCATTTGTGAATGACGAGACTCCTCTTCATTCCAATGCACTCTCTTCTAGGGATGATACATTTGTGAATGATGAGTCTTGTCTTTGTTCCAATGCATTCTCTTCTAGAGACATCGCATGTGCAAATGATGAACCTCCTTCCACATCTAATTCTCCTTGGATTGATGTTGAGAATGTCCCTTCAAATAACTATTCCACATTTGATCATGTTTAGATTGATGTTGAGAATATGTATTCAGGTAATAGTCTTGGTAGTTGTAATAAGTTTGTAAATGTGGTAGATGTCTTCACTGCCCCTCAAGGGACTAAGAGATCGATCATTCATGTGACTCCAGCTAGTCCCACTCCTAAAAGGGTTTGTGCTATCGATGATGTTCTGTTAAATAGTGGATCTCTTGATCTTTCTATGGCTCCCTCTTATAGAATGGTAGCCCATACTTATGAGAATAGTATGAATAAACAACCAATACTTCATGAAGCTCCTAAACCTACAACTAGAGCACCTAGTGATTACAATCTTTTCGAGCAACCTCATGTTGCTCCGGATAAGATATCACTATAGGATTTTCTTCGGTCTGCCCCAGTTTATCAAAGTATGCTTCAGGAAGCCTTGCAAAATATCCTCTTTCCTTCTTCCACTAGGCTGGTGGATGCTAATGCGTTGATGACGTATATTCGCGTGGATTTTCCGAATATCATGTTCTATCCGTAGGAGCTCCCGCCTCCAGAAGTACAGAGACAAGTGGACCCTCTAATGATTATAGTCAATATTAATAAAATAGGTATTAGACATACTCTCATTGATGTTGGTTTGATGCTCAATGTGTGTAGTATTGATCTACTACCTAAGATTACTATTGAACCATCCTCCCTTAATACTTCTTCTCTTATCCTTCATGGGTTCAATAATTCTAGTTGACAATCCCTAGGAATGATAGTCTTTCCTTTGAGGTTGGGACCTATTACTATTCCTACCCTTGTATACGTCATGGCAGAAAATTTACCGTGTAACCTTCTTCTTGGTAGACCATGGATTCATGCTATGGGTGCAGTCCCATCTACCTTGCATAAATCTATTAAGTTTATTTGTAACAATCGAGTAGTCACAATCAAGGCTAATCCTAAGGCTATGCACCTATGTGAGATGGCACCTACTAGTCGAGCTTTAGTTTTGCCTACTTGGATTCCTTTAGTATCCCTTGGTGTGTCGATGTTTACTCTAGTAGTACCTACTACCAAGGATACTCTTGAGACAAACGTCCCTAAGGAAGATCCTGTTAAAGCAAGAAATCCTAAATCTGCTCCTTCTACCTCTCAAATGAATGCATGTCTTGGTGATGATTGGGGTTCTTTAGACTTTACAAAATCATTCATTGGAGAATATAAAGTCAACTCAATCCAATTAGACCTTCTGAAAACATCATCCACACCCGCTATCAAAGATTATTATTCTTTTGTATCATGGGGTGGTGTGAGCAATAATTGTAATATCCTTAGTGTTAATCCTCCTTCTAAGGAAAACGATTATGCTTCGGCTAAAGAAGATAGTGTTGATAGTCTTGTTAATAAGAATGATAGAGATCCCATAGAAGAGTGTGACCCTCATTGTTGGGATAATGCTCTTTATAAGGATCCACCCTCTTTCCAAGACCTACAAATACGTTATGGCCCTAACTTTAGGCTCATCTCTAAATGTGGCTATGAGCGTAAAGGTTGTGGGTGCAATGAACAAGGCATTCAAGTCCCTATATAATTTTTTCCTCATAAGCGTAACTTAGGGCTTGGTTACCTGAATGAACAATCTAAAACGGGACCATGGTTGAATGATGACATGAATTCCACTCAACCTTGTTCTCATGGATTGTTTTATCCTCCCTTGTCTTCTACCTCTATGCCTTCTTCTTGTGAGAAGTCAAACCTTTCCCCACAAGAGAAAGGTTTGCTGCATGTTCCTCATTCCTTTTCTAAGAAAGAGCGTATTTTGTTGAGGCTTCTAAAAGCTTGCTTAATCACTCTTCCTTCTCCCACATGAAATAAAATTCACAAACATAATGAAGGAGAGCATCCTATCTATGCATACCATCGAGTGCTTGGTCATTCCACTAGTGAATGTAAATCCTTGAAGGATGAAATACGAAAACTCAGTCATTCAAGTGCCATCAAAATCCCATTTGATTGATGTACCTATCTCTACTACTTGCTTGACAAGTGATATCAAGGTTCACCTCTATCCTATCCAAGGTATTTCTACATAGTTCTCCTCCCTTATATATTGGGGGCAGTGATAACTTGTTTTAGAGGTGTGTGTCCTTCTTAAGAACCCCTCTCTTCGCTATGTCTCTCAATTGAAGCATCCCTTGAATAGACCCCTTTTCTCTTTTGAAGGGTTCCCAAGGGACCTCTTTGAAATCCTTTCTCTCGAATGAATTCTTTACATCTAGCTTGGGGGCAGCCCGACTAGATCTTACATTTCAAACAACATGTCCCTTGAATGGACCCCTCTTCTTATGCTGAGTTCCCGAGGGACCCCTTTGAAATTATTTCAATCTGCATGACCAACCACTTTCTGACATGTTCTATGTGCGAGTAGACATGTTGCCGCTTTTAGATGTGTTTTATCTGCAAGTAGATGTATCAACACTTTCTAAAATGTTCTATCTGTGGGTAGATGTGTCGCCACTTTTATATGTGTTCTATCTGTGGGTAGATGTATTGACACTTTCTGACATGTTCTATCTATGGGTAGATGTTTCATTGCTTTTAGATGCATTATATCTATGAGTAGACGTATTGACATTTTTTCACATGTCCTATCTAAGGGTAGACATGTCGCCACTTCTTGACTCTACGAAGTTCGCTTCTTGGGGTTTCCTTCATGTGAGAGTTCTTGAAGGATACCTTCCTTATAGGTCTATGGGTTTGTAAGACACTTTTATCACCTCTTTGGTGGCATGGATTTCCTCCTTGAGTGGGGACTGCTTTTATCACCTCCTTTATGGTGCGGGTTCTACTCCTGAGTGGGTTTTTCTTTCACCACATGCTTTGTTCTTTTCTATCTCTATCTTCTCTTTTGCATATACCAAATCAAAGATATGAATCTTCTTCATCTTGAGTACATGCTCCTCTTTCTTCATCTCAAATTTCTTCTATGTATTGTTTGGGGGCAATGCATAGTACTGAGACAACCTTTTACATCAAGGTCTCTTTACTTTGCTGACTCAAATACTTTAGCTTTTTATGCTCTAACATTGCTATCTGGTGTAGTTTTTTCTTGTCTAATGTATTGGTTTTGTAGATCGTCAAACTGGGAGAATGCTTATGTGGTTCAAAGAGTTATCTGCTTCCTCTACAATATCCTTTTGGGATATTATGTTATTTATGTTTAGTATATTTCCTTTAGCATGCATATTAATGTAGATTCATATGCTAGCTAAAGTGGGGGAAAAATGTATAAGAGTAAAATTGCACCCTTGTGATTTCACCTATATATTTGCATCTTCCTTAGTCCCCACTCCCTTAGCATCTTGAGTAGGCTCATTTTAGCCCTTGCATCAACCTTTTTCCCTCTCAAGATGCTCCAACACCCCTTTTCAGCGATCACCCTTGCATGTTAGCTTTGCACTAGACTTGGAGCTTTTCATGTTTTTGTTGTTTTGCAACATGATGTATCTGTACACAAGCGTGTCGTGTGGACATCTATGTGCCACGCTAGTGTCCTACAATGTTTCAACACTCAAATGACCATTTCCATTCATGTTTTCCACTTGTCAACAATTTTTGTCAGTGGTAACAGCTAGTAATGCCTGAAAATGACCGAAGAAGCTTCTCTTCTCCTTTTTTAAGTCATCCCTTCAACTCGTTTTGGCTCTTTAAGAAAATCCTATATAGTTAGTTTTACTCTGCTAGTTTCTAGCTTCATTCCAACCTCTAGCATTTTGCACAACTTCATAACAACTTGTTGTAGCAACTTCTAGCTCTCTCAAGCTCTCTTCACAACACCCTTTTCAACTTCATCTCCTCCATTTCAGGCTTGTGAGCATCTTGGGATTCCATAGCCCCTACTATTTGCATACTTACTTGGTGATATGGGTTCCCCTCCATGAGCGGGGTTCACTTTTATCACCTCTTTTGTGGTATGAGTTCTCCTCCTTGAGTGGGGTTTTCTTTTATTGTATGCTTACTTTGTGGTGCGGGTTCTACTCCTGAGCGGGTTTTTCTTTCACTAGAAACTTTTTCCATCACACTCTTTTCTTGGCTATCCATGGAGGTGGGAACACCAAAACAAGGGTTTGACTTAAGCAAACCCCTATACAACCCCAACATTCTCTCCAGATATCACACTTGCAAACATTCAATTGGTGGAGGTTCCATCACCTACATGGTCGTAAGTATCTTCTTTCCTTTCTTCTTCTTCTCTTTATCATCTATTTCACTTTATTTCAATTCTATTACATTTTACTACTTTATCACACTCTGTCAAATCTTATTAATCATATTGATAGTTGTTACTTAGGAATTTTCTATGATAAACTCAGTCTCTGGTCTGTACGAGATGCTAGTGCCTCTGAGATGCCAGCGCGCCACATTGTTGTCTACTTTCTACATTGACATCCTTTGGTCAAGAGCCTGTCAATTTTTCCAGAGACCCTCTATGACCTACTCTTTTATATTCTAGGACTCTCTCCATTTTTCCATTGAGGTGATATAGGGTAGTTTTCCTCGTGAGGGTCTCTGAACGAAGAGAACTCATGAGTAGTGAATCCCCCTATATCACAAAGGCATAAACATTAATAATTGTAAAGGAATGATTATCAATGTTAAGAAGAATCCAGATGAGTCTATGTGTGGGGTTATACCCATGATCAACCACACAAGCATGCCACAATGGGCATAGAAGGGTGGCTGCTTCACCATGTCTGACCTCATGTTTAGTACAAAAAAATTTCACTTGTTGGACAAATAGAATGACAATCCAAAGCAAGTAAAAAACCAACACTCACTTCCTAAAGGCAAAGAACATCAATACCAACATACTTCTGAAGAGTATCCCTAACCAAATACTTCCTAGAGAGGTCTGTTAGACCTTGAACATTTCATGAGAGGAATTTCATGGATGAAACTCCTCCATATCATCAGATTTTGACTCCTCATCCAAAGTGGAGAAGTGATTCTATAACAATTTTGGTGGAACTAAGCCAATTTAAATTGTTGGAGATGAAATTATTTGTTTCTCCTGAACAAATTCTCCTTCTTCTAGAAGTTGAGAAGGCCTCCAAGACCTCCTATGAGCTCCCAACATAGGAGAATATTTAGTTAGTTGTGCTATCATGATGACATGAGGCTGGGGCATAGCCTTAGGCCTTGGCCACGTGGAAGTATTGTTGGAGCCAACCTGAGATTCTTTCCCCTTCACAGAAGGGTTTGAACTATCTTTAGCTGGCTTCAAGACATTGGAAATCGTCCCAAAGCCATTGGACTTATCTTCATTATCCATTTCTCCTCTGGTTTGGTGGTAGATCCTTCCACCTAATGGGGTTTTTTGGCATCCCATGGTGGTGAAGGAGTATGAAGAGCTACCAGAGGGAAATCCTTAATCTTGTGGTTTGCGAATTGACACCTATAACAAGTATTCAAAATATTAAAATAAGTAACTTTATGGGTATGCTAGAGAGAGCCAATTTGAATATCAATGGACTCTTTCAAATCCTATGAAAGTTCCACTTTGACACAGACTCAATTGTGAGGGAGAGCTTGATGGAACCTATCTAGTTCAACACAAATAACCCTCCCTAGAGAGGACACAATATGTTGCAAAAAATGCAAACAGGGAAACGATAAACCAAGAAAATCAATCTAGACCAGAACCCATAACTTGGTGTCATCTGAGACAGCATAATCCTAGGTCCAAAATTGGAAGACCAACAAAGAGAACCAGACATACCAAGGACCATGGTTCAAGATTGCCTGAACATGACTGACCTTTGCAAAGCAGAAAAGAAAAAATCCTTTGGTCAAATTTTGGACCATATCAAGGCGGACCCCATGAGGGACCCAAGCTTTATGGACCATTCTTTAAGCACAATTTCAAATGGAGTCCTCCTAACAAAATAACCCACAAGAGTATGTTGCTCTAGCCACTGACAAGTAGAATCAAATTTTGGCAAGGGTATTAAAACCACATTAGTCAAGGAGTCAAAAGACTTACCTCATGGAAAACTTTTGGAACAAATTTTTGGGGATGCTTGTTCGGAGGGGAAGCCATTGAGCAGATCTGTCGAACCGCCAACACTATCAAGAATTGTTGGGTTAGATTCAGTTGAAGGCATAATAAAACCAAGAAAACCATAGTAAATTTGGTCGTACAAATAGTAAATGAAAAAATCCTATGCCTATGGCATGATATGATCCAAGAGGGGCCAAGAATGACCGTAGACATAAGAAACCCTAGCAGAGCTCATTCACCTCAATCAATCACTATTTTAGGTTTGACTTCATAAAGTAAACATAGATTTAATTATTCTTCAGTAGCTTTCCTTCTTGTCAGTGCACCTTTTCTCTCATCACTAATGATCTATTCTTCATAATGATTCTTATACACATACTTATGAACTTATGAATCCTTTTTGAAGTTTCCTCCTCTTCAATCTATACTTATTTTTCCTTAGCTTTTTCTTCTCTACAAGAAGACTCATTTGATTCATATCCATCTATCACCACTGAATTTTTTTGTAATTCTTCATCAACCTTGACACTTGGACTCTCAATCTTTCTTAGCCTCTTGTTGTATCACTAGTAATCTTTTCTTCTAGTAGAATATCTAAGGAAGTTACCTTCATCAAACCTTGCATCAAAATTTCCTAATTTTTCATCTCTTTTGATATAGCATTTGATTCCTAACACTCTGAAGTATTAAATGATAGTAATTATCCTTCCATACCATAGCTCATAGGGGGTATTTGTTCTTTTTTCTCTTGCATGCATTTTGTTAAGCATGTAACAGTAGTATGAATTTCTTCTTTCATCATTGTCCTTGCATCTTCTTGAACAATCCTATTCTTTCTTTCAACTACTCCATTCTGTTGAGGTGTTATAGGAGCAGATAAATCCCTCTTTATTCCATGATTCTCACAAAATATATTTAACTCATTGGAGGTGAATTCTCCACCTCTGTCAAACCTTAAGAATTTTATCTACATATCTATTTCATTCTCAACCATAACTTTGAATGCTTTAAACTTATCTAGAGATTTTGATTTTTCTTTGAGAAAAGTAGCCCATGTCATTGTATAATAATCATCAATCAGTAGCATGAAATACATGTCACCTTCAAGACTTCTTACTCTAGTAAGACTGTAAAAATTTGTATGCACCAATTCCAATATTTCGATAGAACATTGTTATTTGATTTTGAAACTTCTTCTTGCTTGCTTTCCAACTTGACATTCCTTATAGATAACATTGATAGCCTTTGTAATATTTGGTAGATCTCTCACATCTTGAACTAAACTTATTCTCACTAGGCTATCAAAATTTATGTAACACATTCTTTTATGACATATCCAAATCTCATTGATTTGAGTCATGAAACAATAACCATCAACACCTTTGAGTTGATATACATTTCCATCTATCCTTCTTCTAGTAGAAACCATAGTTCCAGAGCCTTTTTTGATCTCACAACCACCATCCTGAAACATAAGATTGTATCCTTTTCTACAAATTTTTCCAACACTCAAGAGGTTATGTCTTAAACCATTAACAAAGAGAACATCATTAATATTATGCTTTACATCAAAACTAATTGAACCTTTTCCACATATCTTAGTAGATGTATCATCACCAAACCTAACTACTCCTTCATATTTTTTAAGTTTAACAAACTTACTCTTGTCATAGGTCATATGATTAGAGAATCCAAAATCAATGATCTAGTAGTTCTTCTCATATCTAGCATGAAAATCAGACACCAAAGTACCTTCAGTATTAGCACTTTCTTCTAGAGCACTTTCCTTCAAACATCTCTCTGAGTTAGAAAAAATAGTTGGGTGATCCCATAATACTAGTTTACAAATTTTGGCCAAATTGGACATTGAACTAATTTTTTCTAACTAAATATTCATTTTCGGGCACCTATAGAAGCTAAACCATGAGGAATTTGAAGATTATGCAAACTAGTGATTTGTGATATTTTGTCTGTAGATTCTAAATATATTTTTTTCAAAAATTTTGGAATCATATTGCACTTCCTTTTCCATCTAATTTGAAAACTAGTTTTTTTTCAATAAACACCATTTTTAAGGAGTGACGCTCACTGTATAACACATAATTTTTTTCTATGAAGGATAAAATTATATTTTTTTATAATTTAGATTTGTAACTATGATATTTAGTGCTTCCAATTGGTTTCATAGTGTTTTATTGAATATTTTTTCCTTAATCAAGTTTCAAAGTCAAACCAACTACAATTCAGACATAGGTGGACTATATAACACATAAATTTGTGTGTATGTATCAAAATTCAATTTCTTTTTTGTTGGATCAAGGACTTCAATATCTGGTGCACTCATATAATGTGCGAAGGTGGAAAAAGGATGCCTTTGGGAATATTTTTGGCTCTAAAATGGAAATTCAGGGCAAAATTCAGGAGATTCAAGTTAAAATCCAAAAATGGGGATACATTGAAAATTATAGAGAAAAGGAAAATGAACTCCTCATTCAATTGCATGACATCATTGCTAAAGAGGAAGTGTTTTGGCGACAAAGATCTAGGGTGTCTTGGTTGACTGAGGGAGATAGGAATTCCAGATTCTTTCATCTGTCTGCCTCAAAACATAGGGCTGCTAACAGAATCACTCATATTGTTTCTAATGGGACTAGATTTGAGGAGGAAGATGATATCAGGGAACAAGCTGTCCTTTTCTTTAGCAACCTTCTTTCCTGTAATGGAGAGATTGTTACTAAAGCTCAAGATTCCTTGATTGATGCTATACCTCAAGTGATTGGTCATAATGAAAATTCCTTAATCACTGCTATTCCTTCCAAAGATGAAATAAGGAAAGTTGTCTTCTCTTTTGATGGCAACAAAGCTCCTAGACCTAATGGTTTTCCTTTATTCTTCTTCCAAGTGTTTTGGGAAATTGTTAAGTTGGATGTGGTGAACGTTGTCAAGGAATTCTTTGGATCAAGACGTCTGTTGAAAGAATTGAATGCTACTTTTGTGGTCCTTATTCCTAAAAAACCTGGGGCTTCGGAGTTTCAAGCTTTTCGGCCAATCAGCCTGTGTAATTCTATTTACAAAATTATTTCGAAGGTGTTCAAGAATGATTTATGTGCTTCCCCAAATTATTGCTCCACAGCAGAATGGTTTTGTGCCAGGTAGGTACATTATAGACTCTGTTGTTACTGTTCATGAGAACTTACATTCGTTAATGGTTTCAAAAACTGAAGGGTTTATTCTTAAACTGGACATTTCCAAAGCCTATGATCGGGTTGATTGGGATTTCTTGTTTAAAATTCTGGATAAGTTTGGTTTTAATAACAGAGTTATTCAGTTGGTGAACCAGCTTGTTTCAACAGTTACTTCTGTTGTCATTTTGAATGGATCACCATCAAGGTTTTTCCAGACCTCTAGAGGCCTTAGACAGGGAGACCCTATTTCTCCTATTCTGTTTACTATCTTGGCTGAGAGTTTAGGGAGAAATATTAAAAAGCTTATTGATCAAAGATCCCTTGTTGGCTTAAGACCTTCTTCTTCTCTTCTTACCTATTCCCACCAGCAATTTGTTGATGACACCATTCTTATGGGAAGATCTACTGTGACTAAAGCTAAGACTTTTAAAAAAATTATGAATCTTTATGAATCTGCTTCTGGGCAAGTTGTCAACAAGGCTAAGAGTTCAATTTTTTTCATCAATACTCCAGAATATAGACAAGTCAAACTTGCTCAAATTCTTAGATGTCGTGTTGAGTCTCTTCCATCAACCTATCTTGGCTTACCTCTTTGTTCTAAACCTTCAGACTCATTCTGGATTTCTTTGGTTGAAAAATTCAATAAGAAGCTATCGGGGTGGAAAGGAGCTCTTCTTAGTCAAGCTGGAAAAATCCAGCTCCTTAAGACTTCTCTGCAAAATCTTCCTACTTATGCCTTAGTATATTTAAAATTCCTGCTAAATATGCTCAGGCCATTGAAAAAATTTAGAAAATGTTTCTATGGTCTGGAGTGGAGGACAAGAAGAGAATGCCACTTGTTGGATGGGATCTGGTCTATAGACCCAAATCTAGGGGGGCCTGGGTTTAAGGAAAATTAAAGTTTTGAATGTCCTTTTTTGCTAAACAGCTTTGGAGAACTCTTACTTTAAATGGAGAATGGTGTGATACCTTAAAAGCTAAATATTTTAATAACTATGAGTCTTTAAATGAAATTTTAAACTCTTCTTCTTTACCTTGTGGATCTGTCTATTGGAATGATATGGGTAGAGGAAGAAAGTTAATGGAAATGGGAATTGGATGGCTGATTGGAAATGGAAATTATTTTAGGTTTTGGGAAGACAGGTGGCTTTTTAAAGATCCTTTAATCAGAATAGAGAAATTTAGTAAATGGATGAACGATTGTAAAAAGGAATTTGGATTCTTGGTTAAAGATTACTGGAGGAATGGAGATTGGGTTGATTTGAAGACTATCAGTCAGGATCTTGCCCCTATTCAGTTGGCTTTCAGAGCCCTTAGACCAGCTCAACACCAGGTGGAGGATCTTGTTGTCTGGTTAGATAACCCGTCTGGTATTTTTTCAGTTGCCTCTACCACTTCTATGTTGGTTAGTCCGATGGAGCCTCCTCCCTTCTGGGCTAAGGCTTGGATTAATCACCTGACTCCAAAAATCAATATTTTCTACTAGATAATGCTACAGAATAAGATTCTCACTTTGGAAAATCTTGGTAAAAGAGGAATTCAATTACCAAATAGATGTTATTTGTGCAGGAATGAAGTCGAGACTGTTAATCATCTTTTTCTTCATTGCCCTTTTGTGTCGAATATTTAGGATAAATTTCTGGGGCTTCTTGATGTGGTGTGGATTTTCCCTACTTCTGTCGAAGATTTCTTCATTCAATGGAAAGTTCCTTCAAAAAATCATTTTGTGAGAAAGCTATGGTCTTTTACTCTACCTTTTGTGTCTTGGAATATTTGGAAGGAAAGGAACAATAGAGTGTTTAGGGATAAAGAGATGTTGGAAGGGGACTTGTATGCTAAAATTGTAAGGGCTATAAAGGAAAACTTATATTTAATTCCTGGAAAAATGTTTGAGAAAACTTTCTGGTCTCCTTTTGATATTGCTATGGCCGAAAAGTGGAATTCAAAATTAATTGGATCAAATGTCCTCAAACATGGTGTTTGTGGGAGAGAGAATGCTAATTGGTCTATGCCGCCTTTGGGCTGGTTGAAATCCAATTTTGATGGTGCGGCCAAAGGTAACCCTGGGAAAGCTGGCAGTGGGTGTGTTTTAAGGGACAACTTGGGGGCTTTTATTGCGTCTTTTGCTGTGGACATCAGAAATCAAACTAATCATGTTGCGAAAGCTGTTGGGGCTTTTCATGTGGTTAGCCTAGCCCTCAAGATCAACACGAAATATCTTTGGTTGGAGGGTGATTCATTGAATATAATAAATTGTATTCTTGGGCTTACCCCCCCTCGTGGACCATCAAAAAATGGATCGAAGACACAAAATCATTATTAAGTAAATTTGATAAAGTGAAAGTGTCCCACGCCTATAGAGAAGCCAATAAGGTGGCGGATTTCTTCGCCAATGAAGGGGTAAAGAAGGGTGGGGAAAACACGTGGAGGAAGAATGACAACCTCCATCCTGAAGTGAAAGCGCTAATTTATTATGATTCAGTGCATGGAAGAGAAGGAAATCTTAATCATGATGAAACAGATAAAGATTAGGTACATCGATTTCATTAGATTTGATGGGACCGACGTCATTTTCTTTTTTAAGAAGAGTCTACGGCACGCTTTCTGGGTGTTCAACAAAAAATACCTAAACAGGACCCAGAGCAACTGTTCAGTTTTGTTTTACAGTGAACTAAATATGGGCAGAGAAAGAAAATGTGTGGAGCCGAGCAATTTCTAGGAGCATAGAAAGAATGCTAAAGCGTGGGAAAGAATTGAAAAGGGAGGTTTAATCCCATATCTAGAAAAGCTCCATGGCACGGACGAGGGGATGCTGGACTATTTTGTTAAAAACTGGAAAAATGGTGAGATTGTATTGTTTGGCAGGAATGTTAAGCTGAGTGAGGATTTAATTGGGGAGATAACAAGTCTTTCAACTGAGGGTGTTAAATTCTATCGTGACCGACGATTCTCTGATGAAGCAGTCATTAAATTTCCCAAAAAAGATAAGGAGAAAGCGAAGATGGTTAAGGTTGCTAATAGCTACTTTGATGTGGAGTCCATCAAATCTATCTGGAGGAAAGTTTTAAGAGTTATCATGGAATATATCATGGTTGACAGGCGCTTTACTAGAGTTTATGGTTACCACTTTTCCATTTTGAACCATTTTCGTCACAAGGTTCATATATCTCTGCCTTTTTATTTATTTTCTTCTTTGAAGAATTGCCTCGATGATGTGGAAAGAAACCCTAGGAGGAATGCTATTATTCACCCTGGTCTTATTAGGCTCATTTTTGAGCATTTTCAAAATTTACCTGCTTTGCCTAAAACTGTTGAAATTGAAGAGTTGGATGATGAGGAGACAGAGAGTAGTAGGGAGATCGAACCCCAGGCCCCCCCTACTTGTGTTCTTGTTGGTCATGATACCACTGCTCCCCAGTCCTTGTCTTGTCAGATAACCCTTAAGGATTCTGCCCCACTGTCTTGTCCTAAACTGCAACCTCTGCATGAGGGCCCTAGTCTAGGTTTTGCTTCACCGCCCTGTCTTAATCCCCAGCGGTCTCCTGGTTGCCCTACTCTAGGTTTGTCCGCTGGTTTTAAAGGTAACCTTGTTATGAAACTTGTTTCGTATTCTGGGAATTCTATGGAAATCCTCTCTGATAAGCCCATGGTCAGTAAGGAATCGGCCCCTAGTGCCCCTGCTTTTGGAAAATTTGGGAATGATCATTCTGAGTCCCCTATTTAGGATGAAATTAATTCGGCCCCGAATAAGCTTAAACCTAAGGATTTGGTTAGTATAGCAGAAAAAAGTACGGATGGCCTATTCACCGTTCTCAAATGGACCCAGAAAGAAGTTTGTGATCTGAAAGGCCGTGTTACTGATCTCAACAACAAGGTCACAGATTTGGAACAAAAGATTAGTTGGAATTGTAGAGATAATGATGAACAGGAAACTCCATTACCGAGGAAAAGACAGCAATTAAAGGAGGATAGATTGGCTAGTATCGAGTGCAGCATGTCCAAGATTGGACAAAACATTAGGGCCACTGTTGCAAACAATCACAAAATTGCTAGGCATAATACCATCATCATTAGTGCGATGGTGGAAAAGCTTGAAAAAAACCAAAAGGGTTTGCTGGTCGTGGATTTGGATGCGGACAAGGGAGGCAACAGTTCGGCTGGTGAACGGATTTCGACTCGTACCAGGGCTAACATTAAGAGGAAGACCCTGACTTTATCACATACGGCTCAAATTCTTAAGCAGGGGTTACAAGACATGAAGGATGTTGAAAAGGAAGCTGAGGAGTTGTTGAACACCTTGGAGTAACGTGGTGTTTTTGGTTGCTGGTTTTTTTGGGCGGTCCTTTTTTTGGGCCCTGCTGTCTCTTGGTGCTATCGTTTCCTTTTTGGGACAGCTATCTGGTTGTTTGTACTTTTTCTGTTTATCTTTTGGTGTTTAAACTCTGTGATTTCAGGTCCCTGTAAAACCTGTTTTTTCCTTTTCAAAAACATAGTGCTTGACTTTTGGTGAAAAACCTACATTCACAAGAAATAAAAAATAAATATAACAATAAAATAAAATTTATTTAAAATTATAATTTTTTAGAAGCTTATAATAAGGACTACATACAAAAAATAAATTTTAAATGAGTTCATTTGATCCCCCAAAAGGTAAATCAAAAGTGGTTTTTTATTAGCATTTTGATAGGTGTAAAGGAGACTCTGTTATAGGTATGGTTTAAAAATAGTGGGGTTATATCCAAGGGGGGTTTTATTTAAGGTATTTTGATCTAACCCTCTTCTATTGGAATGCTTTAAATGGAACTTTTTAAGGCTTAAATCATCATATTTTCCAAAAATATGTGATTTCAACAAAAAATAGAATCTCCCAAAAATTGTAAACCAGCTTTGTGGGATCACCCAACTTCATCCTTTAAATCCATGCACAAGAATTCACCATCCTGGTCATCCCCATAATCATATTCATCATCAGATATACTATCATCTTCTCTAACATAATAACTTTTCTTAATCATCTTACCTTTTTTATCTTTATTTTTGTTATTCAAAGCTCTTTTTGGACATCTTGAAGCATAATGACCTATCTTTCCACAACTAAAACATTTGAAAGGTAGCTTACCTCTATAATTTCTAGTACCCTTTTTCATTTTTCTCACAAATTTAGCTTCCAAATCATGAAGATCCTCCCAATCTGATTCCACATAATTCTCTAATTTTCCATCCTTAAAAGAAATCTCAACTTTTGCATTGCTTGGACCAAATTATCTCATTTCAAAAGCACTTAAGGATCCATACAACTAATCTCTTGTATATCTACTCAAATATTGATATTTTTGAATAGAAGAAACTTTATGACTATAAGATTTAGGAAGAGTTCTAGGTACCTTCTTTACCACGTCCTGTTCTTTGAGTTTTCCACCAAGACCTTTGATGGAATTAACAACTTCATCCACCTTTTTCTTGTAGCTTGAAATTTTGTCATCTTCAAACATCTGTAGGTTCTTAAATATGATCTTCAAGTTCAACATCATATCTTCTTTGAACTTTTCATCTCCTTCATTTAAATGCTTTCTAACTTTACCCAAATTTCTCTAGTAGTTTTTAGATTTATAAATTTTGCTAATTCATAATTGGAAAGACCACTTAAAAGAGTATACCTAGCTTTACCATTTATTTCATAGGCCTTCATCTCATCATCAGTTCTCAGACCACTTGCAAGTATAGTATATCTAGTCTCAGCAAAATTCTAAATTTCAAATCCAAGAAAAATCAGAAAGCCTTCCATCCTTTTTTTCCAAATTGCATAATTTGATCCATCTAATAGAGGACCATCTTTCTTGTGCACCATCCTAGATCTACCTCAAGTGATTAAGATTTCTTCCAAGAACATTTCTCTAATACCAATTGTTTAATGCACAAGACAACTGAGAGGGGGTGAATTAGTTGTACCTTAAACTTCAAAACCCTCACAAACATTCAGATCCACATTAATTTAATTAACCCTTAATCTATTAGAATAATTTATCATGAAACAGATAATAGAAATAGAGCCAACACAACACCATGCACAATGGAACACAATATTTACAAGGAAAACCATGGTGAAGACTATCTCACAATATAAAGTAATATCAACAACGATTACAAAGGGCTCACTGCCTAGAAGAAAGAAAGTCTCACTACAAGAATGGAAAAGAAGATAAAAAAGAATGTTATAATGATAAATCCATCTCAATGTAACATAAAAGACCACCACAACATCACTAGCACCTTTGTAGTATTACTGAATATTGTAGACACCTTCTCACTACATCTAGTAATCTAACACATGAAATCTCACACTGCACTTCATAAATTCTTACTTCACAACTCTATAATTCACACCATTCGCACTTTCTTTTAGCCCTTAACAACTCAACACTTATTTATACCATCTTCAACCTCAAAAACATTCTCCAAGGTCAACTATGCACCTCAACTATACAAATTTAAATTAGGTCAACACTAAAACATTCATGTGGTGGAAAGGAATGAAGGAAAACCACAACACACCTTAAATCATACCTAAATCCACTTGTACATACCACACCATTCTTGCACAAACATTGAATCAACTTTGCAATTAGTGTAAACACCCACAGTCAACCAAAGCCATGTAAAAACCATTAAACAATTAAGTACACTCTTCCTTTCATCCAAAAACAATTTTTGGACAACAAATTTCACTTGAACATAATCTAAAATATTCCACAAACACCCTAAAATCCAAAAAAAATCGTTTGCAACAGCTTTCACCTAAAGAATGTACACACCCAGTACACTCAGATAATTATTCCATACACTACAACTCAAGAAACTGATTTCCAAAGCACCAATCCTCAAACAAATTCTACTGAAGAAAGATAAAAACACTAGTAGTTCCCTTGAAGATCTGCAAAACTTGAAACCATTCTGTGGAGAAATAGGAAGCAAAACCATTTCTCCTAGACACCTAGATACAATGCACAGTTCACACACTAGTGAATGTAACTTCCCCTACACAATGATCTAGAAAACCAAATTTTGGATGCAATAGATCTAAACACCTCTAATCAACATAGAAGAAATGCGAAGCAAAACCAGAACACTAATCTGTAACACAGAACTCCACTGCAACACAATTTTAACTCTTTTTATTCAAATTTTCTCAAAAGCACTTGGAAACCAAGCACTAGAGACATATCCTCAACATCTTCAGCACTACCTCATCACCACCAATCCAACTACAATATAGCAACTCTACCATACATCCATAGATAGAATCTTATCAAAGCAACACTAGAGGTTTACACTAGTAGCTTACTAATGATAACACAATGAAACTAATCAAGGTGTCATTAGGGACACATCAACTCAATAACAATTTATCAAACTCTTGTAACAATCTTAAATTCTCATACAATTGACACCAGTGGCAACACCAAGGCTTGTTGGCATCAATGAAAACACCAACTTCACATACTTATAACAACCTCATCCTTCATTTTTGGTAGGAAACTCACCACCACTCCATGGATGAGGATTCTTATCCTCATTTTATGGAGGTTGGGTCCCTCCTTCTTACCTATTTATGTATGCCTATATGCCTAATCTATTTGGTCAACTATTATGCAATATTGTTTTATTATGCTTGATATCTATGTGATTTGTAGGTTTCTACATATTTTCTATATGATTTTGATGTTAATATGATTAATCTATATGGAATTTTTACTCCATTTATTGTTTTAATTATTTAATTTTCATATATTTATAGTTTTTATTATATGGGAAAAGTAGATTTTGAATGGACCTAAAACCATTTACAAGCAAGTTTTAAAAGGTCCTAAAACCCGAACATGTACGATTATGCTTCCAAAAGAAAAAGAAATGAACAACCTATAGCAAAACAACAACACTTCAAAGGATTAGCAAGACAACCCAAACTAGTAGCAAAACCAAGCTGCAAAAAATGGTTTTGAAGGGAATCGAAAATACAATAAAACTAGGTTTTTATAGGGACCTTGAACCTAAAGGCTTTGAAGGGACCTTAAAACCTTTACAACTAGGTTTTGGCAGGGACCTTGAACCCTTAGACATCACCTACATCAGCCACACAATGACAAACTAGTCGCTTAGGAAGACCAAAGAACTACCTGAGACAACTAGGAAACCAAAAACATGTGATAGCCAAACAATAGCATAACACTTAGCAACAACACCCATCAAAGTCTCCAAACCACTAGCTGAAATAGCCAAATCATAAAAATGCAAATGATCAAAAAATTAGATCCCATCAACACCCCCTCTCCACCTCTATAGGAGTATTCACCATGGAAACCCAAGCTGCCACTGCAGAGGAACTCCAGCCAATCGACATTCCACCTCCATAAGAATGGAATCCACCTTAATAGAAGATGCACTAGAGAAAAATCACAAAAGAAGTGTGAGAAAACCACCACACCAATAACACCCATCTCTACCTCAATACGAGAGGTCTCCACCTCCATAAGAGAGGTCTCCACCTTAGTAGGAGACACCAACTATAGGAAACTAAAGAAATCCAACACTCCAACAAAAAGAGTTAACATCTAGTAACAAGGGGAACTAACAACATCAAGGTCTTCAAGATGAACAAAGTAAGCAGCCCTATCAAATCCAAACCAAGGTTGGAAACAACACCCTTAAAATCTTGTGAAAGAAGAGAAACCCACAAACTAACCAACACATTATCCTCCTCAAAGGAGGAACACCCATCAATAGAAAGGGTAGCCAAGACTCTCTTAAGCATGAATAGCACCTGGGACTTAACAAAAAAACCTTGCTAGAAAAACTAGCCAATAGCTTCAAAACCAAACCCAAAGCAACAACAACACTTAACTACACCAAGAACATCTAGGACATGAGAGAACAAAGTACATCCAAGAAGAAAACATCGGAGAAAATTCTGGAAAAAAAGAGAGGCACCAAAGAAAAGCCACTGGGACCTGAGAGAAGCAAGACAAGGCAACAAAAGCCCCCAAGTAGAGAGAGTAGAGAGAAGGAAAGACCTTGAAGAACAACCTTCGACCCTACATGTCAATTAGGGTCTAAAACATGCCAAAAAATCTCCATAGACAACTCCACTAAAGGAAAACCAAAACCCACAACTTGTAGCAAAGAGGAAGTCCCACAGAAGCATAGAAGCAAGCCATGGGACCCAAGAGAAGCAGGACAAGGAAAGGAAAGCCCCCAAGTAGAGAGAGTAGAGAGAAGGAAAGACCATGAAGAACAACCTCCAACCTCGCATGCCAGTCAGGGTCTAGAACATGCCAAAAACTCTCCACAAACACCTCCACCAAAGACAAACCAAAACCCACAACCTACAGCAAAGAGTAAGTCCCATAGAAGCACAACCCCAAAGTAACACCAAAATAAATCTCCCACAAAGAGGCACTAGAACCCTTGAAAAGAAGGACAAGGCCAAGAGAAAATACAAGTAGAAATAGAAGAGAGAAGGAAAAATCACTAAAAGCAATATCCGACCCTACATGCCAATCAAGGTCTAAAAAATGCTAGAATCTCTCCACTATCAAACCCACTATAGGCACCCCAAAAAATGCACCCACCGCCAGACCAAGAGCTGCATAAAAGACTAGCAGGAAAGGAAATGAGATAGCCAAGCCCACTGGAAGAAATAAACAAGCACCCAACTGCACACCCAACAAGAAGAATTGTGCAAAACCCCACAAGGCGAAAGCAATAGCCAGACCTGAAATATGGCTCTCCAATAGGAAAACGATAGCATCCAACACCAAACCATAGTTTTTGTGAAGGAATAGACCCACAACAATGCATCTCAAGCCAAAGATAGTAGCCAGCTCCACTCCTCAATAGCCCCATAGAACGACATTAGCAACTAGCCTAGCAGTAAACCATCTGCATTTACAAAATCATTATCATCCTCTCCATAATCATCCCTAGATTTCAAATCCCCCCTGCTCCCTCTCTGCTCCATTCAAAATACACTTCCTTCACATATTTATAGCTTACATTAATTATTCATATTTATTTTGATAATGTTACATAATTCAAAATTATCTTAACTTTAATATTTATATTATATTAAATAATTGTTACTATTTAAATAAGTTCTATTGGAGAAATGTGACATTAAATTTAGTATTAGAGCCTTGTCAAGATTCAAAATTATATATTCAAGATAGTATCATGTGAATAACTTGATGATTAATATGATTTATTGACCAAATTAAATTTAAAATAGATATGTTCAATGTTATAAAGTTTTCACTTGAACCATCCTTGTTGATAATACAATGTTTAAAAAATATATGAACTAAAAAGGTTCAGATTTGGTATATATAATATACAAAAAAATACAATTTAGATTTACACAGCTATGAATAAATAAAATATAGAAAAAAAAAACTAATTATAAGTATGATATATTCTATATGTAAATGAAACGGTATGAACAATAGATTGTAACCTTATGTAGTGGGAGGTTATGTCTCTTTTTGAAAATCCTTGATAATATGGAATTTAAGTGTATTTCCTCCCATGTTAAAGTATGTGTACTTTTAAATACTATCATTAAAATTTTGCACTCCTTTATCTATATAAGCTATTTTTCTTTGAGTTTTAAGACATTAGAAGAAAATATACTTGTAGAAAAGGTTTTTTCAATATCTTTTTTTGACAAGATGCATGAAAAGAAAAAAAAGGCCACTCAATCATCGTGTGCTAGAATGGAGCCATGCTAATCCAATTTTTTCATGCTACTATATAAAATAAAATTCCTCTATATGTTATTATATAAAATAAAAAAATTGTATATATATTTTTATATATGGATAATTTATGAGTAGAATTTAAAGCAGTAGTATGTTGATTCATATTGTGCATTTTTAAATAAATCCAATAAGGGTTTAAAGTGAAAACATAATATCTTGAAATAGGGCACATATACTTCTTCCTTCTAATCTTTAGTGTAAAGTTATGTTTATTCCTTCATTGAGAATATATGTTAAGTGTATCACTTACAAAATTTTATAATTTATTATTTTATAACCTATTTGATGTCACAAATTCCAAGAGAAACATGTGTCAAATCTCATTGCACTAGATTTAAATTGTTGTTGTTTGGAACACTCACCACAAGCATCTCCTACATAACCATATATAATTTAAAAATATTATTCTTTCCTAATCTAAAGGTGATAGATTTTTATGTATGTGTTTAGGTTGAGACATGATACAATGATTTTTGTATGGCATACATGGTGTGTTTATTTTTCATTCCTTATCTTCATGCTAGGGGTGATGGAGGTTGAGAGTGTTGTAGTCAAAATAGTAGTCACATGGTACAAGTTGTAGAATCTTTTTTGAGCCCATGAGCACATAGGATTATGTTAGTGCAACAAGGTTATGTCCTTATTAGTTAGTTGATTATATTAAAGCCCTTCATACTTTTACATATTAATATTAAGTGAAAGAATGTTATGATTAGGTGTGTTATTCACCTTTCATATCCTAAATTTTAATGTAATTTATTATTTATAACTATATGCAACTCCAATTAATCATGGAATGTGTGAAATTGGGGCACTCAAATGAGGGTGGGAATATATAATTATTTAATTATTATTCAATGATGTAGAAATATAGTTGTAATGAGGAATTGAGGAGAGGTCACACAATCAAATTTTAAGAGCATCATTCATCCTTAGTGGGTGTAGAATATAATTATTTCTGCATGGATGATTGTTTGTGATTTATATTCCAACTTGAATTATGGATGTATAGAATATATTTTACAAGGCAGTATTGTAATGAAATAACTTGCAAAATAGAAGATATAATAGGAAATATGTTGTAAATATTTGATATTAGTATGCCACATTGAGGGGGAAACCTCCTAATCCACTTTAAGGGGGATACATCCAATAGTTTTCATCAAAAAACAATATTACAAACTTATGCATTGGATACCACCAAGGCCCACATAGATACTTAAGTATAACTCCTAGAATGACCTAATTACCTATATATTATTGTAATAATGGCTATATAATTTATTCAATAGTTAGGGTAACCATAAGCTAACTATTAACAACTTCATATATCATAATACACACTATAGGGTTAGGGACATAATAAGTGATGTTAAATTTCTTCCAAAGAAATATGTTTTTGATCTACATGCTATGAAATATTTTTTCCCTATTGTGTATCTCTTATTTTTTTTTTTTATAAATGATTTACATACGAAAATTTTGTTAAAGATATTGTAGAATGACTTTTGTAATAATCTCCCAAAAACATTAATGTGGGAATACATGCATGTTTAGTAATTGGTAAGTGGTTTGTGGGCACTTTTCCTTACAAATAATTTGTAAAAATATTGAAGAAGGTAATATTTAGTATTTTTAGATCTTACAAATGAAGAAGTAAAGGGAATGGTAGTAGTTTTCAAGAAGGTAAATAAAATATTCATATTTAATTCATAATTAAATTTTTTAGATCTTACAAATGAAGAAATAAAGGGAATAATAGTAGTCTTCAAGAAGGTAAATCTAATATTTATATTTTAATTCATGTTTCATATCCTATGAGAAAAATTTAGAGCATGTCTAGTCCAGGGAACTCCCCTTACAAATCTCAAACTCACAACAACAACAACAACAAACACTTAAAAACTCTTGGGTTACTTCCATAAACAATTTTAAATGGTGACTTGCATGTGCTTCTTTTAACTGGGTTTTTGTACAAAAAATCCACTTGTGGTAAGACTAAATACCATTCCTTAGGTTTGTCTCCAACCAAGCATCTCAACAAATTTCCCAAACTCCTATTCACCACCTCTGTTTGACCATCTATTTGAGGATGGTAGGCTGAGAAAAATTTTAATTCATTGTTGAGCTTCTTCCACAAATTCCTCTAGAACTAGCCAAAAAACTTGGTATCCTCGTCAAAAACAATGCTCTTTGGAATTCCATGAAGCCTCACAACTTCCTTGAAAAAAAAATCTGTAACATTTACGACATCATTATTTTTATGACAAGGGATAAAATTTGTCATTTTACATAATCTATCTACCACAAAAAAGATGGAACCATGTCCTCTTTGTGTCCTTGGCAATCCAAGAACAAAATCCACACTTATGTCCTCCATGGCCTCTCGGGTATAGGTAGTGGCTGATATAAACCAGTGTTTTGATTAACCCCCTTTGCCAGTTGACACACCCTACAAACTTGCACATACTTCCTTACATATTGCTGCAATTGAGGCCAATAATACTTCTCTCTAACCAATGCAATAGTATTATCAAAACCAAAGTTCCCTGCAAGTCCACCACTATGTTTCTCCTTAATTAAATTTAACCTCATGGAACTTCTAGGAATACACAATTGGTTACCTTTGAACAACATTCCATCTTGGACTAAATAATCCAACCACTTGGTTCTATCTACTGCAATAGGCTCCTTACAATCCTTCCATGCCTCTCAAAATCTAAATCTCCTTCATACATTTTCTTGAGTTCATTGAAACCCACAACTTCAACCTGCATTTCAATCAAAAAACCTTGCCTTCTACTCAAAGCATCGGCAACTCCATTAGACTTCCCACTCCTATGTTTCAAAAAAAAATTGTAAGTTTGTAAAAACTTGTGGAAAATGATTTTGGATTGCCCACACTACTTTAGGCCCTTCTAGGGTTTTTCACCTAAAAGGAGAAAGGGAAATGGGGTCCAAAATGAAAATTTATACTCTCAAAATTAATTTAAATGGGTTGTAATATGCCTAATTATGATGTACTAATGCATTGAACTTAAAATAAAATCATTTAATTATGCAAAACCTAAGAAATGCGAAGTGCTGGAAAACAAACTGTGATATGAAAAAACACCTAAAAATGCAAGTAAATGATGAAATAACTAAACAAAATTGGAGAGGTGCACCTAGAATCTAAAATTTGATGTGGAGAGATTTTGGAATCCTAAAAATTTGATATAAAATGTTGACTGGGACACTTACACCAGGATGGGCGACTTAGTCCCAGTTTTGGGAAAACTTGTCAGAACAAGAATCTTCCAAATAGGTATCTAATAATGTAGAAACCACTTTTTAGGCCTCATAGTGGGACTAATCCACCAGTAGTGGTGACTTAGTCCACTTGTAGATTTCAAGAATATCAGGACAGGATCCAGTAGCTTCAGGTTTGCACTTGCTTTTTTGACAAGTGTCCACACTTGATTCTGTAGAAAACAGGATAAAAGGTGTCTCCAAGCCTGAATTAGGGTTATGTTGACTTGAATAGCTTTGACAACTTGTTTACCACTTTTCAACACCTATTTCTTTGAAAAATCTACCTACAAATTCCACAAACACACATGCAAAGAGGGAAAAATAGTTAAGGGTTAGAGTATAGGGATTTTCCTTGGTCAAATCCCACTTTGGTAATCAAACCCTAGATAATGAAATGAAATGGAAAGAGAACATTTGATAAATAAACAACATGCAATTTCATAAACTTACCAAACCCTTGATGTCTAAATCTGAAGATATGCAATGAAGTGTTTTGATGGATAACTTGCTTGTGCTTAAATTGCTTGAATGTTTGTAAGATTGAATGTTTAATGAGTGCAAGATTGTAGGATATGAGAGATGAAAAATGAGGGTAAAATCCCTTATTTATACATGATTTTTACTAAATTTCCTAAAAATAACACATCACAAGCTGACCTCAAGGGTTAGAGGGCAAAATCCCTCAAAATTTAAAATAGTTTTGATTTTTGTGCCAAAAAGGACTAATTCACCCCTATTGGTGACTTAGTCCCACTTAAGCAAATTAAGTGGGTGTCAGGAATTACAAGGCATTAAATGTTGTCCAACGGGAATATCCTTAAAAACACATTTAAGGGGAGTCAAAAAGTGTATTAATGGGTCATTTAAACATGAGAAAGGGTTAAATTAGTGATGAAAAGTCTAGAAAAGTGTGAAAGTGAGTTACAACATTTCACAACACTTTGAAATAAGACTTGGTAAGTGATAAAAAGGGGTTATTTAGGTGAATTATGATGAAAGTTCCTAGAAAAGTGTGAAAGTGGGTCACAACACTTTTACAAGACAACCTAGAAGTCTTAATGATTCATAAGGGTCTAAGACCTAATGTGAACATGTTGGCCACATGACAACATAAAATCTAGGCAACATCAAGCCAAAGTCCATAAGAGATACTCTAGTGAGCATGAAAATGTCAACTATACATTTTTTGGTGACACATTAAGCCCCCACTTTAGTGAGAGGATGAACTTGCTTCAAACTCTCGCTAAAGCAGCCCAACATGCACATTGAGAGGGAAGCTAATGCAAACACATTATGAAGATGAGACAACAATAATGAAAAGGGATGATCAAGCCCCCAAGATTACAATCCCATGAAAACCAAACATAAGCGCAAAGGAACACACATGATGATGAGAATGGATGAAAGAAAGCTTCAATCATCTATCTAGCTCATTGTGGATTAGATCTTGGATGTTTTTTTGGAAAAATAAATGTCTACTCGCTCTGGGGCGACAAAAATTATGACTGTATGTTGGGTGAGAAGGCCCAAATATACTCACTCTGGGACCATGAGAATTTTGGTTGTCTGCGGGATGATAAATCCCAAAAGGTGGCTATGGAGAAAATCATGCCATACAATGGGCTTCCCGCTCAACCATATCAAAGTTATACCTCCTTATAACTTTAATAAGGCACCACAAAGGACAATGTCATTTCATGCTTCATAAGACAAGCAAAGCTTTGTATGATTAGAACAAATATAAAGGTACCACAGGCATGCAAGTTGTGTTATGCAAGGTGGCCATGTAAATGAAAAATGTAACATGAAAAGAAAATGTTTGAATGAGTCTTGCTTAGTTCATGCGAGGTCTATAACTTAGGGAACATTGTGTCTAGTTTCTCCAAGAGAGGACTGATCAAAGAATAGAATATTCATAGCTTAGGGGATGCAGTGTGTCACATTAGGCCACTAAAAGGAATGTAATATGCTAAGATAGATCATGCTTATGAAGGACACTACACCCAATGTCATCCAAAAAGTGACAAACACATCATATAAAGTAACAAGGTTGCACTAATAACCAATAAAATGCCAATCTATGACCTCACTTTAAAGGAATTACTACACACCGTTCTGTGAGCAATTACTTTAAAGTAGCAAATGAAAAATCCAAAAAGAAACAAGAAATGAGAGCCAACTAGGAAAGCCCCTATGTCAAGTCATATGTTTATGAGTAAGGATGTGTCATGCAAAGGAAAGAGAAAAAAAAGAAAGAGGGGTTTCCCCCAAAAAGGAACACACCAAACACATAAAGGATCTATGGATTTGGGGTCAGTATGTTTGTTGCTACAATATTTTTATGAAAGAGCTCAGAACTATCATCATTCCCCAAATACATAGAACTGGAAGAATGATAGAAAGAGAGCGAAAAGAAAAGAAAAAGAAAGATTTGTTTTGGGTCAACATGGAAGAGACATTGCGTTCTCAATGCTTTACATCATCCCCAAAAGGAGAATCATAAGAAAAAGTCAGAAAGAAAAGTAAAAGGACTGTTTGGGTCAACATGGAAGAGACATTGGGCATCTCAACGCTTTGTGTCATGATCCTCAAAAGGAAAACACACAAAAGAAAAGTGAAAAAGAAAATAAAAATGTATGACATATAAAAGGATAGAGGTAGAAATAGAGGAAGTGCACAAAGAGAGAGAGAACATCAAACACACATTACGGGGGAACATGATAGACACATACAAAAGAATAAAAATCAAATAAAAGAAAAATGCAAAAGGATATCAAGGCGAATGCAAGTCAACCATCTAATAGGTCATTTGCCTCCCCTTCATGATCAATGTATTGCGAGGGTGGTTGACTGTCCAAAGGAGGAATTTTGCAAGTGTTGAACTAGGGGAAGTACCTGTTTCTTCACTTAGTGTAGGATTTTTTTCATTTAAGCTCATGGAAGAGGAAAATAAAGAATTCAAATCATTATGCACCTCTTCATATATTTTAGAGATCTCCTCATCATCATCATCATCAAGATTAATCACGACGGGAGGACGGATGGTAATTTACAATGAGGGGTGTATCAAGAGTTTTGGTTGTCGTATTTGGTCATTTCATTGTGATTAGAGAGGAGGGTCATTATTTATTACTATTGTCAAAGGCAAAGGTTGATTTTCTTTTTTTTCTTCAATCTGTAATTGACGAGAAAGGAGACCGGCGTTGATGCCTACGCTCCCTAGCACCATGGTTTCTTTTGATTCTATTTTGAAGCTATGTGGGTGTAAGAGTGGGTTGATCCACCATAGGCTCCTTTTCTTCCTAAGGGGGGAGAACAGAAGGAATCGAAGGAGATGGGTCGATCACTTTCTCTTTTGTTTTAATGCAAGGGGCATGATGGGAGTGGTTTCATTATCTCTTGGGAATTTAGACGATGAAGGTGAAGTTTTTATTGTTGGTTGCTCGTGTGGTTGCACTATTTTTCAGGTTTTTTTTTAGGTTGAAGCATTGTCTCATCAAAGATTGGGATAGCGAAAGCGAATAGTGATTGAATGCAGAGGGACAATTTGACAATTTTATTTGCTTTAAACTTTTCATAAGCAATGAAAAAGAAGTATTTGTGAGGTGTAATGGGCTCCATGGTCTCTAGCCAAAAGGATTCTAAGGTGAAATTTCCTTTATAATACAAAGGTTTAAAGCCACTATGGTGGATAGTGAATATGCCATTGTCATGCAGAAACTTTAAACATTTGTGTATGACTGAAGGAACAACTTTCATCGAGTGAAGCAATGGATGGCCTAGCTATAGATGAAACTGATCTAATTGTGGAACGATAAAGAATATAACATCCATTTTCTAGGTATGTGTAGGATCGTCATGGAAAAAGCAGGCCCTTAAGTGGCAAAAAATTTAGAAAAATCAGAATTAGGCAAGTTAACATAAAAATTTGAATAAGCTATCTATATTATTTCAAAAATACGTAAGAATAAAATCTGTAGAAAATTGAATGTTGTTTCTAAACTACTAGGTTTATTTAAAAAAATAAAAAATCTATTTGGTGAAAATTTGAAATTTCAATGCAGTAGTACTTAAATTTCAAGGAAAAAATAAGAAGTAGGTGTCTATCTGACCACCTTAACCACAATAAAATGTTAATATTTTTTTATAATATTTTAGATATAAGTAGAGGACTCATGTCTAGATGTGATGCATTCTTTTTTGTAATTTTTTTTCTAAGTAAATAATTAATTATGAATTGTTTATTACAACTTTTAAAAAATATAAAAAATTATATGTCTAACCACCTTAACTTGGTCAAAATTTCATGAAATTCATTTTTTCTTTTTTTTAATCCTATAATATGTGAAGTATAGAATGTGATAGATGTTTCATATTCAAAAAATGTGATATCATTTGAAATCTTTAGATTTTTTTCAATCAGCCTATCAATTAGGACTTTAGACGTAATTCAAATAGAAAATGAGTAGTAATTATTTATTAAATTCAAAGTACAACATAATTTATATTGGTGGAAAGTTGAGAATATCCTTTAAAAACCCTTTCCGTTTCATCAATTTTGGGTAAAAAAAAATTCATCAGCCACATACCCTACGCGTACCCTCCATATCACCACTTTTTGGCCCATCATGATCCTGCACATACCCATCTTAGGTCCTATTTTTAACGGAAGAACAATCAATCTAATCATAGGGCATGTGAAACCATTATGTGTTTTGATCCACCCTCTTGGTTTTTCATAGTTATCTTGATAAAGATCATGTAAGGCCAAAAATTCTTGAGTGATCACATTCTCACCACAGGCGAGATCTATGAGTATCCCATTAGTGGGCTTATCATAAATGCATTCGACTATATAGAGAGGACCATTGAGAAGATTTGGAAGAATATCTTTAGAAGAGAAAGTAATATCAAGATTATTCTTAGTTTGGCCCTTATGAGGAATAACATCTATCGCTCCCACCATTTCATCCATAGGATTAATAGAGGGTGTATGTGGAATATGATCAAGATGTTCAGTCTCTTTATGAACAATCATCACATCATTGTTTTGAGTTTCACTTGCTTTGACGAATGAAACATTATGTTTAGGCTTGCGATTGGTAAAAAAATTTAAATTTTTATTGGGTGGGGCAATGAACATATTACCTTTTGTATTAACATTTGAAACAAATAGACAACCAGAATCAATGAGGTCTTGCACTATGTGTTTAAGACGCTTACATTGTTCTATGTTATGTATGTTTTGTCTATGCTAATGGCAATAAGTGTTAGGTTGGAAGGTTGGAGGAAATGGTATAGTTGTATCTAATGGTTCAACAGGAGGTAAAGAAATCAGTTTTTGCAGTATAAGTGGGGTCATGGTGTTATGAAGAGTGTTGGTAATGGTGTAAACTATCATTTTGGATCTCAATAATTGTAAGGTTTCACAGTTTTAATAGCTACTACTTGGTTGTTGACAGGTTGAGGTGGTTGTTGAGGACAGGGATTGAATTGTAGAAAACCTTTGTTTCTCTTTCTAAAGTTTTGTGAGTTTTTTTTGTTTCTTTGTTCATTCTTCTCAGCTCGGCTAGAAGTGGATTTTACATCACAACTAGTAACCGAGTTGTGATAATCACAAAGGGTTGTGAATAAGTGTAGGAAAGAAGGAAATTTCATCATGGTCAATTTATCTTGAATATGAGTGTGAAATTTTTCTATAAACATCTTTTGGAGATGTGAATCAGGAATTTTGGCATCTACTTGAGCATATAATGACTGATAGTGTGAAATGAAATCAGTTACTTTTTCGTCCACATTTTTTTTAATCTCATTAAATCAGCCATTGTCTTTTTGGGAGTCATATGGACTTGGAAATGACTTATAAAGGAATCAAAAATCTCATTAAATTATCAAATTGAATGATTGGGTAAGTTTGAAAACCACTCCAAGGCAGTGTCTTTTAAAGTTTTGGGAAACAATTTAGCTAACAGTTTATCGTCAAGGACAAAATCACTGCATAAGGTTGTATAGGCGTTGACATGATTAGTAGGGTCTCCTTTACCTTCATACTTCTCAAACCTAGGTATCTCAATTCCCTATGGCATCAGTGTTCTTAAGATTTCCAAAGATAATGGGCTACTATGGACATAGTAGGTTGGTGGTGTGGTTTGGTTTTGGTTTATGGTAGATATTTGTTGTTTCATAGAAGAAATAGTTTGGAAGAGTTGTGTAATGAGAGGGTCAGTGTAAGTGATATGAGGTGGAAGAGAGAATGGTGATGGATTATATGTAATGTTGGGACAAGTGAAGGGGACACAAAGAGGGGCAAAGGTGGTGGAGGATGGAACATTCGATGCTAGAAAAGAACTAGGAATGCTAGTTGGAATAGTGAAAGAAGGAGTCACCTAACTAACTTGTTGCATGGTTGTTGTAACTTGAGGAGTGATATAGGTAGGTATGGATGCTATGGTTGAAGGAGGAGGAATGTGAGATCCTCCTTGGCTAACCATAGTGTTTGTTGGTTGAGATGTGCTAGAGGTGCAAGAAGCATGTTTTTGGTATATCTCAACAATTTGTTTCATAACATATAAGCCCTCATCACTTTCAATCATTTGATGGATGTTGTCTATAGTAGGAATTGCAGTGGTTGAAATTTTTTCAAGACACAAGTTTTGTTGCAAATGTGCTAAATCCTCATGAATGTTAATTACTTTATCTTACGGAATGTGGGCATTTGATGTATCAACATGAAATGTATGTGAAGGTAAAGGTGTACTATTAATAGTATCCATTCCTATGCACCATTTTCCATACCAAGAGTAGGATCTTGAGACAAAGGTCCACAATGAGGGTGATCCCACAATAGTGGTTTACACTTTTTGGCCTAACTGGACACTGATATTTTTTTTTTTTAACACAATCTCCACATTCGGGCACCTATAGCGATTAAACCGTAAGGAATTTGAAGATGATGTAAACTAGAGTCTTGTCACATTTTGTCTGTAGATTCTAAAAATATTTTTTTCAATTTTTTGGAATCAGATTGCACTTCTTTTCCATCTCCCACAAAAATTGGTTTTTCTAAAAAACAGATTTTAAAAGTGACGACACCTCCCATAACGCATAACTTTTTTTCCATGAAGGATAAAATTCCAATTCTTTCAAATTTAGATTTATAACTCTGATATCTAGTGCTTCCACTTGGTTAGATATTTTTTTAATGAATATTTTTTCTTTAATCAAGTTCAATCAAATGACAATTCAGACCTAGCGCGACCGTATAACGCATAACTTTTACTGTATGTATCAAAATTCTTCTCTCTTTTTTTTGTTGGATCAAGGACTTCAATATCTGGTGCACTCATATTTAAATTTTTTTTTTATAATCTTCTATTTTTCCACTTGTGCAGAACAGAGATTTTTGTTTTCGATGAAAAACCTATATTTAATAAAACTTAAAAAATAGATAGATAATAAAACCAAAACATACTAAAATTATATTCATTGGATAGCTCGCTCAAGGCTACTCGATTTCAAGTTTTGTTTCTAAATATTCCCCCATTTTCATCCCCAACCGAGCTTGAAAGCGTAAAATTTTAGGTTTTTTGTGTGTACAAATTAAAAAATTAGGGAAAAAGGGGTTCGCTAGAACTGGGGGTTCTAGCGAACCCCCAGGGTCTAACCAGTCATTCGAACCCTGGTTCATGTGAACCCCCCTTAATATGTCCTTTGTTTTTTGGGCGGGAAATGTGGGCCCAATAGTTAATGGGTTCGCTCGAACCCTAGTTTGGTCGAACCCCTTTATGGTTCGGTCGAACATGTAGGTTCATGCGAACCCCTAAAACCAATTTTTTTGCCATGGGGTCATTTTTTCTCAAATTTCCTTCCTCTTCAAAAGTGTAAACCACTTATGTGGCTTCACCCATGAGTGTGTTATCACCCAATGCCATGAGTCGAGAACTTCTTCTCACTAAAGTATTATCAATAGGGCACCAAACACTCATACAAATACCACAAGAGGTGGAGAGATGCAAATGCAATGCAATCAAGGAGTAATAAAATGAAAATAACAATATTTTTCTAAACTAAAACAGGAATGCAATACCATAAAACAAAAGTATAGAAAATACCAAAAATTTCAATGCAAAATGTGCAGGAGGACTAAGTCGCCCAATATGGTGATTTAGTCCCAATGATATTTTTTTTGAGATTTTTTAGAAATTTTGAATTCAATTTTATGTCTTTTAGATGCACAAATACAACTATAGTATGAAAATGCAAAAATTTTATGATTTTCAATGCAAAAATGCAAGCCATTTTGAACTTTTCACTAATGCAATTTTAAAAACCCTAGGATGCAATTTAATCAATGCAATATATCTAATGAAACGCAGATGAAACCTAGGATGCACTTAAAATCATAATTAAATATGTTCAAAATTTAGGTTCACCAAAATGTGGACAATGATTTTGGATTGCCCACACTGCTTTAGCTCCTTCTAAAGTTTTTCACCTAAAAGGAGAAAGGGAAATGGGGTCCAAAATGCAAATTTTACACTCAATATTAATTTAAATGGATTGTAATATGCATAATTAGGATGTGATAATGCACTGAACTAAAAGGAAAATGATTTAATGATGCAAAACCTAAGAAATGCAAAATGCTGGAAAACACACTGTGATATGAAAAACACCTAAAAATGCAAGTAAATGATGAAAGAACTAAACAAAATTGGAGAGGTGCACCTTGAATCTGAAATATAATGTGGAGAGATTCTATAATCCTAAAAATTTGACTCAAAATGTTGACTAGGACCCTTATGCCAGGCTGGGCGACTTAGTCCTAGTTTTAGGAAAACTTGTTAGAACAAGAATCTGCCAAATGGGTATCCAAAGATGCAGAAACACTTTTTAGGCCTAGTAGTGGGACTAATTGGCTAGTAGTGGTGGCTTAGTCCACCTACATATTTCAAGAATCTTGGGATAGGATATTGTAGCTTCAGGTCTACACTTACTTTTCTGACAGGTGTTCGCACTTGATTCAACAGAAAATAGGATAAAAAGTGTCTCCAAGCTTGAATTAGGGTTAAGTTTACTTGAATAGATTTTATGACTTGTTTACCAGTTTTCAACACCTATTTCTTTGAAAAATATTCCTACAAATTCTACAAACACACATGCAAAGAGGGAAAAATGGTTAAGGGTTAGAGTATAGGGATTTTCCTTGGTCAATTTATCCCACTTTGGTAATAAAACCCTAGATAATGAAATGGAAAGAGAATGATAAATAAACAACATGAAATTTCATAAACTTACCAAACCCTTGAAGTCTAAATCTGAAGATATGCAATGAAGTGCTTCAATGGATGACTTGATTGTGCTTAGATTGCTTGAATGCTTGTAAGATTGAATGCTTAATGAGTGCAAGATTGTAGGAGATGGGAGATGAAAAATGAGGGGAAAATCCCTTATTTATACATGATTTTTACTAAATTTCCTAAAAATAGCACATCATAGGCCGACCTCAAGGGTTAGAGGACAAAATCCCGCTAGAAATTTAAAATAATTTTGAGTTGTGTGCCAAAAAAGGACTAAGTCACCCCTATTGGTGATATAGTCCCACTTAAGCAAATTAAGTGGGTGTCAAGAATTACAAGGCATTAAATGTTGTAAAATGGGAATACCCTCAAAAACACACTTAAGGGGGACTGGAAAGTGTATTAATGGGCTATTTAAACATGAGAAAGGGTTAAATTAGTGATGACAAGTCTAAAAAAGCATGAAAGTGAGTTACAAAACTTCACAACAATTTTAAATAATACTTGGTAAGTGATAAAAAGGGTTTATTTAGGTGAATTGTTATGAAAGGATCCTAGAAAAGTGTGAAAATGGGTTACAATACTTCACAACACTTTTATAAGACAACCTAGAAGTCTTAATGATTCATAAGGGTCCAAGACCTAATGTGAACATGTTGGCCACATTACAACATTAAATCTAGGAAAAATTAAGCCAAAGTCCATAAGAGAGACTCTAGTGAGCATAAAAATGTCAACTATACATTTTTTGGCGATACAAAACTCAACCCATTTCATGTTCCTTTGACTCAACTTCCCTTGACTACTCAAGTATTGGAGTGCTTGATGATTAGTATATAAAACAAATTCTTTTGGCATAAGATAATGTCTCCATTTCTTAAGTGCTTAAATGATTACATAAAAATCTTGATCATAAGCTAAATACTTTTTCCTAGCATCATTAAACTTCACTCTAAAATATGCAATAGGCTTATCTTCTTGGCTCAAAACAGCTCCAATAGCATTACCACTTGCAACACAATCCACTTGGAACACCTTGCTAAAATCTGGAAGTGCTAAAAAAAGTTGCATTATCACTTTACTCTTCAACAAATCAAAGCTCTTTGTTGCCCTTGTAGTCCAATTGAACTCTTTCTTATCACCCCTCATAGTTTTAGTTAGTGGTGCACATATGTTACTAAAATATTTCATGAACTTTCTATAAAAACTTGCTAGCCAATGAAATGATCTCACCTTTGTTACACTCCTTGGCATTGGCCATTCTAGAATAACACTCACCTTTTTTGGGTTCATCTTAATGCCTTCACTTGACACCACGAAACCCAAATACACCAATTCCTTCTTCACAAAGCTACATTTCTTAAGATTAATTAGTAATTTCTCTTCTTTAAGCTTCTCAAACACACACCTAATGTGCATCAAATGTTCCTCTAGTGTTTTTCTGAAAATAAGAATATCATCTAAATAAACTATTACAAACTTTTGAAGAAACTCTTTCAAAACTTCATTCACGAGTCTCATAAAAGTATTGGGTTTGTTGGTTAGCCCAAAGGGAATGACTAACCACTCATAAAAACCTTCCTTTTTCTTGGATGTCATCTTCCACTCATCTCCTTCACGTATCCTTATTTGGTGATACCCACTCTTCAAATCAATCTTGCTGAAATATGTTGCTCCACTCAAGCAATCCATGATATCATCCATTCTACGTAATGGAAATTTTTAGTTTATTGTGATATTGTTTATAGCTCTGGAATACATGCAAATCCTCCATTCTCCTCTTTTATTTAGCAAAACAATAGTAGGCACTACACAAACGCTTAAACTCTCTCCTATCAAACCCTTCTTCAATAAATCAACAACTTTCCTATTTACCTCCTCATTCTTTGTAGGTGACATTCAGTAGGCTGCCTTGTTGGGTAAAGTCTCTCCTAGTATCAAATAAATTTGATGACTAATTTTTCCTCACTAGTGGGAGTCCTTCAAGCACATTATCTGAAACAATCATCTTGAACTCTTGTAGAAAACCAATAAATTCTACAAGAATTTCATCAACAAATTCACGGCTAGATGTAGGAATAATAGAAAAACAAACCTTCTCATGCTTCATGCCATCAAGAAATCTCCTTGCATCAACTAAGAAAACTCTAGAATTACCACAAACTTGAAAATTTTCCTCCTTCAAAGGCTTCAACTTATGCTTCACTATGTCCTTTACAATTGTGTAGGTGTGATATCACATAGAATCTCATCATGATAATTCCCAATCTTAAACTTTACATTGCATTCTTCATTTACTAACAACTTCTAGTTATCTTGAGCCCAAGAAATCTGGTAAGGTTTTGGGTGTTTTATCCTCTCAAGAATCAAATTTCTCACCATCTCATCGGACACAAGATTTTTTGTGCTTCCACTATCTACTATGATGTTACACACTTTTTCTTCATAGTTGCACCTTTTTCTGAATAACTAATTCCTTTACAAAGGCTTGTTATCTTCATTCAGGATTACTCTCCTTGTCATCAGGACCTCTCCATCTTCTACACCTTTTGATTGTGAGGAAGGTGCCTCCTCCTCATTGACATTTTATACCCTTCTTTGATATTCTTGTCTCCTTCTTGGATTCTCCTCTATTTGTGGGAAATCATAGGCTCGGTGTCTTTCTTCTCCACATTTGAAACAAGTACCCTCAAATGGGCCTCCACCATAACCACATCCTCTACCTCTACCTCTAAAATTTTAGTCTCTTGAGCTTTGTTAGGCTTCTTCATATTTTTCTGCTCTATTGCTTCCCTCTTCATTCTTGGAACTCTTCTACTAATTTTCTTCATTTTTGTAAGTTCTTCCTCCTACCTTGCCTCTTCACCCACTTTCTTTCAACTTGATTTCAAGCCTCTTGTTCAACCTTTCCTCTATCTTCAATGCTATTTGATAAGAATCTTCCATTGTCACAACTCTGACAAGTTCCATCTCTTCTTGAATGCTTGATCTTAGCTCGTTTATGTATCTTGCAACCTTTTCATTGGTCACATTTGAATGTCTAGTCCTTATAAGAATTTTATGAAATTCTTTAGTATACTCTTTAACAGTCTTGCTTGCTTGTTTTAGACCTTACATCCTCTTAAGCAAATCCAACTCAAATTCTTCAAGAATAAATTTTCTTTTTAATTTTTCTACCATTTTATCCCATCTAGTAATCTTATCTTTTCCTCTTCTTCCCTTTTCTAATTGAACCTCTCTCCACCATATTGAGGCATGTCCTTTTAGCCATGTCTTGGAAAATCTCACTTTATTAGGGTCTTCTATCTCTTCAAATTTAAAATACTTTTCCATCTCATTAATCCAATCTACCAATTCCTCTGGATTCATACTTCCATTAAACATAGGCACATCCATTTTTGGTCTCTTCCCCATTTTTGTTAAAGCTTTCAACAGTGGGTCATTTGCAACTGGTACAATTTCCTCTCTTTGCTCAGTATCTAGACTAGCATTCTTTGTGCTTTCGTCTTCATTTTCAATTCTTGGGTCTCTCATTCTTACAAATCCACTCCTTATCTCATTTTGTAGTGTTTCAACCTACCTTCTCAAGGCTCTAAAATCATCATCTCTTACAAAATTATCTCTTCCTCTACCTCGACCACAATAGGCTCCTCTCCCATCCATTTTTCTCTTCAACACCCACAACACAATCCTAGTGCAACTACCTCTCTTTGGAAGTCTATTACACACTCAAGATCAACTTGCTCTGATACCACTAGTGTAGGGTACTCCCCTTACAAATTATAGACTCACAACAACAACAACAAGAAACACTTAACAAGAATGTGAGAGAGAAGCAAAATCTTTTTTTATTCTAGTGCAAACAAAATGGCATTACACAACTACATATGCCATCATATGGACCTTCTTGACTTCAATATTTTTCCATCTTCAAATCAGAGCTAACTCCCCTTCCAACTTCGTGCCTTCATGGTCATAATCTTCTTGACCTAAATCCCCCTGCTCTCCCCTCGCTCTAGTTCAATGTGTCATTTTTTGTGGCTAGTGCAAGATCACTCTTATACCTTGGATGCTCCTGCATCAATGTCAATGATAGATGATATGGATTTAAAGGAAGTTTTATGAATACTTTTAGAAAAATGAAGTAGGAAACAATTTTGTACAATTTTTAGAAAATAATCCTAAAAAAATTGAAGAATATTTTTGGAGGGCAATAGAGATTCTGATTTCAATCCTTAATATTTTTCCATATCACTATATCTCTAATTAATAAAATAACATTTAAATTCAAACAATAATTTTGTAAGTCAAAAAGAAGAGTTTGTAAACATTTTGACATGCACACACATTAAGAATAAATATCAAGTAATCAATTTAAAATCAAATACATGACAAATCCAAATCAAAATAAAAATTTAAAAAATGTCAAAAGTATAATTTTACTCCAATCACATTAATAATGTTAAATAAAATTTAATTAAAAAATAGTTTTCTAACAAATGAATCTTACAACTTTGACTTACAACAAAAACTTGCAGTTTTATATATTACATATATTTATGGTATAATCATTTTGTAATGCAGAAAATGTAGCACTAAAAATTAATGAGAAATTACCAAAGAACAAGAAGTTTATGTTAAGTGTATTACTTACAAAATTTTAAGATTTATTCTCCTTATAACCTATTTTGTGTCACAAATGCCAAGAGCAATAGTCATTAAATCTTGATGCACTAGATTTCAGTTGTCACCATAAGGAACACTCACCACAAACATCTCCTACACAACCAAGACATGCCTGATTTACAAAGATTAATTTTTAAATTTAAAAATATATTAATCAAAAAGAAATTATTTTATTTGACTACTTAAAAGTATTTATCTATTATACTATTAATTGCAATATCTAGTCAATGTATGAGATGTCAATCTTTCATTTTACTTCCTCTTTAAACTATCAAATCTATAATTTAAAGGAAAATGACATGTTTAGCTTATACTCAAAGCATATACATAGATATAAATTAAAAAATTAACTAGTAAAAAATATATATTATGATATTGCTATTAGGATTCAACCATGTAGTCTATGAGACAAACTCATTGACCCATGTTTCATGAGTAGTGGTTCACAAGAACCTCCTACTTATCAAAAAAAATATATATTTAAATATGAATTAAAAAATTGATTGTTTTTAATTTAATCATAATAAATATAAAAGGTAATGCAATTAATATCTTAAAAAATAATTTTAATGAAAGAAAATAATTGTATATATTAAAATATAAATATATTTTATTAAAATTTATCATTTTATGTTAAATATAAACATTTCATTTTATTGATGAACATGTGTGTATTTTTATTATATTTTCATCAAAAATAAAGTTCAATTATATAATATCATTTCTATGTAGTATCTTGTAGTATTTTCCTAATCAATATTCTTTAAAATAGATTAAAAACATATGTTATTAAAATATAATTTCATTATAATCAAAATAAAACTCATGAAAATATGTTTAATAATTTAATCTTTTATCAACAAATCTCATTAAAAATATAATGTGAAATTTATTATTTAAAAATATTTTTCTTAACTTTTATATTCTAAAATAATTTAATATTTAATCCAAGTAAATGCTTCATAAACAATTTGTTGTAAGTTTAACTCATTCTAATCTAAAAGTTCAAGATTAATCTTTTGATTATAACTAAAGAAATCAACTATTGTTTATAGCTTAATATATTAAAAAGAAGAAACAATTTATGTAATTGTCTACACATTAATAACACTATCTTATAAATCATTCAATATCATTAAATTAAATATTATCATAAAAAAAAAGATTCAATTATTTTTTAATTTTATTTCAAAATTTTGTAAAAATATTTATCAATTTATGATATAAGTAAACAATCCCACTTAATTTTTGAACTATAATATATAACTTAGTTTAAATGATTCATTAATATATATTATAATTCAATAAATATGTATTTTTTAATTTTAACTTATCCTTTATCATTTTAGTGGATAACATTCTCTATAAAATATTTATAAATTTGGTATGTTGTACAAACACTAGATAGATTCATTTATGTTTTGTGTAGTATTCCATATTATTAGTGCACATCAAAGACAAAATGTACCATAAATAATAGTGTTTATTTGAATACATCATTGTTATTTTGAAAATTTATACATACATTTTTATTTTGACATCAATACAACAATATACATCATGATACTTATTGCATATGGTAAATCAAATAGTACATCAAACTAGATTTTATGTATCATCAACAAGGTTTAGAGAGAATGCATTTTAAAACCCCAGCATTTTCTGTCAACTTAGGCACTGCTCTCCCATTCTCAACCTTGAAAACTTCTCTCTTCTTGTATATATTGGCCACTTTATTTTTTCCTGATGATACAAAATAAGCTCCATTGTAAAAAACATCTTGTGCAGATTTCCACGCCCAATTTGCACAAGTTGATGCTGGATTACACTCTACACGTCTTGTTACTTCCTTCTTGTAGCTCTCATTTGGTGCAGTGAAACTATTCCCTTCACTTAGAATGGTTGGGTGTGAACTCCCACCAATTGCGTATATACTCCATGAGTCATAATTGTTGTTTACAACATGTACAAGTCCATATCGTGCCCTACAAATCCATTTTCCTTAGTTTCATAAATTTCAATGAAAGAAAAGAAATCTCATAAAAATAATCCCTCTATGTCTACCAAATACTTTATATCTTATTGTGAACAACTGTTTTAATAAAATTTGAAACATTCAAATGTACTTTTAAAGAAAATAAAATTGAATAGAACTATAATATTCAAAACATCTTAATTTGAAATATAAAAATATAAAAAGTTAGTAATAAAAGTTTAAGGTTTGAATCTACCAAATCTATGAAAGGAATATAATTTTCTTTTAAAATACCTTGACATTCGTTGTCCACAATCAGGTCCAAACTGATTGAATACCACTGTTACGTTCATACGTTTATCACCATCATATGTATCACTATGTCCTAACAACATCACCTATTCAATATCCAACAACAATTAATAATTTAAAATAATCATTATAAATTCCTAAAAAAACGACTAATCAAATGTGTATTATACTTAAAAAGCACCAAATTATTATGAACTTCAAAAATTACTAATGCAATACATACATAAGATATTTAAGTTGGGCACACTAGAAAGAATGCTTACTTTATGTTGGTTGAAAAAATGGTTATTGGAAATAGTAACTCCAGTGGAAGCAAGCGTGACGTCCACGAGACCGTCAGCAGAATTAGAAAGAGAATTATGATCAATCCAAATATTTGTAGAAGTGCGCGTAGTAATGGCGTCGCCATCCTGAGGATGAACAGGCACCACCCCAACAGACTCGCTTATCAAAACATCCCCCAAAACACTCGTCACACAGTCCTGTATATGTAAACCGTGTATAATAACATTGCTCACTTCCATAACTAAGAAACAAGGCCCGCCATTGCCAATATGAACGTTTGCTCCTCTGCCATCGATAGTCTTTCGACCCGCAATGAATATGGGCATTTTGGGCTTTATTTGAAAGTCCCCAGCAAAAATGATCCAGAGAGGGTCTTTTCGCGTTGTTCCATAGCGCAGAGTACCTGGTGCAGGATTTACAGGGTCGTCATCTGCGCTTGTGACGGTATAAAAAGCTCCTCCTGCGCCTCCCATGGCGGAGCTTCCGAAGCCCACAGCGCAGTCTGCAAGCTTCATTCTATTTTGCCCCCAGTTTGAGTCTCCTCTCCAGCAGCTATCTATGAGATTCCCTCCTCCATAAGAAAAAGAGGCTTCAATGACAAAAAGGAAAACCAGAACTGCTATTAAAGCAGGGGTAGACATGTTGGTCAGCATAATGTAGCAAATTCACTGTAATGTTGAATTCCAAGGTCATCCTTTTTGGGTATAAATAGCGGCAGCTCTACTCGACTGTATTGTTTCAGTTGTAGTGTTCTGCTGTAAGTATATGTCTTTCTTCCCTGCTTTTTCTCAGACGAAAACAGATTTTGAAGGGCGTGTGATTTCTGGAGATCATTTGCAGCAACCCAATGAAGACGTGTTTATAAACGGATAGAATTATGGATATCGTGGCAAATCAAATATTTCCGTTCGACTGTGAAGTGATTGCCATTCATTTCAACATGTAGATTGATCGGATATTGTGGCAAATCAAATTAAATGATGTTTTATTCTGTGTGGAAAATCTGCTTACTTTCAGAAATCTAACTGGGACACATGTTGATTTACAGAAACAAAATGATTCTAACTAAGCAACGTCATGAATAATGAATTTGGATTGTGTTTGACCAGAAAAATGCGCTGCCATGCAGTATGTGTTTGCATTTAATAAGCTTGTTGCCTTCAAATAATCTGTGTAGGCATATCGACAGTTTTTTATTTCCGCCTCAAAGTAAGACACCAGTTTTGCTAAGAAGAGTTTTAACCTATTCAAATAAAAATAAGTATAAGATAACTCCTAAATAAAATAAAATGACTCTCAGTTCTTCAAAGTAAAAAATGTAAATAACTAATAAAATTAATAGTTTTAGATAAACAATTTTTTAAAAATAAAATAATTAGCACTTGCACTTAAAGGAGGTTCAAGGATTACGCTGATAGAAAACTATATGTATGTTAATATGTTAGAGAGTATAGGTTTGTGCAAATTCTAGTTGCATGTGGGTGGATTAAACAATTAATAATAAATGTTAAATAATGGAATGAAATAAACTTAGACAAATCTAGAATTTTTCTTTAAAGAAATTAAGTATTATCTGATTATGAAATATTTGCATACAGATTTAAAACATAAAGCAATGCAAATGAAAAAAGAAAGTTGCCACCAAATTGATAAAAAATATTGCAAATGAAAATAGAATGTTCCCATCCAGTTGTCAAATCAATATTTATCTGGCTTTTATGTGATAAGTGAGATTTTGGAGGCTTTTACCTAATATTTTGGAGACTTTTACCATTAAACAACAGCTGGTTTACCATTAAACAATAGCTGAAACTTGTTTCCTAATGACTCAACAATGGTTTACAAGCGTGAAACTTGTTTCAGGCTCAATTAGCATATATCATGCATAGAATATTGCTTGTTTTCTTATGATAGAACAGGAGATATGCATATATCCCTTGTCCCTTCTAAGTTTCAATTTTAGTGATGGAAATTTTAGTGATTTCAATAAATATGAATATTACTTGTTTGATACTTTTACCTACAAGGTGGATTTCAGACAATCATGCATATCTCTGCTTTCCTTCTAGTATTCACCTGTGATCTTGTGCCTCTTCATGGTAGATTATCATAGGATACATGACCGTGCTATTGAAACTTACACTGTCTTTACTTCAAATGGAGCACTATTCATTATCTTTATCCTCTACGCCTTGAAACATTATCATATTGCTCTGTACAGTAAACAGTGTCCTAGTCGCTTGTACCCTTCATGAACTACTGTCCTTTGAAGTTTGTTGTTTGGACTGTCATCTGACAGTGTAGACTGTCACGACAGTGCTTGCTGTAGAGTATATTGTACCTTTGCTATCATGTCTCATGAAACTATACACCCTTCTTTCTCACTGAACTGTCTACTGCCTTGTGAGTTCCTGCCTTGGAATCTATAACCATATCAACTGGAGTAGATGAAATAGCATCAGATGGTGGAACAATGATGACTACCTTGGACAGACCTGGAAGAAGACAGAGATCTTTGTGCAGCAATAGCATATATCACACAACTTTATGGCACGCTAAACTGTGCTTCATCAACTACTAAGGTGCATATATTGTGATGAAAATAGGAAATGTTGGATTTAGGTTCACTGTTTTGCGTATATACTTGGAGTAAATTCATTGAATTCATTCACCCCTACAATCCCTTTATCCTTCTATCACAAGAGTCCATCTTATTAAGCAACCTCCCTTTCCATTATAAAACTTGTAACTGTCTTTCTCTCTACAAGCTCTGTGAACTGTCATGGTACAATCATTTTGTTGACTATCTTGGACTGTCATATGATAAAATTTGTATGATATTTTTTAATATCACATGCATACTGACAATGAATTTTGAGTTCTGAATGCATATATTGAATATTGATAATGAATTTTGAACACAAATGTTATATGTTAAGGTTTTATAATGTATATATGCATGCTTTATTTTTGTTTTCATATGAATATTTAAATTTTTCCTATATATTTTAAACTTTCCCTATATTTTATATAGCCCTCTCCTTTGCCGTCCCCTAGCCATCCTCAAAATTGGCTTGAAAAATCAAAAACTTGGGGATGCACACTATCGTCCCTGTCCCAGAAACTTGGTATAACACTGAGAAAATACCATCCTTCTTCCATGGACAATAGTTAGGAATTCATCGGTGAAGTTTGCAAGGGTAAGTGCCTACATATATAGGTGTTTGCATACTCTACTACCTTTTTTATGCTTTAAAACTGACTTGAATGGCACACATCACTAAAGCCTTTGCCACCTTATGACTGACTAAGCTGAGTTTAGGTGTGGTTTAGGCAGCTGAAAGTATACTTTTACAACTTGTTTTCTCCTTCATAGTGTGCTTTTATAACCAAATTGTCATGTTTCAAGTGGAATTTCCTAGTGGATTTGACAATCCAAATGTGTGTCATCCTTAAGTGTGTTTTATTCCCTTTAATACTTAGGCGCTCTTCCTTCCCCTATTTTTGTCAATTTCCTTATGCTTTAGGCACTGGTTTTAGGTGGCAAGCCACTAAAGTTGTGCACCTACTTATTGATGTGTTAAGACTTTTTATGTGCAGAAAAAACTTAGCAAGGTTACAGCCACAAAAGGATGCCTTTTGTTTCTTAAATTAAATAATGAGTTAATAGTAATAGTTTTGTATTTTATAAGTATTTAAAACCCTATATTCCACTTTTTAGTTTCCACACTAATTTGAATTATTTTCCTTTGATATTGTCAATTTTGCATTTTACAAGTATTTGAAACCCCATTTTCCACTTCATGAGTATTTAAAATGCTATATTCCACTTCACCAGTATTTGAGACCCTAAATTCTACTTCAAAAACATTTAAAACCCTAAATTCCATGATGATCAGCAATGCAGAATATACCAGGTAAATAAGAATGCAAATGCTTCGACTGATGTGAGTATGAATATCGATTTAATTGTTTACTTGATTGAACTAAAAAATATAAACGAAATTGTTTCTACTTGGGGATTAAAATAACAAGGTATGGCAATGGTTCTTTCCGAAGCATTGTTGTTTTTTCCTTTCATGGAAAGTTACTTTGAAGTCTCTGATAGAAAGGGAAAAGAGAGGAAGATTTCTGGTTAGCGGAAGAACTTGTTCTTTTTGGAGGATATATGGAAAATGAAGGAAAGGAGAGCTAGGCAGTGAAGATAAAGGATAAATTGTAGCAATGATAAGATTGCAGTGATTCTATGAGATTAATTTTTTATTGGAGTTCAACTACTCGAAGATTCTGCAGGCAACAGCGGTTCAACTGTCTGAAGATTTTGTAGGCAACAACAGTTCAATGCTCAGAAGAGTAAAGTGCAGTTTTCCATTGCGTGAGACTAAGGAATGACTGGCGTGTAGTTTTCCATTGCGTTAGACTAAGGAATAACCGACGAGATTTTTTTCAGGCCATTTTCCTCAAGTGTGAGACAATCCTGATGGGTTGTACCCATGATAAATAGCCTATCAGCTAATTATGATATTTCTTGAAGTTTTTTGTTAGATATATTTTAGATTTTTATATTAGGTTTTTTTTAACAAGTTTGTAAAATTATTGAAAAATGAAATAAAGATAAATTAAATAAGTTAATTTTTTGATATATTTAGATGTATTTTATATAATTTTTTCTATAAATAGGTATGTTAATTTCCTTTTAGTATCTAGAGAAATTTTTTATTGAGAATTTCATTTTGGTTATGAATGATTTGCATTAATGTAATGGTCCAAACTCATGAGCTTAGTGGTTGTAGTGTTGAAAAATGTATCCCTTTACATTTTCACACTTGTTTGGGCCTCCTAATTAAATTGGACTTAATAATGCCTTAATTTATAGTTGAAAAATGTATCCTTTTTACATTTTCACATTTATATGGGTCCTCTTAATTAAATTGAACTTAATTATGCCTTAATAAGCCCTATTTTACATTTACAAGCCTAATAAAATATCTTTTGAAGGGGAAATCCAACAACAATTAATGCCAATACATAACACCTTGCATTGAGCAATATGTGTTCTAGGAATAGGGACCTAGGACCCATTCGCCTATGATGAATGGGTCCTCCATAGACTTTTGAACCATTTTTAAAACATGTTTTGGTGGTTTTTTTATCATCCCAAATTCAAACTCCAAATGTTGGCTTGTAATGTTTAATTTTCAAGAAATTAAGGATAAATGTCTATAAATACAAGGTTATTTTATCAAATTAACATTAGATTTCAAGAGCACAATTGAGAGAACATTCACAAGAGAAAATATTATTGTCAAGAGAATTCAAGAGTAGATTTCTTCATCATTTATTGCAGCATTCAAGATCTCAAGCATCATGTCAAAGTTATGTTCATTAATGCATATTTTTGGAGCTAACATTGTGATGTAGGTTTCAAGATCTAATTCAAGCATTCAAGTCAAATATCCAAAGAAATATTCAAGTATCAAAATCTACATCCATTGAAGCCATTCCATGCAAGTTTCAGTCCTTCAAAGATCCCCATTATCAAGGTTTCTACACTTGGGTTTGTTGATTGGTAACATAGCTTTGTCCATTCTTCATTCCTTCTTTCATTTTATTATTTTATTTCAAGGTTTAATTACCAAAATATAGTTTGACCAAGGAAACCCCCATTCACCCAAAATAAAACATTTTTCCCTCTCTCTTTGTGTGTTGCAGATTTTTAGGTTCATAGGTTGAAGAAAAGTTGGAAATCTCAAAAGTGCAAAATTGCAAAGTTGCATTTGTTGTCACCTTTGTTGTCATCTCATGGAAACTCAGATCCAAAATTTATTTCCAATTGTTCAATTATGAACCCAGAGGATCTGGAAGTGTGGACATAGGAGCAGAGGACCCAAAAATCAATTTTGAAAATCCCTAGAAAGACCCATTCACCCATGGGCGAATGAGTTTCAGATAGCCTCCCAAAACAATGTTTTGGTGACTAGTAAATAGTACTCTCCCCTTCTCAGATCTGGAGGAAGTTTGGTTTTTCTTTCAATATTGATCTTAATCTTCAAGATCCAAGTGGTAGATTGTATTTTGGAGTTGATTTTCTATTTTCATTTTTTCTCCCAAAAGTGTTGTTTGGCCTTGACCCTCATCAATCAAGCATAAGGAAATCTGAAGATTCTCACATTGGGTTGATTCACCTAAGGGTTGTTAATCAATTCATTATGCGGATCTCATTTCCTAATGAAATTAGAAATATAGGGTATATTTCCACCCTTTGGATTTACCTTTCCATTTTGGGAAACCCCTCTTATTTTTCTTCATTTCAATGCTCTACTAGGAGCTAAAAGCTTGCTAGCTTAATTACCCATAAGTTCTCTAAGACCATGAACTCAATGGTCGAACAAGGTGATGCAAGAGCATCTAGTGGTGTAAGGGTAATCTTGCATTACCCAAAAATATTTTATTTTTATTTTGTTTGTAGTTAGTTTTTTTGGGGCCTATAGCGTAGAAAAATGGATCTTTCGAAGTTTTTTTGGGGCCTATAGCATAGAAAAATGGATCTTTGGACATTTTCATGCTCATTTGGGTCCTTCTTGTGGATGTTGGCTTAGTTTTGCTTGTTTTAGTGTTGTAATGTGGTTAACACATTCACATTAGGTCTTGGGCCCTTGTGAACTAATAAAAAATTTATGATGCCTTGCAAAAGTGTTGTGAAGTGTTATAACACACCTTCACACCTTTCTAGGATCTTATTAATATATTTCACCTAAATAACCTCTTTTCATCATTTACGAAGCCTTATTTCAAAGTGTTGTAAAGTGTTGTAACAAAATTTCACCCTTTTCTAGACTTTTCATTAATAATTGGACCTTTCTTATACTTTAATTGACCCCATTTTATGTTTGCAATCCTTACTTAAGTGTATTTTTAAAAATAATCCCAATCTTGCATCATTTGAAATATCTAAATTCTAAAAGCCACTTTAAATACCTTAGGTGGGACCCATTCGCCATTAGGGAAAATGAGTCCCCTTTGGCACAAAATTCAAATTCAATTCAAATTTCTGGCAGGTTTTTATTTTCTAAGATCTAAGGTGTGCCTATGATGTATTTTTGAGAATTATTGCATAATTAAGTATAAATATAGGGTTTTTCTACTCATTTCATCCCCAATCAATTAATCAATCAATCACTCGAGCATTTTAGGCATTTCAAGCATTTTCAAGTCTACATCCATTGGAGCTATCACTTGCACATGTCTGCAGCATTCTACTTCAAGGGTTTGGTCTAGGTTGTAGATTTGTCAAAGAGCAAGATTGGAAAAAATTTCAACAAATTATCAAAGCTATTCAAAGTTGTCAAAACCCTAAGAGAAGCTTGGGGAATTCCTATAGGTCAAATTTGACAGTTTTAGACCCATATCTGAATCAAGAGTAGAAAAGCAGACTAAAGGCTACAGTTTCATGTTTTGAATTTCTAAAATCTAGAGGTGGACTGATTCGCCATTAGTGGCGAATGAGTCCCACTACCTAGGCTTAAACAAGAATTTTGAAGATATGAGTACCCAGTTGTCTGAAACCTATTCCAGAAAAATCTTCCAGAAGCAGGACTAAGTCGCCTAGCTTGGTGTATGAGTCATAGTTGGCATCAATAGTGAATTCTTTAGGATTCTAAAGCTCCTTTCCATCTCTTTCCAGTCTCAAGGTGCACACTTTCAATTTCATAAGTTTTTGTTACAGTTTACTTAAATTTCTAGGTCTTTTTGGATATCATATTGCGTTTTCAAACATCTTGCATTTTCTTAGTTTATATTTGGTAGTTAATCTCCTTCATCATTTTTCAACCTTTAGGACATCCCCTTTGACATATTTCAATCTCCTTTGCATTGGAATCTCAAGGGTTTTTTCTTGAGTGAGCCAATAAAATGTGTACCTCTCTCCTTTTAGGTTCAAAACCCTAGAAGTGTAAGAGAGACCCCCACACAAAAATATTTGGTTCAGGGCCCATGGTGACTCATGAAGTCTTTGGGATAGTTAGAAGTTTGAAACAACCAAAAATAGTCACTTGTTATTTTTAGTAAGTCGGCCTATTCAAGTTCCTATGGAGATGAAAATTGACCCCAATGAGTGAAATTGGAAAATAAGATTTTAGGTGAAAGAATCATCTCAAAATCCTATACCATTTGGAAGATATTAAATTTTCATCCTAAGGAATTTGTCTAATGAAGTTTAAAAATAAAAATTAAGGCCCTTTGAATCCTTGGTGAAATGAAGAAAAATGGGTGTGCTTTCTTTTTCTTATAGGGTTTTTGGACCTAAAAGGAGAAAGACCAATTTTCAACCTTTCACTCAAGAACAAACCCTTGAGATTTCAATGCAAAGGAGATTGAAATCTAGCAAAGGGAAGGTTCTATAGATTGAATGATAACTTATGAGGGGTTCACCACCAAGTGTAAACTTGGAAAAGATAATGAATTGGAAAACATGATGTGATATGCAAACAAATGCTAAATAGCCAAAAAAGATGAACAAACTGTAATGAAAAGCAATGAAACTAGAAGTGTGCACCTAGAAAAATGAAGATGGAAAAATGGAGGTCTTGATCACTAAAAATTCTATGGTTGTAGTTTATTGGGACTCATACACTAGGTTGGTCGAATCAGTCCAGTTTTCTAGAAAATGCACATGAGTAGGTTTCAGCCAAAGGGGTATCTAGATCTGCAAAAACCCTATTCGAGCCTGTAGAGTGGGACTCATTCGCCAATAGTGGTGAATCAATCCACTTTTTCTTTTCTAGAAATTTTTAAGTAGATTATGTGTCTCTCGATCTACTTTGTTCTTCCTAAATGGTTTCTAGATCTAAAGTTCTACAAAATACCACATGTAGGCCTTCTCCAAGGCTTGATGACAACTTTGACAACTTTTAGGGACTTGACAACTTCTCTCCAAATTTTTTTCTTGGTAAATATTAAACCTATCTCTACAAATCACACACAAGAAGAGGGGAAAATTTTGTGGGGGTTAGTGAATAGGGTTTTTCCTTGGTCAAACCCCTTGTTGGTAATTAAACCTTGAAATAGAATAAAATATGGAAAGAGAATGATGAATGAACAAAAGATAATGTTGCAACTCACCAAAACATAGCAATAAGGTGTTGCAAACATGTAAGGAGTGGCTCCAATGGATGTAGACTTGGACACTTGCTTGATGTTGATTGATCTTGAATGCAATGCTTGCTTGAAACATAAACCCTACACCACAATTGTTAGCTCTAAAACAACATGATGCAAGCATTCTTTGACATGATGATTGAAAATTGAATAATTCTCTTAAATGCTTGATAATCTACCCTTGAAATGCCTTGAATGCTCAAATGCTCTTGTGAACTCTTTTGAATTCTAGGTGAGAATATGAGTGAAAGAAACTTGAATTTATACTTAATTCTGCAAGAATTCCCAAAATTACAACACTACAAGTTGACATCATATCTAGGAGAATAAAATCCCGCTGGAAATTTGATTTAAATTTGAATTTTGGTCACAAGGGACGTATTCGCCCAAGGTGTCAAATGAGTCCCATCACACATAATGTATGGGACCAAAAATGAAAAGTTCCTAGAAATGTGTGAAACTTGCATTGGGGCCAAAAAGACCTAGGTGGGACTCATTCACCCAAGGTGACAAATGAGTCTCAGACACTAAATTTGGGCCACACGAGCCAGGAACACCTGAATTATGATTGGTTATTGATTGGTGTCGAGATTATCCTCAAAAAGATGCAATAAATGAGGCTTGTGGATGCAAAATAGGGCCAAATAAAGCATAAGAAAGCTAAATTATTAATGACAAGCCTAGAGGAATGTGAAAGTGTGCTAAAAAACTTTACAACACTCCAAATAAGGCAAGATTAAGATTAATTATGATTAAAAATATGTTTATTATACTTAGTTAATTGATAAAACCCTAGAAAAGTGTGAAAGTGTGTTACAACACTTCACAAAACTTTTGCAAGGCACCATTAAATTCCATTAGTTCACATGGGCCCAAGACCTAATGTGAATGTGTTATCCACATTACAACACTAAATCAAGGCAACATTAAGCCAAGATTCACAAGGATGACCCAAATGAGTGGAAAAAAATTCAAAGGATCCTTTTTTCAACACTACATTTAACCCCCACTTTAGTGAGAGGATGAACCTACTTCAAACTCACATTGAAGTAGAAAAACACGCACCAAGATGGGTTCTAATGAACCAATGCGAGCAAGATGAGACAAAAACAATCAAGAGGGGTGATCAAGCCCTAAGGATCAAGATCCCATGGCAAACCAAACATAAGCACAAAGGAACGCACATGAAAATGATATAAAGAACAGTGACAAGGCCAATCATACACTACCAAAGATGAAAAAATGAAAATAAAATAAAAGAAAGAATTGAATCAAGCTTCAACCATTTTTCCATCTTGATGTGGATCAAATCTAAGTTGTTTTTCTTGAAAAATGCATACTCACTCTGAGGTGATGGAACTCCTAGTTGTCCACCAGGTGAGAAGTCCTAAAAGGTGAGAAACATATGCTCATGGCTAGTATGCACTCACACACAAGCAAGTGGCTATGGCAAAAGTCATGCCTTGGATTGGTCTTTCCGCTCAACCATACCAAAGTCATACATCCTAATAACTTTAATAAGGTGCCACACAAAAATGATTTTCGATCTTCATTCACGATAAGAAAAATTTTTGTATGCTTGGAGCTCATGAATAAAAAAGATGGCTCCACAGGTATGCAAGTTGTATTATGAAAGGTGGCCATATAACAAATGCAAAGTGCAACATGCAAATAATGTTCAAAGGAATCTTTCTTAGTTCATGTGAGGTCTTTAACTTAGGGAACATTGTGCCTAATGTCTCCAAGAGAGGACCAATAAAAGAATAGAAAATTTGTAACTTAGGGGATGCAGTGTGTCGCATCAAGCCACTAAGAGGAATGTAATATGCTTAGAGAGATCACACTCTTGAAGGACATCACACCCAGTGTCATCCACAAAGTGACAAACGCATCGTATGAAGTAAGAATATTGCATTAAGAACCATGAAAAGGAAAAATGAAAAAGAATAATGTCAATCTATGCCCCCACTTTAAAGGAATTGTTGAACACCATACTATGAGAAATTATTTTAAAGTACCCAAAGAAAAATGCAAAGAAGAAAGAAGACATGAGAAATTACTTTGAAATCCCTATGCCAAATCATATGTTTTTGAGTAAAGTTGCATCATGCGAGAGAAAAAGAAAATGGGAGGGGCTGCCCCCAAAATGAAAACACCAAACAGATAAGGGATCTATGGATTTGGGGTTAGTATGTTCTTTGTTGCAATATTTTTTAGAGAGCTTGGAACTATCATCATCCCCAAATACACATAGAACTAGAAGAATAACACAAAGAGAGTGAAAATAAAGAAAAATATTTTGGGTCAACATGGAAGAAACATGAATGTCTCGATGCCTTGCATCATCCCCAAAAGGAAAACACAAGAAAAATGAAAAATAAAAGGTAAAAGAAAAAGGAATAGCTTTTGGGTCAACATGAAGGATACATGAATTTCTCAATTCCTTGCATCATCCCCAAAAGGAAAACACAAGACAAAGATAAATATGAAAAGAAAAAGTGATGCATGACATAGAGAAGAATGAAGGTAAAAATAGAGGAATGGCACAAAGAGAGAGAGAACATTAAACAAAACATAATGAAGGACCATATTATGCACATGAAATCACATAAAAGAGAAAGAAAAAGAAAAATAAAATTCAAAAGACTAGTAAGGAAAATGCAAGTCAATCTATGAGCAATTCATCCACCTCCCAATCATTTTTTGTGTATGTCGAGAGCAAGCAACTAGCCAAAGAGACAAGGGAAAGTTCCAAACTAGGAGAAGCGACAGGTTGGACAATCTTTATAGGAGATTTGTCATTTAAGCTCATGGAAGAGGAAAAGAATGTGTTTAATTCATTATGCACCTCTTTGTCAATTTTAGTAGTCTTGTTATCGCCATCTACGTTATCCACAATAGGAGGTCAAATGATAATTTCCATTGAATATTTCAACTCTTGTTGTGGTTTTTATATTGGTTCATTTTGTTTCAGTGGGGGATGGGGGTCATCATGCACTGCTTCAGTCAAGTTCAGATTTTGATTTTATTTGTTTAAGTCTTCATGTAACTTGCAAGCAAGGGCACGACGTCTTTTCCTATGCTCTCTATCACCTCTATTTCTTTTAATTTTTTTTTCAAGTTGCGTTTGTGTATGAGCAAGTTGATCAACCATAGGTTTTTTTCCTTCCCTAAGGGGAGGAATGAAAGGAACCACAGGAAGTTGTTAAGCCACTTTCTCTTTTTCTTTGTAAACTTGTTTTATTCTAGGAGGTGTGAGGGGGTTGTTTTCATTGTCTCTTGGTCATTTATAGGATGTAGGTGAAGTTTTTTTTTAGGTTGATCTTGGGTGTTTGATTCTTGTTTAAGTTGAAGCATGATTTCATATAGGATGGGAGGTTTGGAGGTGGATAGGGACATGTTTCGAAGAGATAGTTCTACTATCTTCTTTTCCTTGAACTTTTGGTAGGACAAGAAAAATAATTCTTATCTTGATTTGATAGGTTTCATGGACTCAGTCCAAAAGGAATCTAGGGAAAATTTTCCTTTAGATGACAAAGGGTTAAAGCCGCGAATAGTGAATATTTCATTGCCAAAGGGAAACTTTAAGCATTTATGTATAGCCAAAGGGATAGCTTTCATGGAGTGAAGCCATAGGTGGCCTAACTTCACATCAAATTGGTCTGACTATGGGATGATAGAGAATGTGACATCCAATGTTTTTGGTCCTATTTGCAATGGTAGGGTGATTGATTATGTCATAGGGCATGCAAATCCATTATGTTTCTTGATCCATGCTTTTGGTTTATCATATTCATCTTGATATAGTTCATGCAAAAGTAGAAATTCCTTAGTGATCACATTCTCTCCACAGGCGGGATTTATTAGTATCTCATTAGTGGGATTGTCATAGATACGGCCAGCTATGTAGAGAGGACCATCGGGAAAATGTTTAAGGATATCCTTAGAGGAGAAAGTAATGTCAAGAGGAATCTTAGGTTGGCTCTTATGATGGATGAAATCTATCACCCCTATCATTTCATCCATAGGATTGATATTGATAACATTATTTAAAACAAAAGCATTGTTTTCATCATTTGTATCAACATTCATCACATTATTCTTTGTAGTTTTGCTGGCTTTGACAAATGAAATATTGTGTTTGCACATTAGGTTGGTAAAATTTTTTAAATTTTGGTTAGTAGGGGCAATGGACTTATTGCCTTGATCGCTAACACCTCAAATGGATAGATGGCCAAAATCAATGAGGTATAGCACAAGATGTTTAAGACGCTTACAATATTTTGTGTCATATCCATGTTTTGTCAATGATAGTGGCAATAAGCATTGGATTTAAAGCTTGGGGTTAAAGGCTTATTAGGGTTGAGTGTTTTGACAGGTGGCTAGGTAATCATTTTTTGTTCTAGCAGTTGGGACATTGTGTTATGAATGGTATCAGGTAAGGGAGTGAATTGTCATTTTTTATTACCATAACTAAAGGGCACCGTGGTTTTGACAGCAGCTACTTGGTTGTTGACATTTTGAGTTGTTTTTTGAGGGGGGTTGAATTGAAGGAACCCTTTATTTTGTTTTCAAAAAGGTCAGGAATTGTTTTGGTTTGTGGGTTCAGATCTCTCAATTTGGGTAGAAGCAGACCTTGTATCTCAACTAATAACCAAATTTTGATAATCATGGAGGGTAGTGCATAGGTACATGAAGGATGGGAATTTCATCATGGTCAACTTGTCTTGAATCTTACTTTGCAATTTTTCTATGAAAATATTTTGAAGGTGTGGGTCGAGAACCTTGACATTAATTTGGGAATCAAGCGATTAATAGCATGAGATAAAATTAGTTATCTTTTCATCCTCTTTTTGCTTGCATCTCATCAAATCAGCCAAGGTCATCTTAGGAGTCATGTGCACTTGGAAATGGTTTAAAAATGCCTCAAAATTTTCATTGAATGAACTAATTGAGTTGTTCGATAAGGAAGAGAACCATTCCAAGGTAGTATCTTTCAAGGATCTAGGAAAAGGTTTTTCCAAGAGTTTATCATCAAGGACAAAGTCACTACATAAGGAATTTTAGGCATTAACATGGTTAGAAAGATCTCCCTTCCCTCCATACTTCTCAAATCTAGGCACCTCTACACCTTGTGGCATTGATGTTTGCAATATCTCCAAGGATAATGGGCTACTTTTGACATAATATGTAGGTGGGCCATTTTGGTTTTGGTTGATGGTAGAAATTTGATTTTGAAGGGATGAAACAATTTGGAATAGTTTTGTTATGAAAGGGTCATTGCTTGTGTTATTGGATGGAAGTGAACGTGTTGATGGAGTACATATGTACTTGTAGGACAAGTGAATGGAATGATTATAGGTGGTAAGGTAGGATATATAACTTGTGATGCCACATAGGAACTAGGGATGCTAGCAGGAATACCCAGGGAAGGAATCACATTACTAACTTGTTGCATTGTTGTCATGACTTGAGGATTGGTATAGGTAGGTATTGAGGCTATGGTTGTGAGAGGAGGAATTTTTGTTCCTCCTTGGATTGTAACATTACTTATGGGTAAAGGACAGGTAGTGGTTGTAGGAAGATGTTTTCTAAAGATTTGCACTATGTTTTTCACAAGGTCAAGGCCATCTTCACTTTCAAGCATGCAATGAATGTTTTTTATTATAGGAATTACAGTAGTTGAAATTCTTTCAGGGTTTATTTGATGTTGTAAGTTTACTAGGTCCTCATGAATGTGAATTATGTTTTCGTGTGTGATGATATCATTTCTTGGTTCAACTTGCATGTTATATGAAGGAAAAGAGTTGCTAGGGGTATTATCCATGCCTAGTGTACTAGTGTCAATATTAGAAGTGAAAGCTTTAGATAACCCAAGATCCACAAAAAATGTGTTATCACGAGATGACATGAGTCTCAAACTTCTTCTCACTAAGGTATTAGAAATAGGACACCAAACACTCATGCAAAGGCTACTAAATGTGGGGTGAATGCAAATGCAATGTAAGCTAATAAGAATAAAATGCTTATAATTGAAATTCTAGAAAGTTAAACTGAAATGAAAAAACAACAAATAAAAAATTAGAAATTGAACTATAAATGCCAGAAAATGCAATGAAAAATATGTAATGGGACTGATTCGCCCAAGGTCACGAATGATTCTAGGTACTAATTTTTTTTAAAAAAAATAGATTTTTTGAATTGAATTTTATGCTTTTTTAATGTTTCTGATGCAAATCTGAGATGCAAATATAGAATTTTACTATTTTTCAATGAAATTAAGTGCAATGAGATTTTCACTAATGCAAATTTTGAAACCCTAGAATGCAAATTAAGCAATGTAAAACCTAATGCAATGTTAATGCAAGCTAAATCTAGGATGTAAATTCACTCCAAATCAAAAATATGATGCTCTATATGCAGGTTCGCCAAAATGAAATGAAGAAAAATGGGTGTGCTTTCTTTCACTTCTAGGGTTTTAGACCTAAAAGGAGAAATACCAATTTTCAACCTTTCACTCAAGAACAAACTCTTGAGATTTCAGTGCAAAGGAGATTGAATGATAATTGATGAGGGGTTGACCACCAAGTGTAAACTTGAAAAGATGATGAATTGGAAAACATAATGTGATATGCAAACAAATGCTAAATGACCTAAAAAGATGAACAAACTATAATGAAAAGTAATATAACTAGAAGTGTACACCTAGAAAATTGAAGATGACAAAATGGAGGTCTAGATCACTAAAAAATCTACTATTGTAGTTGACTGGGACTCATACGCTAGGCTAGGCGAATCAATCATGTTTTCTAGAAATGCATAAGAGTAGGTTTTAGCCAAAAGGGTATCTAGATCTGCAAAAATCGTGTTCAGTCCTATATAGTGGGCCTCATTCACCAATAGTGGTGAATCAATCCACTTCTACTTTTCTAGAAATTTTGAAGTCGATTAAGTGCCTCTCAATCTATTTGTGTTCTTCCTGACCAGTTTCCAGATCTGAAGTTCTACAAAATACCACATGTGCACCTTCTCCAAGCTTCTCCAAGGTTTGATGACAACTTTGACAACTTTTAGGGAATTGGAAACTTCTCTCTAACTTTTCTTGGAAAATCTACAACCTAGCTCTGCAAATCACACACAAGAAGAGGGGAAAATGTTGTGGGGGTTAGTGAATAGGGGTTTTCCTTGGTCAAACCCCTTGTTGGTAATTAAACCTTGAAATATGGAAAGAGAATGATGAATGAACAAAAGATGATGTTGCAACTCACCAAACCCTAGCAATAAGGTACTGAAAACATGTAAGTAGTGGCTCCAATGGATGTAGACTTTTTCTCTTTCTTGATGTTGATTGATCTTGAATGTAATGCTTGCTTGAAAAAAAACCCCTACACCACAATTGTTAGCTCTAAAACAACATGATGCAACCAATCTTTGACATGATGATTGATAATTGAAGAATGATCTTAAATGCTTGATAATCTACCCTTGAAATGCCTTGAATGTTGTTGTGAATGCTCAAATTCTCTTGTGAACTCTTTTGAATGCTAGGTGAGAATATGAGTGAAAGAACCTTGTATTTATACTTAATTATGCAAGAATTACCAAAATTTACAACACTACAAGCCAACATTAGATATAGGAGAATAAAATCCCGCCAAAAATTTGATTTAAATTTGAATTTTGGTCACACAGGACTCATTCACCAAAGGTGGTGAATGAGTCCCATCACACATAATGTATGGGACCAAAAATGAAAAGTTCCTAGAAATGTGTGAAACCTACATCGGGGCCAAAAAGACCTAGGTGGGAATCATTCGCCCAAGGTGGTGAATGAGTCCCAAACACTAAATCTAGGCCACACAAGATAGGAACACCTGAATTATGATTGGTTACTGATTGGTGTTGGGATTATCCTCAAAAATATGCAATAAATGAGGCTTGTGGATGCAAAAGAGGGCCAATTAAAGCATAAGAAAGCCAAATTATTAATGAAAATCCTTGAGGAATGTGAAAGTGTGTTACAACACTTTACAACACTCTAAATAAAGCAAGATTAAGATTAATTATGATTAAAATTAAATGTTTATTATACTCAATTAATTGATAAAACCCTAGAAAAGTATGAAAGTGTGTTACAACAATTCACAACACTTTTGCAAGGTACCATTAAATTCCATTAGTTCACAAGAACCCAAAACCTAATGTGGATTTTTTTTACACATTACAACACTAAATCAAGGCAACATTAAGCCAGAATCCACAAGGGGGACCCAAATGAGTGCGAAAAATTTCAAAGGATCCTTTTTTCAAAACTACACCCAAAACAGGGTGCAAAATCTTTGATCTTTCAAATATGTTAAAAGATGGTTGTAGATCTCTTCACAAGTTTTCCAATAATATATTAAAATTGAAAATCTAATGGTCAAATCGAAAGTCATGACCTTGAGAAGTTGTAAATATATAAATATAAAATAAAAAATAAAAATCTTCTAGAGTGAGAAAAGGACAGTGGAATTTTTGGCACCAAAATGGGGTTACACCTTCTAGAATAATCCAAGGAAGTTACACTTCTTGGATAAAGAGGGAGAATAAGGGTTATAGAAAGGATCTCTAGTAGTGCAAATTGTGGTTTTTGGCTTGCATATTTCTGTAATGAGAAGGCCCATGTGGCTATATTATGTTATTTTCCAAGTATTGTAATTTCACTTCATCAAGATAATAGAAAGAAAGTGTTTTCTTCTACATTTTCTATTTATCTCTCTTTTTTAGTTGTGTGTGGTTTTGTAAGCGGAGTACCCTCATCAAGTGGTATCAGAGTAGGTTTTCTTGAGTATGTAGACAAATCGTTGAATGTGAGGAAATTGATACCAAGACTTTTGGTTGTGGGCTAGTGAGAAAAGATGCCTCCACAAAGAAACCATGGTGGAAGAAATTTTGGGGTACCAAAAGATGGTTTTAGAGCCCTCCAAAGGAAATTTCAAGCACTACAAGAGGAGTTACGTAAAGGAGATAATGTTAGAAGAAGAGATGAAAGTGAAGATGAGGCCAAAAATGAAGAGTCATTCAAAGAAGAAGTACATGATGTAATAGATCTTGGAGAAGTCAAATTGCTTAGGGCCATTTCCAAGATTGGAAAGAGGCTAAAGATAGAAGTTTCTAATTTTTCTATAAATTTGAATCTAGAGGATTTGATCAATTGGGTCAATTACATGGAAAAGTATTTTGAGTATGAGGAAATTGAAGATCCAAAGAGGGTCAAATTTTCAAAAGCCAAGCTGAAAGGCCATGCTAGTATATGGTGGAAAGAAGTCTAGTTGGAGAGAAATAGAAGAGGAAAAGATAAAATAATGAGATGGGATTGGATGGTAGAAAAATTTAAGAGATTTTTCATTCTTGTGGACTATGAGCTAGATTTGCTGAAGAAGATGAAATGGTTGAAACAAGCAGGAAAATCTATTAAGGAGTGTATAGAAGAATTCTACTAACTCCTGATAAAGGTTGAGGAGTAAAAGAGCTCTATGCCACACCACCCTTTATTACTTACCTATCAATGAGAAAAGAATTTCACAAGCTAAAATATGAGATGTTTGTCATCCTACATAACAATAACTAGAAATCTATGCAAGAGATGCAAAATCTCATATCTCTTTAATTTGAGGAATTTTTTTATATATCAAAGGAGTTATCCCCATGATAGCAACTTGCATATAAAAAATATATATATTAAATATTTCTAAAGTAAATTAAAATAGCTCTTCAAATAAAAATTAAAAAAAGTAAATAATATAAATAAAATAAAATATTTTTTAAATAATTCTAGAGTAAAATAATATATTTGTTATGTAAATAAAATAATTCAAGGTGTTTTTACATAAATTTATTTGAGAAAATATTTATTACAAATCTCAAACTAAAACAAACAAAAGAACTAACAAAATAACAAATGGTAGCTTTTTTAAAGGTAAAATTAAAAGTTACGTACACAAGTAAAATAGCTCTTTAGATAAAAAAAAATAAATAAAGAAGACAATGTACACAAAACTAGCATATTTTTACCATTTATTGCACAATGTGATGGATAAATCCATGTGGTGTCACTATCTTTAGACCACCAAGGTTCAAAATCTCATTGGAACATTGACCTCATGGGCTTTGAGCATCTATGGACAATTCAGCTCAAAGAATTTATATAAAACACACCTAAATATATCAAATATTTAACATTATTTAATTTATCTTTATTTTATTTTTAAGCTTTTAGCTCCTACTGAACCACTAAACTCATGTGTTTGGATCATTACATTAATGCACAGTGTAAGATACTAAAACAAACTGACATACCTATTTATAAAATAATTTATACAAAAGTCACCTAAATATATCAAATTTTTAACATTATTTAATTTATCTTTATTTTTATTTTCAATCATTTTTCAAAAGTTAAAAGAAAATAAACTAATATAGAAATCTAAAATAAATCTAACTAGAAACTCTTAAGAAAAATTAAAATAATTATTTTATTTTCATGATAAAATGTTTATTTAAAATTATTATTATTTATTTAAGAACTCAGAGTCCTTTTATTTTATTTTATTTACCAGTTACTTTATGTACACTTATTTTTATTTGATTAGGCTAAAACTCTTCTTAGCAATGTAATGCCCCGCCATAGAACCCCAGAGGACAACACTTAACAAGAATAAATAACGGAAAAAAAAAATTAAAAGAAAAACACAACAGATTGCATAACATATGATAACTTGTAATTTAAACCTAAGTCCTCTAAGGTCCCATGACTGTGCTACTAATGCAACTATAAACAAGAACTAGAATTATTTATTTAACTATAATGATACCATGATTTTTCAAACACTGAGTTAAGTTCATTTTCAAACCACCACACAGTATATGATTCAACATTAAGCATTTACGTATCAAGTCATCAAATAAATAGCATTCAAGATCATTTCAAATAACTATTATATGTAAAATACATCACTTAAATTTTTCCATTACAAAAGAGTTCGTTATTATAAGTTACAACATTACAAAGCTTACAACAATGCTTCCCTGAGATCAATTGGGAAGAATATACATTTGTTTACAATAAGAGATACATATGACAATGCATATACATAAAGGTTGTCTCCTCAAACTGGAGCATGAAATAGACTCTGCTACACAAGGTTCACCTCCACACACACGAACAAGCAAGAAGGAGACCCAATCGTGGAAAAGCATCAACCTCCTGACCATGTGGAACCCTAGGGTCCACCCCCCACACTAGGAGATAACATAAGATCCCACCACAAACAAACAATCAAACAAGAAGACAACAGGCTAACATACATAAGGGTTGTACAACATTGACTTCACTTCTAGAGGCACACATGCAACAAAAGGAGAACAACAGCTAGAGAATGCTAAACTACAATAGGGAAGAGTGTCATCGCATGGTCCTAACATAGGTTATCCTGGTAGTCTCTCACTAGGCCCTGGCCCCCATCTATGGTTGTCTTGGTAAACCTTTCACTAGGTCTCGGCCCCATAGGGTGACACATGCGAAACCAACATTCCTTTTATGAGGACAAGGAAGTTGATCTTTCCAACCAATCCTTCTCAACCCATCCTTAGCCTAAATGAGCACTACAGGCATGGGTGAGGCATCCATTATCTTGATTAATGTGAGAACTACCCAACCCCCTAATTCATTATTAAGTTATCATTGGATTAAGAAACTCTTAATGGGTTGTCTTGGACACCACTTTGGGTTCTAACCCCCATTGAGAGCCACTCCCCCTACTTACAACTAGTAAACCCTACAACAATCAAGGTATTGCCATCTTACACACATAACACAATCACAAGAAACCATGTGCAGTGCAAGGAATAGACCCTCTTACACACACATAGAACATTTCCAAATTTCATCAAAAGTGAAACCATCAAAAGAACCATACATACAATATTACTCCCTCCCGAGCCTCTAAAAGTCAACTTAACCACTTTGCATAATGACTCCCACTTAAAACAATTTCCAAAATCACTCCAATACCAAAAATCATCACCATATTCAATGCTAATAATCAAACAACAATAGATCCTTGGAAGACATCATTTCCACATCACATGATACTCAACAATTAAATTACATAGTAGTTTAACATTTCACTATTAAACAATTATAAAAGAAATCAGTAATCATTAATTAATTGAAGGATACTTTAACTCATTTACTTAATAATTCCCTTTGTTTATCTAAGTATAAATAAATCATTTTTCTCTATTTAATTTCCAACTTCATCTATCCAACATAACCATTTAAATCCCATAGGCATATTTGTTTTTTTTCTAAAATCATAATAATTTATACATGCATATATACATGTACATACATACATACATACATACATACATACATACATGTATGTATGTATGTATGTATGTATGTATGTATGTATGTATATACATACATATATATATAAATATGTATATATTTAAAATAGAATACAACTTCCAATATAACAAAAATTTAAATAGCATATACATGCATATACAGTCATATTTCTATATATACATATGTATAAATATACATATATATACATATACATATATATATACATATACATATACATATATATATATATATTCGACTGCAAAAATATGCATAAACATCGATTTCTATTGTGAAGTAATTTCATTGAACCCCAAGTGTTTGAACTGAATTCCAATTCTTACGCATTTCATTGCATACCAAAAGTAATACACATATATACTGGATGCAAATAATTAATGTTATTCATACAATATATACATTATAAAACAGGCATCGACTATCAAACATACACATAAATCCATCAAATTCAATAGAGCTAGATTACTATTACAATGTATAATTGTTGAATCTCCAAACAACTAATATGTCCATTGAATATCATAAGCAAGGTAAATATTTTGATTGCTACACAAATGAATATTTTCTTCAAACTGGAGGGTGATATTTGTGCTTCATTAGCCAAAAAATAAACAGAAGGGAGTCTTCAAAGATAGGTGCAGGAAATAAAATTAAAATGCAGCGAAATCAATCTAAATTCACAATATCTGATTCAATGCATGGTAAATGTAACCAGTCTGCATGAAAAAGGAGAGCCACCAGCCGGCCAAGATGCCTGACCTAGCCCTCAGACCAGCTCCAATATAAAGCAGGTGCCCTAGGGAATTTCACCATAGGGAGAGACGGGTTGTAGAACTCCAAAACCAATAAATATGAGGCTAAAGAATTTCTCAAGAAAGCGTTGGTAGGGGAAATTCAATTGCATGCTAAGAAATGCAACAGCTGCATATTATAATAAAAAAACTTAAATGCATGCAGTGAAGGGAGGGCACGTGATAGGATTCAAAGAATAAGCTTTAGAAAATTTCTAGCAAATAAAAATGGTAGGGGTAAATCGTCATAGGGTCAAGAAATATATAGTACTTGCAAGAAAATCATAAACTGGATTCACATAAACGGCTAAAGAATTTTCAAGGAAAATATAAATGATGGGTGTAACAAGCCGACATGCCATGGGATGCCAAGTTTTCAAAATACGCACAAACAATTCACAAAATGGCTTTAAAAAAAACCTTCAGGAAATGTATTTGATAATTTTTTGATTCAGAAATAAATAAACCAGTAAATGTTTTGTTTCCAACAACATATAATCATTCCTGCACTATTTTTTTTAATAGAGAAATAATTCAAAAAATAATGGAACCTGGTTCACTCGCTTGACAAGGTTGAAAGTTTGATGTTGAGATTCCAAATACTTGCTTGCTACTCCAATATGTTCAAAAACCCAAACAATCTTTGCAGAATCCCAATTCAAAACTTCTCCAAAACAAGATGAAATTCTCCAAAGCAAGAAAATATTCATAGAAAGAAAACAAGACAGTTTCAAGATTTAATTCCCATCCCCCTTTTCTTTTACAAAAATAACCAATTTAATTAACTACTCTTGAGTGCTCGTTGTTGCATGCAATCTTTTAATTTTATCATTTTAATTTTATATTTTACATTCATTATTCCCTACAACCATTTATATATTTATTTTATTTTATTCAACTAGCCATGATCCAATTTATTTAAACTTAATAATCACCTTTTAATATTTATTTACTAACTTCAACTTCACATTATAATTTTATTTTATCATATTTATAATTATATAAAAGCATTTATTTTTACTTATCATAATACCTTTTAACTTAATAATTCTATTTTAATACTACAATTCATCAAAAATATTTCTCAAACAAATTTAAATCAAATAGACTAATTACCAATCAATACCTAACCACAAGCGAAGTTGAAAAGAAAGATTACAACACTAACAAACCAAACCCACCATACAGACAACACTGATAGGGTGTAAAAATCAGATACTCATCCTCTTCAAGGATGATTGTTGAAACAGGGGACCAAGTGCTACCTCTGTTCAACAATTTCATTGGGTTTAAGGCATGCTCAAACCTGTCAATTAAAGTGGAGTCGATGTCTAGTACCTACAACCTGCAACACACAAAATAGTTGAGCATATATATATTATCATACAATTAGGCACACCATGAAAGTAAAATCACAGTGTCGCAAAGCACTCACAAGTGAGTGATGCGACACTATTCCCCTTCACCAAAACACACCAAACACGAAACCATATCAATGCATAACAATCAGTTACTTAATAACAAGATAGGAAAATTCACCAGATAATCACATAATGCTCATAATAAGATTAATTCACATAACTAGTTGAACCATCAATTTTAAGGTGTGGATCTATGTACTTCTCTTACACTCTTAGGATCTATCACCTAAAAGGAGAGAGATAGAACACCAAAATTGATGTGGTTCACTCAAATAAAGGAGTGTACAATAGAATTAGGATTAAATACAATTATGTAAATGCAGCTAAGTGATGAAATTGATTGATTATGAATGCAAAACTAATGAAATATGCAATGTTTGAAAACACAGTGAGGTATGCAAAAATGAACTAAAAACATAATCTAATGCAAATAGAATTAAATAAGGTTTAACAGAGTGCACCTGGAAGTTGAATGTTGATTTTTGAAGGCTTTGAAATCTAATATAAATCACTGTTGATCACCAATGGGACTCATTCGCCACTAACGGCGAATCAGTCCTCCTATTGGTAAAAAGACCTGAAACTGCTTTTCGACTATTGGGAATTGGATTCTGACAAAATAAAAAATTCAGCCCTTAGGTGGGAATCATTCACCACTAATGGTGAATCAATCCTCCTCCAAAATTCTACAAAATCAAAGGTCAATCATGTAGGTCTAGATCTGCACTTGTCTTCTTGTCGAGTTGATAGAGTCAAATCTATAGAAGACAGGTTGTAGGTTGTCTCCAAGATTGAATTAGGGTTTAGTTGACTTGAAATACTTTTATGACTTGTTGACCACTTTCCAACACCTATTTAATTGATAAATATGCAAAAACAAATTGCAAATGCACATGCAAAAGGGGGAAAATGGTTAAGAGTTAGAGAATAGGGATTTTCCTTAGTCAAATCCCACTTTGGTAATCAAACCCTTGATAAAGAAATGAAATGAAATGAGAAAGGAATAATGAATAAACAACATGAAAATGTCCTAAACTCACCAAAACCTTCTTGAAGAAATCTGAAGATATATCAATGGTTGCTCCAAGATACTTGATATTTGCTTGATTGAATGATGCTTTGATAGATTGAATGCAAGAATGCTAATTGATGTTGAATGAGTGAATGAGATGAATGGGGGGGTTGAAATGGATGTAAAAACATTTATTTATACACAATTGTTCCCTAATTACCCAATAATACAACATCACAGGCCGACACAAGGTCTTTTTGAATAAAAACCCGAAAGAAAATTTGAATTATTTTGAATTTGGAGCCACGAGGGACTCATTCACCACCCCACTCTAGGCTTATAAGTGGGTGTTGGGAATTAAGTTGCATCTAATATTTTTTGTTGGGTTTACATTCAAAAAAACACTTAATTAAGTCTTGTGAGTGTATAAAGGGGCCAAATAAAGCATAAGGTAGGTGTAAATAGTGATAAAAAGCCTAGAAAAGCGTAAAATCATGTTACAAGACTTAGGACTTGATAAGGGATAAAAAGGTGAATTTTAGGTGAATTATAATGAGAAGAGTCTAGAAAAGTGTAGAAATGTGTTACAACACTTCGCAACACCTTCACAAGACATCATAATTTGAATATTTTAGGACGTAATGTGAATGCATAAGTTACATGTTGCAACATTAAATCAAGGAAAAATAAGCCAAGCATCATGAGAGAAAGACCTAAATGACCATGAGAATTTCAAAGATCCATTTTTCTATTGTACACCAGTTAAGTCCATATGCTAGTCATAACATAAGCATAAAACACCAGCAATAGAAGTAACAACATCAAAAAAAGTTTCATAATGTCTCAATCCAAAACAAAAATACTATCAGTCTAACAGAGAACAAAATGACGGGAACTACATCCTCCCCCCTAGAATTAGGCTTACTCCTGGAAGCCTACAAACATTTAAGGGTATAACTCTCACATTCGGGATGCATCCTCCCAAGTAGATGAAGCCTCATCATTAGGATCCTAGTGGACCTTCACCTGCTCAATGTCTCAACCCCTAAGGGTGAGTCTCCTATGCTATAGAATGCCCATGGGCTCCATAGCTAGCTACCTATCCTCTACCTATAATGCATTCTATTCAAGAACATGAGAAATATTTGGATAATATAGCCTAAGAACCGAAACATGAAATACATCATGGATGCACAATAGACTAGGAGGCAATGCAAGATGGTACGCAACAAGATCAATTCTCTCCAAAACCTCGAACAACCCAAAAAAATGTGGTGTGAGCTTAGAGCCTTTTCCATAATGGATCAGACTCTTTCACAGACACACCTGCAAGAAAAGTCAATCTCCAACCGAAAATTGATGATCAACCCTATGAGCATATGCATACTTCTTATGCATGTCCTACGTTGCTACCAAATGCTCTCTAATTCAAACAACCTAATACTCCATATCTTGAAGCATCTTTAGTCCTAGGAGGACTCTTTCCTCAAGGTGATCCCAACTCAGTGGAGTTCAACAAGGATGACCATACAACACCTGAAAAGGAGGTGTACCAATAGAACTATGGTACACATTGTTGTACACAAACTCCACCAAGTAAAGATAATCCTCCCAACGAGACTGTTGATCCATGGCATACATCCTAAACATATCCTCAAGAACCCAATTAACCCTCTCGATCTATCCATGAGTCTCTAGGTGGTAAGCTGAACTGAAGTTCAACTGAGTCCCCAATGCATGTTGCAAGGATGTCCAAAGAGCTAAAGTGGACACTCAGTCTCTATTTGAGATGATCCTACAAGGAATCCCATGCAACCTGACTATATCCTCCATGAAAATCCTAGCCACTAAAGAAGCATCATATGAAAACCCAACAAGAGAGAAGTGTGCCACCTTAGTCAACCTATCCACAGTAACCATGATGGCACCATGACAATGAGAAGACACTAGTAAGCCAACAATAAAATCCACTAAAATGGTGTCCCATTTCCATTTTGGAATAGGATGTGGCCACAAAAGACCCATAGGATGCTGATGTTCTTCCTTAACCCTCTAACATTCCAAACACCTCGAGATAAAATATGTAATATCCCTCTTCATTTCAGCCCAAAAATACAACTGACAGATGTCTACATGCATCTTCTTAACACTTGGATGAGTTTAATAGGGTGCTTGATGTGCCTCTAACATAATTAGGGTACAAAGACCCTCTGAAGGAGGAACATATATGCGACCCAAGTGTCGCAAGAGACCATCTGACTCAAGAGAATATCTTGTAAATATACCCTCCAAGGCTCTGCCTAAATCAACCTCAGAACTCACCTCCTGATACCAACTATCTACAAGAAGCACTACAAGAATCTAACTCCTCAAATCTAATCCAAGAGTCACTACTGAAAGCTCATGTCTTTTCCAACTAAGAGCATCTGCCACAACATTCTCCTTACCCTAGATAAACTTCACCTCAAAATCGTACTCACACAGGAACTCCATCCATCACCTCTGCCTAGCATTCAAGTTTGGTTGTGTGAATATATACTGTAAACTGCGGTGATCACTATGCAACACAAATTGATGCCCCAACTAAAAATGTCTCCATCTCACCAAGGCATCAACAACAATGGCTAACTCCAAATAATGTGTAAGATAGTTCAACTCGTGATCCTTGAGTTTGCAATACTCATAGGCTATCATGCGACCATCCTGCATCAAAACTACTCCAAGACCCTCTAAAGATACATCAGTGCACACCACAAAGCCTCAAGTAGGATCAGGAACTGCCAAAATAGGTGCACTAGTCAACCTATCCTTGAGATTCTAAAAGGTTTCCTAACACTGCTCTGACCAAATGAACTTCTTCGCTTTCCTCTAAAGAGAAGTGATAGGGTGAGCTATCCTCAAAAAACCTTGTACAAACCATCGATAATAGCCTACTAAACCAATAAAATTGTGAACCTTTGACACATTAGTGGGTGTAGTCCAATCTATGATGGCTTGGATCTTCGAAGGATCCATGGTAATACCCTCTCTAGAAATGACATTCCCCAAATATCTCATCTTTATCTAAGAGAATTCACACTTTGTCAAATTTTCATATAGTTGATTCTCCCTTAGACACTGCAATACCTACCACAAATTCTCCTCGTGCTCCTCCATAGTCCTCAAATAAATAAAAATATCATTCAAGAACACAAGGAAAAATCTATCAAGATAGGTGTGAAACACTCCATTCATCAAGCTCATGAATACAAATAGTGCATTCATCAACCTTAATGGAATAATAGTGAACTCATAGTGCCCATAGTGAGTGTGAAATGAAGTCTTATGAATGTCTGCCTCAAAGATACGTAGCTGATGATACCCCAACTTAAGATCAATTCTCAAAAACACCTTAGCTCCCTTAATCTGATCAAAGAGATCATCAATACTCATCAAAGGATATATGTTCCTCATCGTCACCTTATTTGGCTACCGATAGTCAATACACAACTAAAGGGATCTATCCTTCCTCTTGAAAAAAATGTCCAGTGCTCGCCAAGGAGAAACACTAGGACAAATGAACCCCTTAGCCAATAACTCCTCTAGCTACAACTGAAGCTCCTTAAGCTCCTGAGAGGTCATCTGATACGGAGCTCAAGAAATAAGCTCTGCTCTAGAAACAAGATCTATCCCTAAATCAATGGCATGCTTAGGTGGTATCCCTAGAATCTCACTGGGAAAGACATTTGCATACTACCTTTTGATGCCAAAATTTGGCAAGGTAACAGCTCTTTGTGGGAAACTTAGTTTATGGGGGACCTATTGCACTAAATTGAGTGACCTCCAAATTTTTTAAAGAAGTCAACTTCTTTTGTAATGGGGATTTGCAAATGGAAACGGAAGCAGATATATAAAATAAATTTTAATCTAAGGTGATACGCTAAGACTTAATAATAGGCACGATAAATCATAGATCTAAGGGCCTAATTATTATTTGTAATGTCCCAGAAAGGTAGAAACTAAAGATTAAAGTATAGATAATCCATTCATTGACATAAAATAACATTGCATATATTCCTACTACCAAGAAGAGTCATAAGACATGATCTAGACTAGCAAACTTGCATTCAATTTATAGAAGTTCTCAAATGAAATATCTAGACAATAGCAACACAGTCTAAAGTTAATCAAATAGTATAAAAGAACAAAAAGGCCAAACAATTGGCATAGTCTGAGAGTCTTTGCAATAATGAGAAAACAATAATAAAGGCCTGGTGTCTCTTCTAAAATTAGTGTTCTTTCTGTGAAATCTTGGAACCATTCCTCTAAAACAAAGAGGAGTATATATAGCCAAATGCTACCACCACCTTGGCGAGCAATAACAGAAAGGTTTAAGAATATTTGGCAATGATGGAGAATCAAAGATTCCTCCCAGCTGTTGCAACAGAAAGACTCCATCCAACGTATCTAGTCACTCCAAGTCTAGGTGCATCCTCTACAAATGATGACAATGGTCCAGTAGAGCCTCATACAGAAAAATGTTTCCCTTTGAGGTAGGCGGTTAAAACACATGGCAGAAGCCACAACTTGTAGTTCACTTCATCCTCAATGTTGAAGTAGTGTGTGCAGAAGAAACGTGTGGCAGCATTTCACTGCCCGCGGTCATTATTTCATTCCTTCGTTGAAGGCTTGAATAGAGAAAACACATAGAAAAACGTGCACTACAAACGTTGATCATGGGGCCCACCAATTTTTTGTGGGAATGGGAGCTACATGGCACACGAGTGGGACCTAACGAGGAAGAAAAAAGGAAACAATCAAAAAGCCTGTAGTGACAACACATGGGAGCATTTCGAGGAGCTGATGGAAAAGCAAAGAGGAAATGTGTTCGGAGTGCAGGGAGTAGAAAAGTGGCAGCATTCACAGTACCGATCAAAGAAAGGGGTTGAAAGCAATTATTAAAGGCATAGGCTAGCACTTAGCCAAAAATCAAAACCCAAAGGGAGCATGGTGAATTTTGAATTCACAACTTCTAGCAACCAACAAGGGCATTTCGCTTTGTGGAATATGGAACCCAAAATTTTCTCTGGCTCACAAACCATAGTACCGTCCATTGGTGACAAGATTAAAGCTTCTAAAGGGTTGCTTGCAGAGGCGGCCAGTTGGCTTTGGATTGTCTCTCTAGTTTGCACAAATTCTCATGCACTTCACCTAGGTTGATCGTTTCTTTATGAGGCAACGCATTAGGTAAACTGGCCCCTGCTTCACAATGGAAAAATAGTTGCACAAGTGGATGGATGACCCCTTCAATGTTTGCCACAGTAGGAGGATGGTTGAAACTCTGGAAAGCATTTGGGTCTTACTCCTTCTCTTCAATTTTTTCTGCAATCAGCTCGGCAGTGGTTATCAACCCATCTTCAAAAAATAGAGATGGTAGACCCAACCCGCTCAGCCAAGAGATAATTTCACACATGTCATCTATAGTCTGGTTTAAGGTAGCCACAACCACTTTAGTCTACTGCAAGGATGAGTGGTAATGAATGAATTTATTTTCCATTTGGGTAATAGCATCCTGATCCTCAGTTCCTGCCTTGGCTAAGTCTTCATCAAAGACTGAATATAGATTGGTGAGCAAACTCTTTGCTTCTAGAACCCCCTCTGAGATGAATCGTGGGAATTGTTCGATTGTTTCATGGACCTCCTAGCTCAATTTGGTTTCCTTTGAGATGAACCAGAGCATTGGCTACAAAGTTAGGCAGAAACTTTTAACCATTTCCAAATAAGAAATATATATCTTTCGAAACAATGGGATGAAGTCTAGTTGTGCGGAGGAAGCCTGGAGAGAACTCTTGAGGGAAGATATTTCCAAATCCTTCAAAACTTTTGTTAATTTTGCATTATTTCCTCTTGTTGCTGCCAGTTTCTCCCCAAGGCTACTCATTTCATTCTGCCAGTCTTCTTCAACCCGGGAGTGGTTTGCCAATGCTGTGTTAAGAGAGGACTTTGCTTCCTGAAGCTCCTTCTCCCTTTGTTGCATATTTTTCTCCATAAAGGCCAATTGGCCTTGATACTTTTGGTTCCTTTCCCATAACTAGTTGAGTAGTATGGGGTAAATAGAATGGGACTTATTAAGCTTCTCCTAGAGCTTGCTTCGTTCAAACTCCTTCATCCACACCTTGTCATGCAAGTGTGCAACCTCAACTTCTAGTTATTTCTCTTTCGTTTCCAAGAAACTGACTCGTTCCCTTATCAACTTTAGTTGTTCCTCCTTTTTCTTCAATTGACGACCAGACTTGAGAAAGTCGGTCATCACCACCCATTATGTTTCCTCCATGAGCTCCACCTTATCTTGTGGCTAGGTTGCAGATAGATCAAGGCCCATGGCATAGATGTCATAATCACCTGGGAGCATCTCCCCCTGTGGTTTGGAAACATTTGGGTACATGGTGGTGAAATTCAACACCTTTTTCTCTTCATTGTAAACCATATACACTTTGGACTCTGCTTCCTTCTTGTCATCTTTTTCTCTTCGTTTCTAGATCCTGAGGGCTCGCATTTGCTTTGTGGCTTCTCCCTGAGATATGAATTTAGATGGTGACTGAACCAGTCCACCAGCAATAGGTGTGCTGAGAGGCAGGGCAAAAGGAAATACCCATGTAGAGGCCCCTTGCATTTTCTTAGGTGGGAGGTTGACAGTTTTTGGGGAGAAAAAGGGAACCTGCCATAGTTTGGTTTGTGAGCTCGCAGAAGGGCTCATTAGTTGTGGCGATGAGGTGGTCATAATTGATTCCATTTTTTGGGTAAGTTGGGTTAGACCTGAGGTAGCAGAGGCAATAGGGGTTCCGATGGTGGTCGAGCTTTCAGCAAGTGAGGCGAGGACATGTTGAGTGGTGGCTGCAAGCGTGAAAGTCCATGGAGGTGTTAAGATAGATTGCCCAACTTGGGTGAATTGGGAGAAACCTCTCAGAAACAATGTGGCAGGGGTAGGAAAGGCAAGGCTGACACTTGTAGTAAGAGTTTTTGTGAGAATCAAAGAGGACACTAGAGATCGAGAAGTAAGAAAAGTGGAAGTGAAAGTTACCTGTTAACTAGACATTGTCAATGCTTCACCTATCACCGACTGCTTACTCACTTTGGGCTCCTGGCCTACTGTAAGCACTTGACTTGCAATGTCTTCTTGTGATCCTTCACTTTGAAAAGCTTCAATTTGTTTCCATTTAGTGGGCATGGATTCCTCGATGTCCATAGTCTCTATAGTTTTTGGTTGATGTTGCTGGGGTACTTTTGTCATTGTCGAGGCCCAAGTGAGTGTCCGTGAGGATCGCAACACGTTTAGTTACACATTTGAAGTGACATAGGTAGGTTGCCCTATAGACTTTCTCTTTTGCTAGGCGAAGTTCATTGGGGTATCGGCTTCCTCCTCTAGCTACTCTTCTTCTTCATCGGGGCCGTCGCCACCACTTTCACTTGAGTTGGGATAAGGATGCTCCTCATCCCACAACCTCTCAAACTATTTTTCATCATCTATGTCATCATAAGGTGCATCAACCCATTTTATCTCCTAACGATATATCCAGAAGGCTTTGATCTTTTCATCAGTCCATTGCTCCTCATCCTTCAACTCATTGTACATAGTATTTCCCATCTTATAGTTTTCATCATAATCTCCCACTGTGAAATAGAACTTATGCCATGGTGGCCTGCTATCTTTTGTGGGGATATAAACCAAGTCAACCAATAGATCATCTTTATCCTCTAGCGAGCTACATCTCCACTCCCAGTAAGGTTGAGGGTTGTGAGTTACCTCGAGGTGGTCATATGGTAAATCATTGAATGGGTTATAATCCCATCTATCATAGATCATTACTAACCCCAGATGAGCTAGTTGATCCTGCAGAAGCAGGTGTGTCTACTTCTTTTTCATGGCTACGGTTTTGAAAGTCTGTGGATAGGTGAAGAATCCCTTTCTCTTGACCGTCTTGCAGCTATAGAAGGTAATGTTGATAACACACACCTACCATAAAAATTCTAGAGCTAGCAGTATGTGCAGGATCATCATGGAAAAAACAATCCCTTAAGTGGCAAAAAATTCAAAAAAATCAAAGTTAGGCAACTTGATGTAAAAATTTGAATAAGTTATCTATATTATTTCAAAAATATGTATGAATAGAATCTATAGAAAATTGAATGTAGTTTCTAAACTACTAGGTTTTAAAAAAAAAAAATCTATTTGGTGAAAATTTGAAATTTCAATGCAATAGTACTTAAATTTCGGGAAAAATAAGAAGTAGGTTCTGTCTAACCACCCTAACCACAATAAAATGATAATATTTTTTTATAATATTTTAGATATAAGTTGAGGACTCATTTTCCAATGTGATGCATATTTTTTTATAATTTTTTTCCAAGTAAATAATTAATTATGAATTTTTTATTAAATTTTAAAAAAATATATAAAAAATCATATGTCTGACCACCTTAACTTGGTCAAAACTTCATGAAATTCATTTTTTATTTTTTTAATCCTATAGTATGTGAAGCATAGAATGTGATAATTTTTTTTGATTCAAAAAATGTGATGCCGTTTGAAATCTATAGATGTTTTCCAATCAACCTATCAATCAGGACTTTAGTCATAATTCAAATAGAAAATAAATAATAATTACTTATTAAATTCAAAGTAAAGCATAATTTATATTGATGGAAAGCTGAGAATTTCCTTTAAAAACCCTTTTCATTTCATCAATTTTGGGTAAAAAAAATTTGTCAACCACATACCCATCATATTGCCACTTTTTGGCCCATCATGATCCTGCACATACCCACCCGATTAGTCACACATACCAGAAGGTGGAAGGGTTCTTCAGTGAAGCCCCACATTCGAATGAATGTGAAATCCACTCCAAAAAACCAATCACATTTAGGAATAAAAATCTGCATAAACTTTGTTTGAGTTATTGTGAGCTTGTTAGCACACTCCTCTCAATAAATCTTGCAAAATCGGTGTCAAAAAATGATCCCAAAATGTGTAATAATCAAAAGTGGAAGAGAAGAGAGGGGTCCAGACAGAAACTGGCTTTTTCCTCCTTTTTTCATCAAATATGGACAACTCTATACACTCAGTAAAGAAATTAGGGTTTTGATACAAAAACATATAAGCAAGATAAGAGACAAATCTGAACTTTCGTTAAGTTGGGTATTTTCCAATTTTCTCTAACATCTTCTTTGATAGGAACTCTTTGAAATCATACCAAAAATAAGATTTTTGGTAGTGGAATTGGAAATTTTGGCCCAATTGAAAAGAATGCACCTCTTTTTTAGTGTCCAAACCAAAAACAAATGCTATCATTGAAAAGGTGTCTTGTAGGTCTTCCTTACAAGTGTCGTGCAGAGTAGGAACTATTGGCAGATTCCCACATTTTGCCTCAATTCTTTGAGTTTCTTCATTGAAAAAATCTCGAGCCTATTTCCTAGTGTTCCATATATCAATTCCCTTTTTAGGATTGAAATTCTCCACTACCATTCCTCTCTGCACAGGGTCTGGAATACATAGCATATTCCAAATGGCAGTTGGACTAATGTTAACTGAAAAAGATTCTAGCCCTCGATAGTGTCGGTACTCGGATTGAAATGCCTAATGGTTGCATCTACCAACTCTGAGCAGTAATGCATAGATGGGACCATATATTGAGGAAACCCACTGAACCATATCTTCTTCACGAATGAAATTGGCCTTATGGATGCCTTCATGTGTGTGCATGCAGATTCCCTCAACCCTTTGGGGTTTCTCGCAACTAAGGGATCATGAACATTATCCCAATCTTCATGAACCAGGATCTAGTCTTTGTAGACCTTGGGCTTATCTAGCCGCCTTTTTTTTTCCCATTCCATCCTATCAGGGATACCTAGCATAGCATAAGAAATATCATCAAAGACATTGATTTCCTGTGCTCTTCGTAGAGCTTTAGCCAATTCTTGAGATGCTACTAGCTTAACCCCCTAGCTCAAACTTTCTGCCATTGTTATTCTGTGGGAAGCTTTCTGCTTAGAAATCATCTTCAACTTTACTTCGACTCTTGGCTTTTCTCTAGAACTTTTAGTTTATGCTTTAACAACATTCTTAAAAGAAAACTTTTAAGTGCTTTAAAAAAAATTACGTGCAATATTTAGCGATCTTTTCTCGAAGGTGGTAGATGAGAATCACATTTTTTGTTATTAATGTGGCATGTACCACCGGCCCTTCAGCTTGTGTGAGATGAATTACTTGCTATTTTGATTTTAAAATAATTCATAAATATAATTAGCAACTGCTTGTACCACAATTTTCTTGGAACTTGAGCCGATACTTTGCAAGAAGCTCAAGCTTTCCTATGTGCTAGCAATTAATATATTTAAAAGAATGATTAGGACGAAGATGTGCTCAGTATTTCAAAAGATATGAATTCTTCCTTGGAAAACACAACATACCTAGAGGATGATACCTTAGTCATCAGTCGTACTTAACACCACCGATTGTTGCCAACAGTTTAGGCTAATTAATTAGCTTTCATCAGTTTTGGTACGCAGCAAATCATACTTAGCAGACACAAATGGGTGAGAAATTTGAATAAGCTTGGGCACATCTTTCAAGTTGGTACTTGATTAGCATCACATTTATGGCAAGAAAATTAACAAGTTTTTCCTTTCTTTTTCTATAAATAGGTCTCTCCGCAGTAGTGAAATCACACTTAGTGATTTGAGTAGAAGTGGTGTTAGGTAATTGGCATAGTAACTTAGCATTTGCAATGTGTATCATTCTCATAGGTTAGACTTAGGTGCTTTGCAAGGATAGTTCTATAGTTTTTGCAAAATTTTGACAAGATGGATACCCCAATTAGGCTAGTGTTGCACAAGTCTTAGACTGCCTTCCTAGGAGAAATTTCTACTAGGCGGTTAAAGGATGATGAAGAACAAGCATTCCCTATCAATTATAGCTATAAAGTGGGTCTTGGGATGGGACTGCCTTGAGTACGAGGAGAAGTATCGATCAAGTTAACACTGATGTGTGCTCGCACTTTGTCGCCTCCATGCTAGATGTAAGAATTCCCAAGCCATTAATTCTTCATCTAGTGTAGGAAATATTTCCCAAGAAATACCTGAATGGCCTTGGTGAGGTTGTTGCAAATGTTGCATATGATGGCAAAATTTCGACTGCAAGTGACCTCCAGAATTTTATAGAAGAGGATGTTGTCATGCCATGGCTGCTATTTTTGAGTGGCTTTCACCTCTAGATGCGAAATGAGCATCATGAGAGGGTCACTCGAGCTCTTCACTTCCCGTTTCATATTTACAACATGGTGCCATTCTACAATATCAACTGGTATACGGACTTCAAGAACTTGGTGTTCCCTCCACCTTCCCTTGTTTCGTTGGATGACGTCACTACTGCTCCTATGGATGAGGATATTATGGATGTTGCCCTTGATGTGACCATTGTTGCTGCTCATGCAATGAACTGAAGACATGTTTCTCTCTTTTCCTTTCTTTCAGAAAACTCATAGTAATTAGCTTCTTTTTGTATACATGCTTGGAAAATACTTTCTCGTAATATATAATAGAAGAAGGATACATATCCTTTTTGGAAGTGTGGCCTTCTAAGCCATTTTGAATTGTAAATATCAAAGTATATATATAATGAAAATATATCATTATGATTATCTCATTATCTTCTCCTAGTTTTTCCGCTAGGTTATTTTTCCTTTTCAGTGTGTATGTATGAATCTCAACTTTGCATGAGGGTGTTTTATTTTTTCTTTATTTAGCTATGAGTTTATTTCTCTCGCTTTCTACAATAATGGGTCATTGCTTCCTTTCACATAAACTACAAGATAAAAATAAAAAAAATACCAGCTAGCCAAAACAAAAGGGAAAGAAGGAAAAAGCATATTTACATATTTACATGCTTACAGAGAGCAAGCCTAATTAAATAATTTCAAATGGACTTCGTTGACCAAAATCCCCAGTGCTTCTTCTTCCATAGTCTCTAACTCGTATGTGTAATGTTCCTTACATTGAATTATCCTAAATGGCCCTTCCCAAAGGTTTTCAAACATACTGTGTTGACCTGGCTCAACGGTACTTTCGTTACATTTTAGCACCAAGTCTCTGCACTTTAGGCCTTGGTCGGATGCTTTCTTGTCAAACCACCTTTTAACCACTTGTTGGCAGTCAGTCATGGTGGTCAGGGACTTTTCCCTTTTTTCTCTTGTACCTCTAGCAACTCAGCTAACTGCACCCCCATCACACCATTCTGCTCCACTTCCATGGATTTTAGCAATTGCAAAGCTGAAATCTCTATAGAGATAGGAAATAGTTCCTCTTGTCATAAACTAGCTCATACAACAAAGTCTTGAGGACCTGCTTTGGAGTTATGTGGTCCACCCAGAGTGTTGCTCAAAGATTTTTGTGCCACTCTCTTTGATATTCTGATCCAATTCTTTTGAGGACTCAGACCAGATTCTTGTTTGTTGATTTAGCTAGGCCTTTCCCTTGTGGGTAATAATTTGATGATGTTTTAAGGAATATTCCATGTGTAAGTTTGAATTGTCTTACCTTGGAGCCTAGGAAAGCTTTAGCGTTGTTGGAGATGAGAGTTTTGGATGAGCCAAATCTTGTCACTAATTCCTCTAGGAAATACACAATCTCTCCCTATGTCGTGTTCTTAAGTGGTACGGCCTCAGTCCATCTTGTGAAGTAATATGTGGTCATTAAGATCCATTTATGTCCTACATTAGAAGTTGGGTTAATCATTTTGATGAATTCTAAACCCCATTGCACAAACGTCTCATCAACCACTATCAGGTTGAGGGGCATTGCGGAATTCTTTCTCCTTCTAGCAAAGAACTGACACTCTTTGCAAGTTTTCACCAAGGAATAGGAATCATGGAATAGTGTTGGTCAAAATTAACATGCACACATGATCTTGATGGAGGTAGTCTTTACAGAGAAATTTTCACCTACGGGACTGTTGTGGTAGGTGTCGAGGATCTTCCGCTTGTTCTATGGTAACACATCGCAATAGGATGTCGTTGAAATTTCTCTTGAACAGGATTCCTTCAATGAGTGTGAATCTGTTGTTTTGTAGCTAGTAGAATCTCTTTTTCTGAGAAGGAAGGCCTAGCAGGTACTTTCCTATATGCATAAACCTTAATGTATCTACTAGCCAACAACCTTTGGATTCTGACCCATTTGTTAGGACTAGTTTCTACTACTCTTCTTCAGGGCCCACTTCCTCGTTATGCGCCAAATATTCACATAGTCCTCTTCCTCAGACATTTTTGGTGTGTTTGACCTCAATGTCATATTTGAGGATTTTGGTGATCCAATTAGCTCTTTTCTCTATAATTTCTCCCTCCATGATGTATTCGTGCATGTTAGAATGCGCGAAATAAACAATTACCTTATTGAAGCATATTAGATGGCAGAATTTCTTAAGTCCTTTCACTATTGCAAATGTCTACCTTTCGACAAAATTATAATTCATCTCATATTCCTTCAAGGTATGGGAGTGTAATGCTATCAGATTTTCCCTTTTTCCCTCATTATCTTTTTGAGTTAAAATAGTAGCAATGCTTGATTTTCTACTGAATACATACATTATAAAGCCCTTTGATAGGTCTAGGTTCCAGAACAGGAGCGGAAGAGAGAGCATCCTTGACCTTCTCAAAGGCTTCTCTAGCTTCTTTTTTCCATTTGAATATTTAATCCTTCTTTAGCATCAGGGTAATTGGCCTGATTATTCTTGCAAAATCAAAAATAAATTTGCTAATGAAATTTACCTTCCCCAAGAAGGATTAAACGCCTTTCTTGTTGATTGGAAGAGGAAGCTATTTGATGGCTTTCACTCACTCTGGATCAATTGAAATTCCTTCTTTGGACACTACATGCCCCAGTAGCTTGCCTTGTGGTACTCTGAAGACACATTTTTTTGGGTTCAGGGATATCATGAACTCATGGCATTTCTTGAATACCATCTCAAGGTGATCAAAATGATCATCCTTAGATTTAGAAAAAACTGTCAAATCAGCTAAATAGATTAAGATAATCTTGTTGATCAATTCACTGAAAGTGATATCCATTGCCTATTGGAAAGTAGCTTCAGCATTGGAGAGGCCAAATGGTATTTTGGCATATGCAAACGTCCCCCACTTGGTAGTGAACGTTGTCTTATGTTGATCCTCCTCTTTGACCTAGATCTAATTGTAACCAAAGAAACCATCCAACAAGGAGAACATCTTCGATCCTGCCACTGTTTGAAGGATTGACTCCATCGAGGGTAGTGGGTAATGATCTTTTAGGGATGCTCTATTGAGGTCTCAGAAATCCACACATAGGAGAATATCTCCATTTTTCTTTCAGACTGGAACCAAGTTGGATACCCACATGCTATGCTTGATTTAAAAGAAAATTCATGACTAGATTAGCTTTGTTAGCTCCTATGTCATTAGCACTTCAATCTTTGGGTTCACCAGCCTCTGCTTTTGTTGAACTGGTTTTGCATCTTCCGCTAGCTCGATTGTGTCTTCGATGATTTCAGGATCATATCCCTTCAGATCATTATAGGACTAGGCCACTACTCCTTCATATTTATCGTAGAAGTTGATAAGCCTTTCTTTGTCGCGATGTGGGACATCCTTCCCGACTTTGAGCTTTCTTCCATCTCTGACCTGTAGGTCTGCATAGTCATTTTTTTCTGTTGCAAACTTTTGTTTGTCATTTCTTGCATCATCACAATTGAAAAGGTTTTTGAGTGTGACCAACCCTTTTGGAAGCTTGTTGAACTTTAGTTGAATGATTTTCCCTTCATAGGCTTCAGCAATTTTAGGTTGAAGTTGGTCAGCAAATTCACATGATTGTTGGATGAATGAGTGTCATTGGATTTGGTATATATCATTTTTGCTTCCAGAACTCTTGTTGAGATTGTTCCGCAAATTGGTATCAGAGCCTTGTTACAGATAATGCATGTGTCTTTAGAACTTGAATCTCAAGTCATAAAAACTCTGAGAGAACCACATTGTTCATCTGGATTTAGTTTGTTCTTAAAAGCTGGAATATTTGTTGGAATCTTTATTGTAGTTATAATCGTCATTCTGAAGTTATCTTTGCCCCATTGAGTTGGTTAAACCCCATTGTAAGTCTTTTGGAGCTAGTATTCTGCATTGGAGCTATCGCGAGTAACTGTGGACCTGCAGTAAGACCGTAAATCCCGCTTTAGCCGAAGGACAGGCGCCAAGGGTGAGCAGTAAGTCAGAAATTGTAGCAGCGAAAGGATTTAAAGCTTCCAAGTAAGTCTATTCCTCCATTATGGCAAGTCAGCGCTCAATGAATGCAAGTAGCTCTCTTTCAAGTGTGATTCATAACTATTTTCAAGATAAAGATGAACTGATAGATGATAAAGGCAATTTTAAGTTTCCAGATATAAAGATCTCAGATTTATATCCTGAAAAAGGCATAAAGGCAAAAGTAATGCATTCTGTTAGGCAATCAGAAATAAACCTTAGAGTTTCTGGAGTTGGCATATGTCCAGTATATTTACCATTTCTATTATCAGATGACATAAAAAGATGGAAGGAGAAAGGATACTTTCATGTCCACTTCTCATTAGTCGATATAATCCTTCATCCACATTTCAACTTTGATATAGGAGCAGAGTATTTTGCTACTCTTATAGATACTCGGTGTACTATTTGGGATCAAGTTGTTATAGCACAGTTTAAGGGTAGATTAGTAAAATCTACTGATGAAGAAAATGGTGGTGATGCTTTAATGTCAGTTCGTCCTAACTTCACCATCAATCTCAATGATAAATATGTACAGTCTGCTTTCTGTTTGTTATTACAAGTTAAGGGAATAGTTTTGCAACCTGATTCTGTATATGCTACTGTAGGTGGTAGATGTGTATATAGGTTGTTAAATACTATTTTTCCCCCTTCACGATTTCCAGCAGGTGTCAGTTATACTGAGGCTAATGCTAATGTAGACAGCCATGGAAGGCATATAGATGCAACTGGATTTGATATAGGATTTCCTATAATAGAACAGCAAATCCATAAATCTCAACCATCGTTTCAAAATCTTCCATTACCCTCTACTCGGTTATTCTCTGAAAGACCCAAAGTCCAGAGTAGAAGATTGGCAAGCATTGACCTCCAGAGTCTCCCTGATCAACAACCCTTGTTTGTTCAACCGGAGAGACCTTCAACTTCTTATCCTGCACCTCGCTTATCAAGATCTTTTTCTATGTCAAAAAATTTCCCAACCACTTCAAATAAGCCATTCCTTGATTTCAATCCTGAAGAAAATATTGAATCCTCTCGGTTTCCTCGCTATAAAGAAATACCTTCTTCTCTAGAAAACCCTGAACTAATAGACAGACTGGCTAGACAAGTCAGCCAAAGGTTAGCCTTAACGTCAAAACCAGAATCCCAGTCTGATAAAAAGGGAAAAGGTATAAAACTCACAAAGATGAGTGAAAAAGGATGCATGTTAAGAGAAAAACCTCTTAAGAAGCACCTTCCTAGAGCAGAAACTGAGAAAAAACATAAATACAAGATGGAAATAAACCATCAAGAACAGGAGATAATCAGTGTAGAACCAGGAAGGTGGCCCCCTTCGGATGGATTTGTACAAATAAATCCTGATAAAAATCATTGGGGAAGATATGAATCAAAGATTCATACAGATTTGGGAAGGAAACAAAAGAATTCAGAAGCACAAAGAAATTGGGTTTCTCAATGGTTAGCTTCTGCACAAGATAACATAGATGACATAGCAATTGATGTCAAACATTCTGTAGATACTTATGTACATACTTTAGATAAGATTGATATTATTTCTGAAGATCAGCAGCAACATTTCTCTGTAGTAAAAAATATTGAACATTTTTGTGGATCTTTATCAAATGAAGTTGCCAGTGTAAGTTATGATGTTGGTCAAACTCATACTAGCATTAAGAAAGTTATCTCTGTTCAAGAACACCAGGATAACTATCTGACCCATATTTATGGAAATCAGCAAAACAATGAGATATCTAGAAAAGATGATGCTGATGAGAAAAATATTCTCTTATCCAATATTTCTAAGAAATTGGAAAAGGTCAGATTATATACAAAAAAGATTAGGGTAACACAGACTGGCAAAGACAGTAGTAGTTCTGGAGAAGAAAAAGAACAACCTCCAAAAGTACACATTCCAGAACCTCAGCATAAACAAAAGATCCTCATACAGAGAAGAAAATCTTCTTCAGTTCCGTCAGCGACTTCTTCTTCTAAGAAAAAGTCTATACATATATTCTTACCCCCAAAGGAGCATACTTCCGTAGGTAAAGAAAAATGTTTTCCAGTACAAGAACAGAAAGAACCTTTGAAAGATTGGCTAGAAGAAATCGGTGTTGAACCCGATACAGAAGAACCTGTTTATATGGATGAACCAATCTTTGCAAATAAAGATTCAGAACTCTCTCTTTCTGATACTGGTCTTACATTTACTGACAACACTAATTATTCATCTTCTATCTCTTCTGATGATGAAGATCCTTTAAATCTCATAGATCTGTCCACCTATCAGCAAGTTAATGAACAAGAACCATGGGAATCTCTCAAGAAGCTCTCCATGGATATAGAAATGCAAGAGCCAGTTACTGAAAATTTGAGACCAGAGCAGATGCGACCCTATGCATCTAGTGGTTATATTTTAAATATAGATAAATTGGTCAATCCTTATGAAGCTCTCTGCACCTGGACAGATACATTAGAGAATCTTTTTGAAAGAGGAGGAACATGGATAGAACCTGGAAAAGTTATGTATGCAGTTAGACTGATGACAGGAAAGTTACGCAACTGGTGGAATAATCTCCCAGATGGCGGACCTCTCCCTAAAGTCACTCCTACACAACCTACAGATCCTGTTTTGGTTGATCTTAAAAATTTAGGAAAAGATGATATCTTTCAAGCTGGATTTGATGAATTCAAATGGTTATTAACTGAATTATTTTGTGATGATATATCCAATCAAGCAGTTGAAGCAAATAAGATATTACAGTCTATGAAGCTGAAAAATTTGGCAAAATTTGATGCTTATAACTGTATGTTTGAATCATACATGGTAGCTACTAATAAGATGCATGATCTTACTACTAAGCAGTATTATCTAAATTCATTACCATGTGGATTAGGTGCTTGGGCACAAGATTATATCATCAGAAAAGAAAATCAGCATCTTGATGATGTCAGTTTTCCTACATTAAGAAGATTGATCAGATACAAGTTAGAAAAACAATGTCTCTTAGGAGCATTACAACTCAATAAAGAAGAGTACAATTATACTTGTAATCTGAAAGAATTTTGCAATCTTCCTCCCATCAACCAATTAAAAGATTTTCAGCAGTTAAAAGAATTCAAGAAAAAAGGTTGTGGCAAAAACTGCAAATGCAGGAAATGTTCTCAAAAAAAGAGACACTACCATGATGGTGAATTCACATTTAAAAGAAGTAAGCATGGTAGGCGCAGCAGCAAGAAGCATTATAGAGCAGTTCCTTATCAGAAAAGAAATACTCATAACCCTCCTTGGTTGTTAAAAAGAAGACATTCTTCATCAAATAAAAGGGTCAAATGTTTCATTTGCAAAGGACCCCATTATGCAACTAACTGTCCCAAAAAATTAAACCCTGGAACAAAGATATATGCTTGTTTTGAAAAAGCACATCCAGAGTGGGATATTGTACCATATACTGATCAGCTAACAGATTTATTTGAGCTTGTAGAAATTATCCCTGACTCTAATTTTATGCTGAGATCCAAAGATAGAAGAAAATTGAAAACTCTATCTCATTCAGGCAGCAGCAGTCTAGAACTAAGTTCTGAGTCAGATGAAGATTTTTTGGTCACTTTGTTAAAAACCACAATTGGTGACATCAATACAAAAATTCAGATTGAAAAGTCTAAAGACCCCTACAAGATTGCTTGTACAAGAGAAGAAAGAAGAAGAGTAGTACATCAGCATTTAGCCAGAATGAAGCAGTTAGAGCAAGAAAAGAAAGATGTAGAAAAACAGCTCAAACTACATTCAAAACCTTCTGCTCATTCGTCTAAAGGAATTGATCATGGGTATAAAATACCTCCATGGCAGAGAAAAGATAAAAAAGAAAGTTCTTCTTCTCATAAGCATTCTTCTGCAGATTCAGATATTATTGCTATTTTTAAGAAATTTGATCTTATACTCAATGATGTTTCTGACATTAAAAGACTATTAAAAGATCAACAGAAAGCAATTAGAAATCTTTCTGCAGAGGTGGGAGAAATTAAAGACATTCTCTTTCAAGCAGAGCAAGAACCCTCAGAGGTTCAGTCAGCAGAAAATAGCAGCGGCCATGAAGGAAGTAACCCCTTCGCCCCCTTTGATAAAAGAGAAAAACATTGCTCTTTATTACTTGCAAATAATGGAAATTACATCAGGATAAATCTATGTTTTCATGGATATAAGAAAATTCCATTAGACGCTTTTGTGGATACAGGATCATCAAGATCATTAGCCAAGACTAATGCAATTCCAGCATGTTTTTGGAAGGAAAAAACTGATCTACCACAAAGCTATGCAATAAATGGACAAAGAATTCACATGGGCAGGTATGCACAGGATGTACACATAGAAATTATGGGAAAAACATTCATTACAGATTTCATTGAATATAATGATCTAGAGGATGATGTTCTACTAGGATTCTTATTTTTTACCAAGTATGAGCCTCTTCAGTTTTGGAAACATAAGATCTCTCTGAAACATGAAGACGGTCAAATTGAGATTCCTACACTCAAAATAGTAAATCATGGATTTGACCAAGCTAAGAAAAGAAAGAAACAAGAATCCAGTAAGGAAAATAAAGAGACAACAAATCCTTTTAAAAGGATAACTCAGTTATTTGAAGAAAATTGTTGTAGTCTTAATCCTCTACAATTCTGGTCACAAGAGCATGAAGAATGTGAAATCCAGATAAGACCAGAAAGTAAATCAATCATCCCATATGAGCCAGCATATTCACTCAGCCCATCAGAAACAAAAGAATTAGATGAACAATTACAAGAACTTCTTCAAGGAAATTTTATCAGAGAAAGTAAGAGTTCATTTTCTTGTCCAGCATTCTTAGTAAATAAGAGGGCAGAACAGATAAGAGGAAAAAAGAGATTATGTATTAATTACAGACCATTAAATGAGATAATTCTTCCATTTAATTATCCATTTCCTTTTAGTTCAGAACTAATCCGAAGAGCTGCAAATAAAAAAATATTCTCAAAGTTTGATTGCAAATCAGGCTTTTGGCAGGTCAAGGTAAAAGAATCTGATAGATATAAAACATCATTCTCTGTCCCACAGGGATTATATGAATGGAATGTCATGCCTTTTGGTCTTAGTACTGCACCAGCATATTTTCAGCGCAGAATGGACCAAGCACTCAGACATTTAAAAGAATTTTGTGCTGTTTATATAGATGATATACTATTATTTTCAGATTCTATTGATGACCACATGCAGCATTTAGATGCATTATACCAAGCCATTAGAAAACATGGTATTTGTTTAACAGCAAAGAAAATGGTAATTGGTACCTCTGAAATTGATTTTCTAGGATTGCATCTTCAAGATGGGAAGGTAATGTTACAGCCTCACATTCTTGTCAGAATTCAAAAATTTCCAGATATTTTAACTGATAAGAAGCAGATTCAAAGATTTTTAGGTTGTCTTAATTATCTTTCTCCATTCTACAAAGGATTAGCTGAAGATAGGAGAATTATCCAATATCATCTCAAAGACAATATAGAAGAATGGTCTGATAATGCAACAGAAGCAGTCCAACGGATTAAAGTAAAATGTCAGAAATTGCCAGCACTCCAAAATCCGGTTGAAAATCTTCCATTATATTTATACACTGATGCTCCTGATAAAACTTGGTCAGCTGTGTTGTTACAGGAAAGACAAACAGGGGAAAAAGATATATGTGGATATAGATCTGGAACATTCACAGATACTCAGGCAAGATACCACATATATGAAAAAGAAATCTTAGCAGTAAAAAATGGAATCAAAAAATTCAAGATCTTTTTAAAACCAGTCCATTTTACTGTCCGCACAGACAGCCAACCTATGAGAAATCTGCTAACTAAGAAACCTGATGAAGACATTGCTCAAGGTAGAATTGCTAGATGGTATTTTGAGTTCCAAGGATATGATTTTAATATCGAATGGATAAAAGGTGAGCTCAACCCTCTTGCAGATTCACTTACCAGAGAAATGGCATGTTCCATTTATACTGACCTTGAATTTCAAGGGTGTGAATATTACAGACCAGATGGAACAGCCATGTATATTGCAGATTTCGGCCAGGGGAATATTCAAATCCTCCCTTCACTTCCTAAAGACATTATCATTGTCTTATTAGAAACATACTTTCTAAATAAGTGGCTAATCTATCTTAGAAGGCATATTGAATATCAATTTAACCATGTTATTTTAGATCCTGATGAGGAAGATGGTTTCAAAAAAGAAATTGGGATGGAATTCGCCCCAATCAGCTATTGGTGTGGAAGACAGATGATTCATATCAGAATTAAAGGATTGTTTGGTATGAACTGGTCTAAAAGGAGTAAAATGAATCTGTTAAAATTAATCAAATTTGGTTTTATTACTCGCATCTCTCTGCATCAAGATAACTTTGAAGATTATGCTGATTTAGTTGGTGGCAGGTTCAATGAAGACATGGAAGAATTCTTTGAATTCTTACATCCTGGTTTAACTCATACAATTTGTGATGGTCTTACAGATTATTTACAAACCTATCCTCATAATGGTTACTACTTTCCCAGGATCGAATATTATCCTTTAGAGCAAAATTGGAGAGCTGAAGTCAGGATCCAGAACTGTGAAGTCACTCTTCGACCAGCCTTACTTGCAGCCAGAATAGAAAAAGATATTGCTTATTCAAACGATTACATGGTGCAAATAGATTACGCCTTCAATGCCACACAGGAAGATTGGGAAAAAGCTTGCTACCAGATGATCTTTAAGATCCTATTCCCTTTGGAAGCTAGCATATGGGCTTGTCTATGCCGTGATGTCACCCACGTTAAGACGTGATAGATAGGATGCTACCTATCCACAAAAAAATAGAACCCATAATGACTTTTGGGTGTAAATTCATCGTGTACGTGACACGAGTCCTAATCACGGTTGTTGAAGATTCCTTGCTCACGCCTTTTATAATGGCTACAGGAATTCTTGTCGGTTGATTCTTATCCACGTTCACGCACTTACCCCTTAGGCGGTGCTACGGATAAGGTGCTTTTGGTTGTCGCTCTTCTATTGGCGGATTTCAAAATATTATGAAGAGAAGGTTAAAGTTCCACTCTGATGGAATCAGTCTTTTGCTATAAAAGGACCTCGGAGACGCCTATCTCGAGACACCGAGTTGGAGATTTGAAAGAGTCTTAGAAGAGTCTAGGATATCAGACTTATGCTCTCTCCTGCGCCTTAGTGCGATCTGGATGATCAGAATCTGATTATATTGTAATGAGTTTTCATAGTGGAACAAGTTTTGAATGCAAAGTTTGCTTATTCTTATTTTGTCTTCTCTGTGTTATCTGTGTAATAGCATTTGGTATTTATCACTTTTAAGCCTTAACTCGTTGAAGTAATTCCAATGCAAAGTTTGTTTATTTCTCTTCTGTTTCATCTGTGTAATCTGTGTGATCGGATTTGGTATCTATCACTTTTGTTTCCAGAACTCTTGTTAATTGCATTCCGCAAATTGGTATCAGAGCCTAGTTGTACTACAGATTATGCCTGTGTCTTTTGAACTTGAATCTCAAGTCATACAAACTCTGAGAGAACCACATTGTTCGTCTGGATTCAGTTTGTTCTTAAAAACTGGAATGTTTGTTGCTATCTTTATTGTGGTTATAATCATCATTTTGAAAATAGCTTTGCCTCATTGAGTTGCTTAACCCCCATTGTAAGTCGTTTGGAGATCATATTCTTCATTGGAGCTATCGCAAGTAACTGTGGACCTGCAGTAAGACCGTAAATCCTGCTTTAGCCGAAGGACAGGCGCCAAGGGTGAGCAGTAAGTCAGAAATTGTAGCAGTGAACGGATTCAAAGCTTCCGAGTAAGTCTATTCCTCCATTATGGCAAGTCAGCGCTCAATGAATGCAAGTAGCTCTCTTTCAAGTGTGATTCATAACTATTTTCAAGATAAAGATGAACTCATATATGATAAAGGCAATTTTAAGTTTCCAGATATAAAGATCTCAGATTTATATCCTGAAAAAGGCATAAAGGCAAAAGTAATGCATTCTGTTAGGCAATCAGAGATAAACCTTAGAGTTTCTGGAGTAGGAATATGTCTAGTATATTTACCATTTCTATTATCAGATGATATAAAAAGATGGAAGGAGAAAGGATACTTTCATGTCCACTTCTCATTAGTTGATATAATCCTTCATCCACATTTCAACTTTGATATAGGAGCAGAATATTTTGCTACTCTTATAGACACTCGGTGTACTATTTGGGATCAAGCTGTGATAGCACAGTTTAAAGGTAGATTAGTAAAATCTACTGATGAAGAAAACGGTGGTGATGCTTTAATGTCAGTCCGTCCTAACTTCACCATCAATCTCAATGATAAATATGTACAGTCTGCTTTCTGTTTGTTATTACAAGTTAAGGGAATAGTTTTGCAGCCTGATTCTGTATATGCTACTGTAGGTGGTAGATGTGTATATAGGTTGTTAAATACTGTTTTCCCTCCTTCACGTTTTCCAGCAGGTGTTAGCTATACTGAGGCTAATGCTAACGTAGACAGCCATGGAAGGCATATAGATGCAACTGGATTTGATATAGGATTTCCTATAATAGAACAGCAAATCCATAAGTCCGAACCATCGTTTCAAAACCTTCCATTACCCTCTACTCAGTTATTTTCTGAAAGACCTAAGGTCCAGAGTAGAAGATTAGCAAGCATTGACCTCCAGAGTCTCCCTAACCAACAACCTTTGTTTGTTCAACCGGAGAGACCTTCAACTTCTTATCCTGCACCTCGTTTATCAAAATCTTTTTCTATGTCAAAAAACTTCCCAACCACTTCAAATAAGCCATTCCTTGATTTTAATCCTGAAGAAAATATTGAATCCTCTCGGTTTCCTCGCTATAAAGAAATACCTTCTTCTCTAGAAAACCCTGAACTAATAGACAGACTGGCTAGACAAGTCAGCCAAAGGCTAGCTTTAACGTCAAAACCAGAATCTCAGTCTGATAAAAAGGGAAAAGGGATAAAACTCACAAAGATGAGTGAAAAAGGATGCATGCTAAGAGAAAAGCCTCTTAAGAAGCATCTTCCTAGAGCAGAAACTGAGAAAAGACATAAATACAAGATGGAAATAAACCATCAAGAACAGGAGATAATCAGTGTAGAACCAGGCAGATGGCCCCCATCAGATGGATTTGTGCAAATAAATCCCGACAAAATTCCTGGGGAAGATATGAATCAAAGATTCATACAGAATTGGGAAGGAAACAAAAGAATTCAGAAGCACAAAGGAACTGGGTTTCCCAATGGTTAGCTTCTGCACAAGACAATATTGATGACATAGCAATTGATATCAAACAATCTGTAGATAACTCTGTAAATACTTTAGATAAGATTGATATTATTTCTGAAGATCAGCAGCAACATTTCTCTGTAGTAAAAAATATTGAACATTTTTGTGGATCTTTATCAAATGAAGTTGCCAGTGTAAGTTATGATGTTGGTCAAACTCATACCAGCATTAAGAAAGTTATCTCTGTTCAAGAACACCAAGATAACTATCTGACCCACATTTATGGAAATCAGCAGAATAATGAAACATCTAGAAAAGATG